>CM042151.1:31978616-31985791 GCA_023376005.1 Doryteuthis pealeii | reverse complement strand
GAGATTAGTTGTGATGTAAATTGAAGCAATGTGGTTTTGGTCGATGGGTGATGATAAGGTGTTGTTGGGTGTTGATAGTGATGCGAACGATCATTGTTTGGTGGGCAACAGTTATTGTTGGAACTGCAGCTATTGGAACTGCAGCTGCTGGCGTTGCAACTATTGCTACTGCTGCAACAACTGTTGCAGTTATTATTATTGTAATTGCAACAGGTATCCTTGCTAGACATACCACCACATCTTTGTGGGGGCTTAGACATATAGTTTCGGTGACTATCACAGCCATACGGTGGCTTCTCAAATCCACACGATCCACTGCCTCCACCACTACCACTGCCACCAATATCTTTCTTGAAGTGCGGTTTCATAAACGGTAACTTAGGACCACTAGCCATATTTGGCGAACTATTATTATTATTATGGTTGTGATTATTATTATCATTATTATTATTATGAGCAGCATGACCAGCCCCAGGACCGTGTGTACGCATATGATTGTTCAGGTTACCCTTTTGTGAAAAGCATTTGCCACATAAGTTACAGTTATAGGGCTTCTCTCCCGTGTGGATGCGCGTATGGGTTTTAAGATTACCCTGTTGGCTGAAGGCTTTTGAGCACACAGTACACTGAAATGGCTTTTCGCCAGAGTGCACTCGTTCGTGGTTGTTGAGGTGAAGCTGTAACGTGAAAGCCTTGGGACAGAACTGGCATTTGAACAAATCCCCCGTGTGGATCCGCTTATGGTTGTCCAAGTTCGTTTTCTGGCTGAACGCCTTGCCACACTCGGAGCAGGTGAACGGCCTCACGCCAGTGTGCGTGCGCATGTGAATGCTAAGGTTTCCAAGCTGGCTGAATGCCTTAGGGCACAGCGAACACTGGTAGGGTTTTTCTCCTGTGTGGACGCGCTCGTGATTTTTGAGAGCCGTCTGTTGGCTAAATGCCTTTGAGCAAAACGAGCACGTGAACGGGCGTTCGCCGGTGTGGACACGCTCGTGATTTTTAAGGTTGATCTGTTGATAGAACGCTTTGGGACAGTAGGAACATTTGAAAAGTTCGCCGGTGTGAATCCTTCGATGACTGTCAAGGTTGGTTCTTTGACTGAAGGCTTTGCCACAATCCACGCACTTATAGGGTTTCTCTCCTGAATGTGTCCGAAGATGGATACTTAGGTTTCCAAGTTGGGAGAAGGATTTATTGCAAACCGTGCAGTGGTAAGGACGTTGTCCGGTGTGTATACGTTCGTGGTTCTTGAGCGCCGTCTGTTGGCTAAATGGGCGGCTACAGTGCGAACACGTGTAAGGCTTTTCGCCAGTGTGAATGCGTTCGTGGTTACGTAGGTTTATTTCAAGCGTAAACGCCTTCGAGCACGTCGAGCAGGTGAACAAGTCACCTGTGTGGACACGCTTATGGCTGTCTAGATTAACCCGTTGGGTGAATGTACGATCACAGGTATCACAGCTGTAAGGCCTCTCCCCTGAGTGGGTGCGCATGTGGGTACTAAGGTTGCCTTGCTGACTAAATGTTTTCTGACAGATGCTGCAGTGAAACGGTTTTTCTCCTGAATGCGTCCGCAGGTGATTCTTCAGATTCACCTGTTGGCTAAAGGATTTGTCGCAATCATTGCAATTAAACGGTTTCTCACCTGTGTGCACTCGTTCGTGATTCTTCACAAATATCTGCTGCGAGAACGCTTTCTCGCAGTAGCTACAATAATAATGTTTGTCTACCGATGTGGCTTGTTCATGGTTGTTAAGATTGATTTTCCGGGAGAAACCTTTTCGACAGATTTCACACTTGTAAGGTTTTTCGTGTGACCCATGACCCTTTATCATGTGATCTGGGCGGAGTTTTGTGTTTGCATGGGTTGAGTCACCGTTTGGACTGGACTGTGATTGGGATTGTGAGTGGTGGTCATTTGGGTAGAATGCCGGTGACGGAAGGTCAAAATTGAACTGGTTACCCATTGGATACATGGGTTGAATGGGATACATTGTAAATATTTTAGTTATAACAGCGAGTTAGAGTCTTTTCAGCAAATTTTTATGGTTTTTTTTGGTTATTTAGTTTAAGGAATAAACACCCCGTTTATTCCTTTCTTCATTAGAAATTGTAACGGTTATCGACTAAAAAAAAAATAGCTGAATAATTTTCTTGAGCAAACAAACATATTGTCGACGTTTCTTTTTCTTTTCTGTTTTTTTTCTTTTTTCGTTTTTTTTTTTTGGGGGGGGGGGATATGAGTGAAATGAATATGATCAGGCAACACTCACGTGTAAACTTTTATTATTTTTATTACTGTTTAGCATTACGTTTATAATTGTAAATTTGGTGTCAGTCTTTTTTACTTTTTCCCTTTTTTTTTTCGTCTTAAAAATAAAGTTTTGCTCATATGTTCATAACTTTTGAAGCCAAATGTGTCTATATGATTAGATTGACAAATTTATGCATACTGGTTGCATTATTATTTCTCACCTTGCAAGTTTTTCACATCAGCAATAGCCGGTGGTTGATCCCTGAAGTCTGAGTGACAGTAGATCTCCTCAGGTCTCCAGGACTTTACAAAGTATCCTAGCTGATTTTAGCAGTTTTTGGACTGGATAGTTTCTATTATTATTATTATTATTATTATTATTATTATTATTTTACTCCTTGTGAGTTTTTAACACCAGAGTCATTTGGTGATTTTTCACTGGATTCTGAGTGACAACAAGTCTTCTCAGGTCTTTCTTCTTAATTTTCTAGCCGATCTTAACAATGTTGTTGTTTGAATGGTTTTGATTGTTCCTCTGATTTCCAATTACTTCAGACTTATCATTCTTCTGAATCAATTGAAATCAATTTATCGAAATGGGGGAAAAACAAGGAACAAAAAAAAAATGAAAAACAAAAAGAAAGTTTATGATATGTTACTCAGCAGTTAGCCATTCTAATTATGAAATTAATGTAGAAGGACTTAAGAATTAAGAAATTTGCCCATAAAAAAAATCAGACAGCAATTTTTTTTAATGTAAATATTTTACAGAAAAAAAAAATGGCTGGCAAACAAAGGGGCAAAAATAAATAAATATTTATAAGTTTTATTGTATATATTCATACATCCTGGATTTACATGACAAAAACTTTATTAAACCTTTTTTTATGCTTAGTATTATTTATTTCAAAGCTTAATATCTTTTGCTTAATGCATATACAATACTTTTGAAAATTACCATATTATCAATATACTGTTTTCTTATAACTTATGGCGTATACTATTGTTTCAATAATTTAAAAAATAATATCAACAAGCTTTGTTAGAATGTAGCTATTTTTACAGAATTTGTATGATATTTGAATAAAATTAATAAGTCACTGATATTAAATCAAATTTTAAAAAAAAATTTTTTAATTATATTTTTATAAAAAAGAACGCTATTAATTCAAATTTCTTATACGTTTTTTTTTATATATATATATTTCAGTGTATTTTGTTTAGGGTTCCATTATGTTATAATAAAACTGTTTTATTTTCATTTGAACATACAACATGAATTTTTGAGCACATTTGACAACAATATTTGTATTTATTTTATATTTTATCAAAACTGATTTTTATAATTATATAATCAGTGTCAATATTAATCAATATGGATTTAGTCTTAACTTAAAAACAAAATATATGTATATTTTTCCCAAGAATGAAATGGCAAAATTACTCTCAAAAATAAAAAATAAGGATTTAAAAAAAAAAATCAAGTGGAATTTAAGCTTTTATTTGAGACATTTACTTTTTTAATTTTATTTGAATAAAATCAATAAATCACCAACATTAAATCAAATTAAAAATTAGAATCTTTTTTTATAATTATACTTTTATAAAAAAAAATATTTTTGGCAAAAAAATGAACAAAATCTTTTTTTCATTTAAAATTAAAAAAAAAAAAAAATTCTTACAAAAAAAAAAAAAGAAATGTCTTTATTTTTAAGTCTGTCTCTTTATTTTTAAGATGAATTATCTGTTGGTCTTGCATTGAATCAATTCAGATATTTCATAAACATATTCTGACTTAGAAATTCTTATTACAAATTAGTGATTTTTTTTTTGTTTTTTTTTTAATGTTTTAATTAAAAGCTGAATGTCTTAACAATGAGAATTGAAGACATGAAATAAAGAGAAGTAAATGAAATTTTCTATAAGAAACAAAAATGATTTATGCAAGATCCCAAAAAAAGATTTACATTGTTTTTTAAACAATTAATACTTCAGAATTAAGTGATAATAGTTTTTTTGTTTTGTTTTTTGTAATCTCGAAATAAACATTAACCAGTTTATAAAAACGACATTCAGATTATCATGAACGTTTATTTGGAAGAGAAATAAGATGTTTACTTATAATCAAAATTGATAAAATAATTTAAATTGAATGATAATGTCTCATAAACCTTTTGTTTTGTCATACATATATATATATACATATCATTTAGATCAGTTTAATTTTGAACAAAACGATGACTAAATTAATTCATCAAGCAACAATAATTTATTATTTCAATAAAAAATAGTTCTTTGAAATATCAAGAGTATTTATTACCACTATGTGCCATATTTGCAATTATATTGCAGTGATTTTAATTATAATTCAAATTCTTAAATTTTTTTTATTAAATCTTTAAAAAAAATTATATTACAATGATTTGATATTACAATGCTGTATTTCTGATATTTTTTATAAAAAATGTTATTTCTTTTCCTTAGTTGTTATTTTATCTCTCAATATAAAAATGTCTAATAAGACATTTATTAGAATTTAGCCGTGTTTGTTCCAGAAAATAAGCCCCTTCTACATTAATGTAGTTCTGTGAAAATATAATGGTTAGTATTATTGTAATAAACCTTATTCTTTCTTCAATATATTTTGTGTTCTAGTCACTGGAATATAGATAATGAGGGGGGAGGGGAATAGATGAGTGGGGCCATGAATTGTAAATAGGACTAAATACAGCTATTATCATTAGTTTTTCACATCTGCTGTAGCTGGTGGTTTACTGGAGGCTGAGTGACAGCAAGTCTCCTCAGGTCTCCAGGACTCTTCTGAGTATTCTAGCCGATCCCAACAGTGCTGTAGTCTGGATGGTCTCGGTTCTTTTGATTTCCAGTGCACCGAAATTCTTTTCCAGAGCTTTGGGGATTATTATTATTAATTATTATTATTATTATTATTATTATTATTATTATTATTATTATTTTTTTTTATTTTTTTATTTTTTTCACTTCTTGCGAGTTTTTCACACCAGTTTTAAAGGTGGTATTTCACTGGAGTCTAAGTGACAGCAAGTCTCTTCAGATCACCAGGACCCTTCTGAGTATTTTCGCTGATCTTAACAATATTTTATTATTATTATTATTATTATTACTATTATTGTTATTCTTGTTTTTGTTTGCGTTTTTGTTGTTTGTTGTTCATGTGTGTCACACGAGGAAAAGTGCAGAATGATATTTATATATTGATAAAAGAGGAAAGAAAGAGAGGGAAAGAAAACTCAACAACATGTCTGCCTTCTAATCTTTTCTACTCAAGAGTTTGAGTAAACCATAATGTTAAAATGATTGTTGTGCAATCCAACAATGAAGAAAGCCAGGTCATTAAAAGACTTTTACGAAAAAAAAAAAATTATTTTATCATGAAGTTATGAATGAGTAAGATATTCTTTTCAGTAGTTTTCTTTATTTGTTTAATAATTCATTTGATTTATTCAGTTTACTGTATAAATATATATATATATACATATACATATACACATATATATAAATCAGTTTTGTATATATTATTTGAATATTTTACTCATAAATAAAGCATCAAAATGTCATATTGATCTTCAATCCTTGGTGGTTATTTCTAATTGAAAATTGGAACTTCCATGGTTTTCAGTTACTTATTATCATAGTATTACAAAATAGTTTTCTTTAGTAATTGCAGCCCATTAATGACGGCCATGTTTTTTTTCTCCATACATCTTCCTCAAACAGAATTCATTTTCTGTTATTTTCAGTGGAGGTTTAAGTTTACAAATATGTCCCAAAATCAATTTGCACCATTTCTTCATATCATTATCAAATCTTCTCTGGTTGTTGAAACATTTCATTCAAATTTATTTTTATTCTGTTTTTATTTTTGATATTTAACTTTTCTGTCCAATGAAAATATTTCTTCATTTGTTATTTATTCACTGATCCTTTTGAACTTGAAAGATTCCTGGTAAAAAAAAATCAAATCTTTCTTTCTACTCGCATCCATATATGTAAATACAATCATACATTATTATACTCCGCAGGTAATACCTTATGATATAACCTGGTCACATGATCAATCAATCCTGGCCCGCAGTCTTTGATTAAGGACATATTTGTTCTTTGTTTAATGCCGATCAAAAGATGTTTGAGCTTGTTTTTATTTTTGTGCCTCACACAGGTAAGAAATAATTAATCCCGTTTTTGGTCCGATGTGAAAATTGTTGAGGCGTCTCATTTGAATAATTCAAGGCTGTTGTTATGCCTGCAATGAAAAAAAAAATAAATAGAAATTATAATTTAAAAAATCACTAAATACAAAAAGAAACAATAAATTAGTAATTGAAAAGAAAAAAAATTATATATCATTTTAAAACAGAAAGGATGAAATAACTCAGAAGAAAATGTTAAAATTGAAGTATAAACTGTTGGGATTATTTTCCCTTACTTGCCAATGTTTTCCGTTAGGTGGCAGTTCAACTGGTAGTATATAAAGACAGTGCCACCAAAATCAAATTCTCTTTCTCTTAGACTCTCCAGCCGTCAGAGCTAACACACAAGTGGTGTCTCTGTCCTTTAGGACTGGGGGAGCTCAGCCTCCCTTCTACATCATTTGGTGTACCTGTTACATGGTCCCTTCTACACCTTCTAGTTTCAGAGGCCCCATGCACCACTTGCATCTTTTAGGCATACCTGTTATGTGATAGTTTTTCCACACAGTAAGTAACAACATTTATTCTTTATTTAGTAGCCTTGTGGTGAGCCAGAAGTTCTTACTTCAACAGACAGAAGTCGAATGACAAAAATGATTGTTTGCGCATGTTAGAAAAAAGAGAATAAAAAAAATAAAATTCGTAAAATTCAACCAATCAGAGGCGTTCTCGCCTAATAAGAAAAATTATCAAAT
>CM042151.1:31941116-31971116 GCA_023376005.1 Doryteuthis pealeii | reverse complement strand
CTTTGCTCGGTATTATGCGTTACCTTTCGTAAAATCGTTACTCAATACAAGTTGTTTTATTCAATATTGAGTTTTTTGTTATTTATGCCTTGTGCTTGATTATTTTATGGTATTTTAAATGTTTGAATATTTTATTGGTTATTGACTTCAAACTGGTGACCTTTATACAAAGACTTCAAACAGCTTTTACATACATCCACCATACAGTCAAGCTTTGTGTCACTGACTATAATCACCATTTGACTGACTGGCACATAGATAAGTAAATAAAAACAAATCTCTTAAGTAAAACATTAAAAAAAATCTCTTAAAATTGTTTTATGGTGAAGTCAAACATAGTTGTCTCCCCCTGGATCGATTCACTGTAAATACTAAAGAATATTTACCTTAACTGGACTACAGTTAAGTTATACTGAATAAATGGAGGTGCGTGGTTTAATGGTTAGAGTCGTTGAAAATGGACTTGTCGACCCGAGTTCAATTCCTGGAAGAAGCTGTTTGTCATATTACATAATTTGTGGGTTGCCTACAAATTATGACTGTAAAATTTACATAACGGTATTTGTAAATGAAAAGTTATTATTGATTCATAGCATGGCCATTATAGAAGTGATTGACAACAGTTCACCTTTCACTGACCTAGTCGTTGATTTTTCATTTGCTAAAGGCAAAGTTAGAGTAATTCGAATTTGGCAGTTAGTCGAAGGGGCCAAACGTGATGGTCGTCTGTTCCTGAGTGCCGATTTCTGACTGGCTAGAGGAAAAGCATGAGAAGGAACTGACTGAGAGTTAAGTTAGTTAGATTTTGGTCGTTAGTCGAAAGGAGCAGATGCAAGAGGCGTTTGTTCTCAAGATGCCATCTTCTCACTGCGCAGTTATAAAACTCTTTTGGGCTAATAAAGATGTCTTGTAAAACAATCAAGTCTTGCTTCAACATTATTACCAATGCAGCGATTGTCTGCCCCTGTTTGGATTGACGTGGGGTCTAGAAGAGTTATCTTCCTTGCTGCAGATTTCTGCCCATTGGGGGCCAGAGTATTTAGGCTGCAAGCCAGGAATTTTGAATCCTCTTTCTCCGGGACAGGCAAACACTTCACATGGGTTAGATGCTTGTGCCTCTACCTTTATGTAGGGGGCTTTGCCCCCAGCCAGCTATCAGTAAGTGACATTCCTTCAGGAACTCTTTTTCACTTCTTTAGGATGAAGTCCTACCTTCTTTATACATGTTTGTATATTTGTTCACTATGTATAGCTATATCATTTGTAATTAGTGTATGTATTCCTATCTTGAATGTATTTCTATGTGCTTACAATCAAAGTCTATGTTTGTTATATCTTATGGCTTTTTTGTCAGAATATTTCTTGTACTTATATGTACCCACATTGGAAGGTCACTCTAAGACTTCCAATTTACCATAAGAACCTGATATCTTACACCAACATTATTACCAACGACAAAATGAACACAGACAACCCAGCCCAGCAGAAGGAAGAAATCAGCCCAGAAGAAGATGACCATCGACGAAACAGACCTACATAAGAACTCAGTCAGATATCCTCTCCTCTCTCCTCTCATCATTTATATACTCAATGTAAAAGAATATATAACACAATGAAAATGTTCAATACTTAACTGGATGATCACTTCAGCAACAGCATAATAGTGAGTATTTAAATTACGCCCCTGTAAGTGAATGTAATAGCATGACTAAAAAGAAAAGTCAATTTCTAAAAAGCAATGGAATTAATATATATGGAATTTTCATAACAGTAGTATTCATAATATTCAATCAAATTCTTGCTAATATATATATATATATATATATATATATATATATATATGTAAAAATGGAAAAGGAATTGAATCCGACAATATGAGGAAAAATGAGTAAAGAAAAGAAATGTAAATGGATAAAATGAATTTAATCGATATCACATTAATCGATATCATTTACACATGTGTTTCGGTCAGTTTATGTGTGTGAAAATATTTCGCACACATACAAGAATCGACCTTCATCAGAGTGAACATTTATTTTCATAAAATAAATGTTCACTCTGATGAAGGTCGATTCTTGTATGTGTGCGAAATATTTTCACACACATAAACTGACCGAAACACATGTGTAAGTGATATCGATTAATGTGATATCGATTAAATTCATCTTATCCATTTACATTTCTTTTCTTTATTCATTTTTCCTCATATATATATATATATATATATATGTGTGTGTGTGTGTGTGTGTGTGTGTGTGTGTGGTTGAGAATAGAGGAAAGTGTGGATATAATAACACAGACAGATTCAGTTGATATTTTGCCTCATTATTGGATGAAGCTTTTTCAAAACTTTATTGACATAAGTACTTGTACATTCTGCTTTTATAGTGAAAAGGTAAATGGGTGAGGGGGTGAGAGAAAGTCGGGTGTGGTAGTTGTGTAGGGAATGGTACTTTTATTTATACAGGGTCAGTTTGTTGACTTAGAAGAGAACTGAATCTAATTGTTTGTGTTGTTATATCCACACTTTCCTCTATTCTCAAACACATTTTGTTGGATTTATTCAAATCCTTCACTCCTCACTTATATATATATATACACACACACACACACACACACACACACAACCTTGAGGTTTGTTTCGATTACATTTATCGCAAAATATTTATACACACACGCGCAACCACACATTCATAAACACATAAAAAATGCACAATGCTTTTTTCGATACAAACACTTATACATTCTAATACTCACACCACAAAAAAGAATATTTGATGTCATATTTCAAACCGTTCATTTTTTCAACGTCCTTTTTTCTCAGACTTCAAATTTTAAACAGACCGATAAACAAGGACTATTACTCGCCTTTCTCCTTATTCTGAGATAAAATATTTTTTATCACCTTCCACATACCAACAAAAGCCCTGAAGATGATCTAATTAATAGATCAAAACACTGCAGCGTCGGCCAATAAACTCACCACTTAACTCATTTAAACCTGTGTTTTTTTCAATTTTTTATTATACTATATATATATATATATATATATATATATAAGTTAAAAGAAAGGAAAAGAATCCAACAGTATGAGTATGAGCAAGATGGAATGAAAATAACACACAATGCTGTTAAAGAGAAAAGATATGTTATAAATTGTTTTCTCTTTAACAGCATTGTGTGTTGTTTTCATTCCATCTTGCTCATACTCATATATATATATATATATATATATATATATATATATATATATATATATTTGTATATGTATAAGTATTAACTAAGTCCCATTCCAATGGGAATATTTATAACACCTAAGATTAATCGAAAACTCGATTAATTTAAAGTAACCCTGAAGAATGAATCGATGAAACTCGAGTAGGTTACTCCTTTCCATTGTTAAAATAAATATATATATATATATATATATATATATATATATGCAATATTTCAACTATAAAACAGAATAAAGCAAGGCACATTAAACTTACAGTTATGAGTTTTTACCCTGTTTTATATAATTTGTCATATATATGTATGCTAGCATTACTGTTTTATTTTATTTTTTAGTTTGAAATATTGTGGTATAAATGTATGCTACTATAACAACCAGTCATCTATACATATATAAAGAGCAGTTGATGTGTATGTATGTCCAGAAAAAATTGCAAAAATAAAACAGTTAGCAACAGATTAAATACATAGAAATATTCACTGTCACTGAGTCTAGCTTTTTTATACAAAAATCATAAAGATTTGATTTATATTCGTGAAGATGTTTAAAAATTAAAATAGCATTAAAATTTTACTTAAAAATGTCCATGAATCTCAGAGTTGAACAAATCAATATGGAAGCACAAAACAATCAATTTTTTCTTTTTCTTTATTTTTTTTTTCAGGCCAAATTAACATAAGGTCTTTTTACGTGGGAATTTTTTATGGGGCATCCAGTGAGGATTGATGAAGTGATTATTTCTGTGTAATAATGTTCCATAAAGTCAGTTTCCTGCAAGTAGCATTCAGTATTATGATTGCTTCCTGTATGAGTAGCACAGGGATCTGTGTGGTAAAGTTAGGAGCTGATGGTTGGTGTGGCGTTCCACCTCAGACGCAAAAACAATCTCCTTGGTCTAGCGCTAGTGAAAAGGAGATAGAGTCCTTCGCTGTCTGGCTGATACCGACATTAGGCCACCCTGACGACTTACTTTATATATATATATATATATATATATGTATGTATAGATAAAAGGGTATGAAAACACACAATATTGTTAAAATGAATATATTTTTATATCATTTTCATAGCTGATATTGAACAATATTTCGATTTATAAAAAATCATCATCAGAGCATAATGATAATTAGGTCCATTTTTATATGTAAAAAGTAAGTAAGTAAAGTCGACGGGGCGGCCTAAAGTCGGTATCAGCCAGTCAGCAAGGGGGTCTATCCCCTTTTCAATAGCGCTAGACCAAGGAGATTGTTTTTAGCATCTGAGGTGGAGCACAACACCAACCATCAGCTCCTTACTTTACCGCACAGATCCCTGCGCTACTCATACGCTGAGTTGGCAAGGACTGGTATCGAACTAGGAACCTTATGGTTTCTAGCCGAACGCTCTACTCTGGACACATCGAGTTTATATATATATATATATATATATATATATATATATATATATATATATTGAGTTTATATATATATATATATATATATATATATATAGGGTTGGTTTAGCTCTGTCGGTAGAGCTATTCTGTAGTAACAGATCTGGAAGACTAGCTTGCTAACCATTACACAACGTTTTTTGTTTCTTTTTGTTATTTCTCCTCTACCCAGGCGAGCGGGTAGCCCCTTCTAGTATATGAACTCTGATCTATATAGATTTACAATATGAACACTGTAAAAAAAATTTTTTTTAAAAAAAAAGAAAAAAGAAAAAGCTTATGTTTATTAATCTACTAGCAGCGACATCATTTAAATTTTATTTTTTAATCATCTTCATGAATATAAATCAAATCTCTATTATTTTTACTCAAAAACCAAGCCCCGGCGATATTTAATGTATATATATATTTACTTTGTCGTTAATTGTTTTATTTTCGAAGTTTCCTCCGGACATACATATACACACAACTGCCATTTATATATGTATAGATAGAAGATAGATAGATAGATAGATAGATAGATAGATAGATAGATAGATAGGACTTTTATGTTAGATAGAAATCTGATTGTTTCTCCACCCTGAACTATTTATTAGGAACCTCAGACTGGGAGGCAGCTTGTGCACTTCCCTGCCACTGAGCCAAAACTGCAAGTTCAGCTTAGACAAAAGTGCCTTTTTCGTGATTGTCTGTGTGTTCAACATTGAAGAAATAGAAAATAGAGAAAAAATATAATACGAGTGAGGAGGGGGAGGGTCTGCTAATAAAATGAGTGGAGAAAAAAAAAAGTGTGGGGAAGAAAAAATAGAAATTAATAAAAGAATGAATGTAGGTTAGATCGTATTGGTAAAAGATAAGGAAAAAATCGAGTTGGGGGGGGGGAGGGAGAGAAAAGGATGCAAGGGGGAAAAAAAAATGAGATAAGAAGAAAAAAGAAAAGATGAAAAGAAAAGACAGTTAAGAAAAGATAGTGACAAAAAAATCCCTCCTTCCATAAAAAATAAAAATGTAGAATGAATAAATAAAACAAGTCAAAGAATAATCAATAAAAGTAAAAAAAATAAATAAATGAGTGAATAAAAGAGAAAAAGAGAAAAGAGAAAAAAATAGCTTGAAAGAGAAGAAACTATGTACGAAATAATAGAGGAGAAAAGACATTGAGAAAAAAACAAAAAAATGAAAGTAAAATGAATGATGGGATTACAAAGAAAGAGAAAAAAAAACAGATATGAGGAACAGAAGAAAGAATTAAAAATAAAAATAATAAAAAATAATAAAAAAAACAACAAAATTACAAAAACAAAATGGAGGATAAAAATAAGGGCAGAAATTTAAAAGCAGACGAACTAGAAAAGAAATAAAATAAATGAGAAGAGAGATATATTAGAAAGTGCAAAATGAAAGCAAAATAGAAAAGAAGTCTACAGATCAAAAGAAACTTGAGCAAAAACAAAAGAAGAAAAGAGAGAAATTGATAACAAAAATAAAAATGAAGTAAAAAAAAAAAAAAAAAGAAAATAGAAAGATTCTTTTTTTTTTTTCATAAAAGAAAGGAAGAATTGAGAGAACATAGAAAACAGAGTCAAAGAAAATAAAAGAACAAAGTCGGGAGAAGAAACAAAGGAAATATCTGATGAAAGACTAAAATGACTATATATATATATATATATACACATGTGTACACATACACATACACACACACTCATATATATATATATATATATATATATATATATATATAAGAAGACAAAATATAATACAGCAAAAATAATAGCAGAAAAGAGAAACCCCCTAATGTATAGAGTAATAATGCGAAATAGAATAAAAGTGAACAAGAAAGAAAGAAGAGAAAATTATTAAAGAAAAATAGAGAGAATAAAACGAAGAAGATTTAGAATAAGAAAGAAAGAGGAAATGAAATTTTCCTGCCCTTATTAAAAATTTTGCTGTGTGTATCGGTACATTTTTGGAAAAGGTTAATATATGAAGAATCTCGATTTCAAGTCTTGAGCACACATCATAACAAAATGAATAAATAAATAAAATTGACAGAAATGATATAAGAAAAAAAATTTAAGGACCATATTTAACTGCCACAATATATGGACAAAAATTTCAAGAACATCCTTTATCTTCTTTTTTTTTTCCCCTCCCTTTTCAATAACCGCATACTCTAAGATTCATTGTGAAAATCATATTTAATTATTTTGTAGAGACGGTATTGGCAAAAATAACTGGTAGCTACAAACATTCAAAAACATCTTGAGATTCAAAAAGACATACATAAACAAAAATTCGCTTTAAAATAACAAAACAGAAACCGAAATAAAACAGAAATCATATGATACAATTTGAATTCAATAAACTAAAGCACCTACCATAGAGCAGATATATATTTACCTAACCCCTCCACATCAGCAGGATGTGACATAAGGTCAATTTCTCAAACAGAGTTTAACAGGTTTGAATTCAGAGTTTTCCTTCTCCTAGACTGGTTACCTTTCCAAGGCTAAAGAGTCCAATCTGTCCTACTATTTACCCATAGCTGGAGGGAGAGTAGTTGGATTCATACCTTTTCCATGCTTATTAGCACAAACAGCCTTGTCCAGGATTTGAACTTGGGTCGACGAATCCATTCCCTAACCAATATATCAAGCACTTGGATACATATATATATATATATATATATATATATATATATATATATATTATATATACAAGGGAAATCCCAAAGGTAAGGTCTCCAAAATATTTAGAAATCATAGAAACGTTTATTATTCCTTGTTAATGATGTTTACATCATTTTAAACTTGGAAAATGTATCTAAAGAGCCCAGTCTGCCCTACTATTTGCCCATAGCTGGAAGGAGAATATATGGATTTTACCTTTCCCCAGGGAATTAGTGCTATGTTAAATGCAAACAACCTTGTCCAGGATTTGAACTCTGGTTAATGAGTCCATTTCCTACGAAATTTCAGATTAGTGCAGGTGGCATTAAACCCCCAAATAGTAAAATAGAAGAATTAAAATCTTTTCCCTACCTAATGATGCAAAAGGGTTATGCAGATTCCTTGGGATGGTGGGATTTTATAGAAGATTTTTTGCAGATTTAAAAAAAAATACATAAATTTAACACCTACATTCTAATATCAATAGATTAAAATAAAAATTGGTTCATATGTTCGACACAAGTAGCAATAACTATTTTTTAAATTATTTATTGTTAACTACTTTATCATCTTATTATAATGGAGATTCAGTGTCTGTCTCTCTGTAACCGAAACTAAGTCACTGCTTACATCCCAATAACCTCAGGAATTGCATAAGTTTATTAATGAGTTTTTAATTCATACTCAAAATCATTAATACATAAATTAATAATTTTATTTATTAACGTTAATGTCTATGAAAATCTGAGATAGATTTGCTTCAAGACAGCCCATGTTATTAGGGTATTTACCTCGCATCCCACACATGCAGGTATGACACAAGGTCCAATTAATGTGGGAGCACCCATGAACTGAAGCTCATGGGATGGCGGGTGCAAAAAAATGCGTAAATCCTGTCGGCATTCCCCCTCAAGGGGGCGTCTCATGAACTGGGCAATAAACCCAGCCCTGCCCCATTAAATCAAGGGGGCAGTTGTTGCCTAGTGGAATAACCCTTTGAGATCACGCTGTTAATTTAACACTAATAGCCCAGTGGCCAAAAACCACTGGACCCCACCTCGAGGGCCAGATTATTAGTGCGTTTAAGATCCTGCAATGTATTTTATATATCACTAAGAATAAAGGTTTACATAGTATTTGGTGTGGTTAATTTGCATACTGCTTTAAAACTTTGAACCACATATCTTTGAAGCATAACACAGATTCTCAAAGATACATGGTTCAAAGTTAACTAACCTTAAAAAATGTAAAATTTAAAAAATAAAATAACAGTTGCATTATATCTTTTATTCATTAATTTATCAACACTGAAAATTTCATTAGATTTGGTTAATTCCCTGATTTTTGGTATTTTTTTTCTTTCGGCGAGGTGACATATGATGGTGGAATTTAGGTCCGTTCAGTTTAACCCAGACTGGGATCATCAACCTTTGATACGCAACCAGTCTAGATGAAGGAAAACTTTGAATTCAAACCAGTTAAATTCACTTAAAAATTGACCTAGTGTCACATCTTGATTTTGTTAAGGAATTGGTAAATATATATATATATATATATAAAATTATCATTTGGCTGAAAATTGGACTGGAAAAAAATTGCTTTATTTTCAAAGGTAGAGTATTTTAAGTGTATTGCTCTATTAAACATCTCCATAGGATGTGCTGTTTTTGATGGGTAATAGTTATGTATAGAAACAAAACTGTGATTTATCTACTGGATTGCACAAGCTGCCGAAAACAATATTGGAAAGTTAGAACGACTATTTTGCTTTGTGTCCTAGGTAAGACATTAAACTGCATCTAGTGGTGAGGTTCCAGTTCTGGAGCTCTGCAGACACAGAGTGGTAGTACCTGTTAGAGTCCCATCTATAGACTGCTCTGTCATCTGGGGCTGTAGAATACACCAACTGCATCTCTGCAGAGGGGTAAAGTATCCCAACATTCCACTTTTGCCTTTAGTAGGCTAGACGGGCAGTTGGAGAGGACTCATCCAATTAATCGGCTGGTCACATCAGGCACTAGCACCTATATGATTGTATTTATTGCTCTTATGGCAAACCCCCAACCCTTTTTATCATGTATGTACTAGAAGGCAGTGGCTGAGGATCTTAGTATCCTGGATATGACTTTAAACTGTATCTAATTGTGGAGTTACAATTCTGAAACTCTGGGGAGTGTGGAGTACCCCTTCATTGCAATTACCCAGAGCCAGATTGGTAGTAACTGTTAGAGTCCCATCTATAGGTTAATTAGAAAAAGTGAATTTAAACAATGTCTTTAAAAAAATAGAGTTTGAAAAAAAAAATTTTTTAAATTTGAATACCCATCAAGTATGAATAAAAACAAAACCTCTTTGGCATAAAATAACCCAACAAGGGTTGAAATGCTGTAAAATCTAACCATCCATCCATCCATCCATGCCATTGTGGCGTTACTTTCCGTATTTTGCCTGGAGAGTTGTCTGTCCGTTTAGTTTGCTGGTTCCCGCTAGGGTCCGGTTATATTTAAGCAGCTGGTTTGAACGTCTCTTTCTCTCTTTTCCGGTTGTTCGACCGACGAGACACGACTATGGGTTAGACTCTGGTCTACCCCCCCCTCTTGTTGGGGCTTTGGCCCCCCCTTACTTTACTGTAAGTGATTCACACAGCATGGACTATTCTTAGTCTCATGTCTGTGGCTTTTATGTTTATCTTTGTACCATTCATGAATGTGTCATTATCTCTACTTTTGTATGTATGTTTATGTACACCTCTACGTATTATGTACCCTTTTATCCATGTGCCGTACCATATTAAATGTTTTGTCTACCAACCCTTGTCGGAGTTGTATCTTCAAGTATATACTCCTTTAAACCTTACACCATCTATGGGTTAAATAAATAAAAAAATGAGTTTTAAAGATATTTGAATACCAAACAAGAATGAATAAAACAAAAATGTCTACAGCATAAAATAACCCAACAAGAGTTGACATGTCGTAAAAATCCAACCAACCAACCAAACATTTTACTTTAGACTTTAGACTTTTATATATGTGTAATAGTTAGCAAGCTAGTCTTTCGGATCTGTTACTACAGAATAGCTCTACCGACTGAGCTAAATCAGCCCTATATATATATATATATATATATATTATAAAATCGATGAGTCCGAGGTAGAGCGTTTGGCTAGAAACCACAAGGTTCCTAGTTCGATAACAGTCCTTGCCAACTCAGCATATGAGTAGCACAGGGATCTGTGCTGTAAAGTAAGGAGCTGATGGTAGGTGTTGCGCTCCACCTCAGATGCTAAAAACAATCTCCTTGGTCTAGAGCTATTGAAAAGGGGACTTTACTTACTTACTTTTTACATCTAAAAACGGACCTAATTATCATTATGCTCTGATGATGATTTTTTATAAATCGAAATATTGTTCAATATTAGCTATGAAAATGATATAAAAATATATTCATTTTAACAATATTGTGTGTTTTCATACCCTTTTATCTATACATATATATATATATAAAGTAAGTCGACGGGGTGGCCTAATGTCAGTATCAGCCAGACAGCGAAGGACTCTATCCCCTTTTCACTAGCGCTAGACCAAGGAGATTGTTTTTGCGTCTGAGGTGGAATGCCACACCAACCATCAGCTCCTAACTTTACCACACAGATCCCTGTGCTACTCATACGGGAAGCAATCATAATACCGAATGCTGCTTGCAGGAAACTGACTTTATGGAACATTATTACACAGAAATTACTATTGACACAGAATCAAATCTATGGATTACAACAAACTAATACAAGTAGAACAACATTTCCACTCAGTCATGATTTTGATAGAAATGCAAGGTTTACCATCAGAGAATGACTTTTTAAAAATCACTTTGGACAATATCATAGTGATAATAGAAACATGCAAAGATAAAAGGATAAAGCATCTCCAAACACTGGCCCCAAATGGCTTTAACATCAAACTGAATGGTGCTGCTTTGAAATAGGATGGACAGACATGGGGGTAAAACATAAACACCTAAATAAACAAATTAAAAAAAAACAAAACAAGCAGTCACTGTTAATTCTAAATACACCCCTCCCATGCTTGACATATACCACGCAAATGGAGAGCTCAGTGCCAGTTGTCCTGACAGCAGATATATAAAGGTCAGTTGAAGACATTTGGATACCAGAGAATAATTTCCATTCAATGAATGAATATGCTATGTCACAAATGCATATTTTGTTGCTTCTCTCATAGTATATCAACTCTTTTAAAAACTTTCTAAAAAAACTTTTTCCCCAAAAGATTTTTTTACAAAGCGGATTTAACAGGTTTGAATTCAGAGTTGTCCTTCTCTTAGACTGGTTGCCTAACCAAGGTTAAAGAACCCAGTCTGCCCACTATTTACCCATAGCTGGAGGGAGAATAGTTGGATGCATACCTTTCCACACAAATATATAGGAAGACTAGAAAAGCACATAGGTAGATATTTATCATATTGAGGTAAGTCTGGCACTAGGCCATTATATTTGGGTACTCAGTGAACACAGGATTCACTTTCAGTGTGTTGTGAGACCAGTTACTTATATGCACACATATATCATGCATCAGAAATTAGACCACTCAGTGTGAGTGCAAATGCTAGAATCTTTTGGAACATACTTTATTGTAATGGCTGAGAGGTATGCCAAGGCAACCTGTTGACAGGTGACAACTATGCAAACAAAAAAAAATTTTGTCAAAAAGGATTTTCAAAATTTTTTTTTTGATGAGTCTGTTTATTTGAAAACACAAAAAACAATTATGAAGCAATTATGAAGCAATTCTCAATACTTTTTAAAAAATATATTTTTGATGAAACACGATTGTACAAGTGCAGTATTCTCTGCACTCACGTTTTTTTTTTTCTTGTTTCTGAAAATTCATCTGAATATATGATATATATATATATATATTATATATATATATATAGGTAATCTGAACATTAGCTACATAAATGAGAGTAACCTCCCCTAAGTATGTTTCACTTTGAGAAAGCCGTTTATCTTGGTCAGCCATTTTAATTTCCCTGTAAATCTACACTGAAAATACGAATTTGTTCAAATCAATACAACTGCATGTTTTAGCACGAAAATATCATAAAATGTGTTCTTAAATTAACAACTCCCCCCTTTCATTTCAATAATGCGCACAAGCACAATTAAGAACACATTTTGTGATATTTTCATGTTAAAACATGCAGTTGTATTGATTTCAACAATCATATTTTCAGTGTAGATTTACAGTGAAATGAAATGGTCGACCAAACAAAACAGCTTCCTCAAAGTGAAAACATACAAGGGGAGTTACTCACATTTGTGTAGCTAATGTTCAGATTACCTATATATATATATATATATATATATATATATATATATTATAATCATAACCCAGGAAAAACAGTACATTATTGTGAAATTTATATATATGAAACAATAACATCAGAAATCAATAACACGCAAGTAATTATTTGTATCAAACGATTTTTTAATTATCCACACCATATACTATGTAAACTTTTATTTTCTTAATGATATATAACACACATTGTAGGAGTTTAATGGATTAATAATATGAGGTGTTTTGAGGCAAATCTAACTTAACTTGGCTGAATAGAGAAATTGTTATTAAAATGAGAGATGGTAATTAATTTAAATAATGATAATTTAATAGTCATTGAGAAATAATGTATATAAACTAAAGGGATATATGAATATTGGTGGTTATATAGTTTCAATTACAGAGCAGAACATATATATCCTTTCATAATAATTGATTATATATATATATATATATATATAGTTATATATATATACTTATATAATATAGGTGTATATAGTATAACTCCTTCTTATGTTTCACTATAAAGGATCTTCAAGGGTTAACGCAATGATAATAATTTCAAGATATTGCCTGTAAATAATAAATCTCGACTAATTCATTGCAATTAACCCTAAAGATCTTTATGGTGAAAACTTGAGTTGGTTATTTCTATATAAAACCTTAATACTAAATCGCTATACAAGTACATAACATTTTGATCACTTTTATATCATTATAACACTGATTTATTCAGTTATTACTTGTATCGGCCGTCAATGATTGGAATTAACTCAAATATTCTATTCCGGTAAGTCATCTTCTTTATTTTTATATATAAAGTATATATATATATTATATATATATAGTTTATATAGAGAGAGAGAGAGAGAGGAGAGAGTGTGTCTCTCTAATCATCTACCTATCCCATCTCCCTCTATCTACCGTCGCTAATAAAGAGGATGGGTTATGGCAGAGTGTAAAGACAGGGATGGGTCAGTTTTTTGACATAATTGTAAATTACGAACTAATTAGAACATTAAAATTGATTTTTTTTTCAATTAGCTAATTAAGATAATGATAATGTTTATATAAATTTTCGTGTCATTAAGCTAACCAGAAAAAACTTTAGACTTGAAAGGTGAAATCTCAGCTAGTATAATAATAGAATATATATACTTATATATATATATACTATATATAGTATACTATATATTCTATATTTAATATAGTATTATAGAGAAGAGAAGAGGAGGAGGGGGGGGGAGATAGAGAGAGCGAGAGAGAGAGAGAGAAGAAGAAGAAGAAGAGAGAAGAAGAAAAAGAAGAATTAGGATAAAACTACACTACTTAAGCTCTATCATTTCCCCTCTTTTGCTCATCCACTCATTTTCTTTTTTCTTCTCCCAGATTAGTGTGTTATATTCTTCTTGTTCATTTCTTGCTGTATCAGAGCGGGTTCCTTTTTTTTTAGAGAAAGTAAGACCTACCTTTCTCGCAATAAAAGGGGTGCCCTGCGTATGGCTGATATAGGATTTTAACGGGACCAGTTCTGGGCATCTGGTGTCGAGTAGAGTACCCAATACTCATATATGCCGAATGTATCTCTGATTTCCAAATTTAAAAGTAATCTATCGTTGAACAGTTACAATACACTCTCACTTTAGTGGAAGGAAGTACTTTTGATGTTTTGCGATCAATTATTAGCTTTTAACATGTGTAGCTTTAGGTTCGCATCTCCTTCAAGTACATGACTAGGTTGTACCTGCTCAGGGATCTTTATTGTAGGCAAGGAATTTATTGAGTTGTTCTGTGAACGTACACGAGAAAACACTTACACACGCATATCAGATAGCTTAAGCATAATACAGTTGACGAAAGCGGCTCCTACCAGTAAGTCCTCAGTATCTAATGCCTAGACCAGATAGAGGAAGTCATTTATTTCCACTATAGAGGTTACATAAAAACAAAGGGAACAACTATACTTGACTGATAGAAAAATTAATATTTATATATAATCTATAATATGATCTTCTAGAAAAAAAGAAGAACGAAGGATTTAAAGGGTAGGGATAATGAGTTAAGGCTTAGGGTTTGGGTTACGGTTTACGGTTAGGGTTCGTGTTACCACTGGGAAAATAGAATTAAATCTAATCGTTATTCATAGTCAGAGGGTGCGTCTCCCACTTTCTCGGTTTAGATCAGTACTTACTTATGTCAATAACCATAGATAAAGTCTTATTTCCTTTTTCGATAATGAGAGCGGCTATATGATCATAGTAGAGATTGTTGATGTACTCTGTTTTTTTTCTTGCGTCATCTGAAGGTGTGGATTGCTCTTCATAATCATTTACCATAATCATACCCCAGCTCAAATTTAACACTAACACAGATACTCACTGGGCTAGCTAAACGCTACATCGCCATCTACTAGCGGGCTGAAGCTGAAGCTTGGATCTTTGGCGAGTGCCAGTATTCTTATCTCAGCATTTACGGCTAAGGACCCCCTTGTGGTTCGTACTAAGTGGGTGGTTTCGGCACTGCATCGGCATATTAACTACAGGTGTTATCTTACGAGCTGAGTTACGAAGAGCTGAAGCCCGGTCCCTACAATAGATCATGTTTATTTAAGTAATGTATATTGAATTAAGGGGAGATAACTCTCACATATAGACCGCATACCGAAATGTGGTGAGTGTGGGGATATCTAAAGATAGTCTCATACACTTGAGCTCTATATTGCGTCAATTTACTAAGATATTTAGTTATTCAGTCGTAACGCGTAAAACCAATTATAACTGAACTATTCATTCGTATGCTTGACTTCAATAATTACTCTACGTATGTTTGACGGCAATAATAAAGATGCATGGACCATGAAGAGCATACACCCTTATTTTCCAGGCAGGGTCAGATCTCAGGGCGAAAATAATAGTTGTATTTAAGGTTGTCATTCTGTACAGGCATAAATGATTGTTTGAAGCGAGTCCTGAGCTGTTGCATGTACAGAGTTTGGTCTGACTCACAGAAACGCATAACTCGTAATGAGTAATAAGAAAAGCCAATCTTGGAGCAGTAGGCAGGCAAAGGGCAAATAGAAGCAGGTATACACCAATGGCTACAGTCTCGCATAGCACGTAGAATATAGTATAATGAGATATGGATAAAATTGAAAGATAATACTTATGTATGGTACCAAGTGGTCGATAGAAAACTCGCTCATACTATCGATTATAAGAGCAAGCAGGCAATTTTGTTTTGAGAGGCACCAAATTGACTTTGGAAAAAAATATATGCATCACTATTACTGCCATAAGTTAGATAGGGTACCTTCTAGAAACTGGCAAATATTAAAATTATAGTAGAATTAAATAAGAATACGATCCTTATCTTATGCGACACTTAATACAGAGCTCTAATGTGGACAAACTTTATTTGTAATTTGATAGGAAATACCTTTTAATTATCAACTTATAATGCCATGCATTAGTAGGTAAAGGAACATGTCCTTAAGAATGAAATATTAGAGGACTCAAAAAATATAAACTAATTAGTGTTGCAGGATGATACATGATCTCCTTAACTTCTGCTATCCTTCCCGCACTCGCTAGGCGGCCTAAGTAATACAGCATACCCGATAGAGTGGAGTGACTTGAACACTTTTCCTTTTTACACCTTTTTTGACATATAGCTGTATAGAACCCGAATCATCATATTCTTCCTTCACTTTCTTGTGCGTGTTTCTTTTCTCATTTTCTTCTTATTTCAGGGTTTAGCTCAGGTGATCTTGCAGGGAAAGATACAGGTCAAATGAATGCCCTCTGCAGTGCTCATAACTTGTCACAAGTAAAATAATCTAGATAAAAGAAAGTAGGATAAAAATTTTTGCCGGTCAGACTGAAGCCAGAGACACTTTGGTAAATCTACATAGTCATTTAACATTTGTGGCTCACATATATAATGAGTATATATATATATATATCATATTATTATTATCTATTTGTAATGATACCATGATATCCTGGCAGATTTATTACTGTCAAGTTGTCACGAGCATTGAGTCTCATAACCGTGCCTTTCCTCAGATAAAATCGCCTTGGAAGTGAATCTAAAATTGAAATATGCACGTTGTTGATGTGTGTTCAGATAGTGGTATTGCGCAGGTCTTCTCAGACTCTTTATTTCACCACTAATGTTGTTTTCTCCGTACGTGGCATTAGTATTCCTTTATGTTATGTTAATTATGTATCATCATGATGTGCAGCAGCGAATTTCGTATGCGCCCTTGAGGTTATGCTATACTAAGACTTATGTACGCTAGCTGCATTCATTATGACTTATAATTATATATATAGGCTTAGTATATAATCACTATGTAGAGTGATTAGTGATAGTATATATATGATATATAAATAGTATAGTTTACGATATTATATCTAATCTAGTATAATGCATTAATCCAATTATGATGCATCGCATATGATTAGCAATGATTCTATTATGTAATAACTTAACATAAATAAATTAAATAAATAATTTAGCTATAGTATTGTTACAAGAAAAAAGGTCATATGTTGAAACATGTAACAAAACACTATATTTTGATCACTTAGTAATACTAAATAGAATGTGCATCGCATCATGTGTACACATCTCTTATTTCTTGCTTCCGTGTGGTGGATATCGTATTATGTGAATCGAAATATATATATTGGTAAGTTAACTGTACTTACAAAAGATAAAATGTATACTGTATTGTAATTCGTTATTAAGTTGTAGTCAATGTCAATCACGCTAGAAATAATGATAAAATCCCAGTGACTTTGGTCTTTGCAAAGACAAACTAAACTGGTTATTATAAAAATTAAGGAACGGGTTATCATTCATTTAATTGTCGATACTTTCATAAATATACATATATATAATTTATATATATATGATACATTATATTTTTGTTATAATAGTCACTGTCTTATCTTGGTTGAACTTGCACATCAACTACACCACCTAATTATCGACATTATTTCCACCGGTAAGTCACCGCTTTTCAACACAAATAGTTCAATAATAATGTATATATATTATATAGTATATATATATATATTATATATATATATATATACTCTTGGGCTGAAATATGTTGCTTAATTAAGAAGTCCGTACCCTATTTCTGAAAGTGTAATATATGTAAATAATTAACTTAATTAGGGCGGGCATATCTATTTACAATGTAAGGCTGAAACAAGTGGAGAAAATCAAGTACTGCTACTGATACATTTCTGGTCTATCAGTCCTTCATCAGCAGAGCATGAATGTTAGTGTAAGCGGACCTCACTGCCTGTTGTGCGTAGTTTCCAAATGTAAAGGGCTCAACAATTTTCTCCTCGCGTGATTTGTTCTAGCTGCTTTAACATTGTAATGCTAATTGCCCGCTAAGTCTTGTGTGATAATATGTATTAATTTATTCATGTGATTTGACGTTTCAAAATTACGGTACAAACTTCTATATTGAGCAGCTATACATTTCTCTCGCAGAGGAAATTGTCGCTAATAAGAAACAAGCCCGATAGGTATCATAAACACACTTAGAAAATTCGATTGTGTATCTATGACTTCTCAGTAATATATCGTATATATAGTATACGGTTATTAGTAGATGAGTATCGCACATGTGATAGGGATTGTTAGGATCGCTAAACGCAGATATATAAAAAGAGCAATTTCCAGGATTTTCCTATTTTCAAGTAGAAGAGATAAATTTTATGATTTTTGAGTGTTTTACATATGTGCTGGAACATATAGTTTTTTATCATTGAGAATTTCACACTATGAGATATAAATTTACATTACAGCTATATGAAATTCTAATTAATTCTAGCTCCTCCAGTCCTGAAATAGAGAGATCAATATCATATATGAACTGATGTTACATGGAACCCAATCGGTTCATAGGGATCTTCTACGGTCAAGCTTATGATAAAAAGCCGTGCTGTAATTTTTCGCTCTTCTCCACAGAAATGTTTGTTGACACATACGCATGGTTAAAAGAGGCCTAAGTCTGCTCTATACTACTCGCCACCTACAGATGGGGGGAGAACTAGTTAGTAGATTATGTACCTGATTCCCAATGTATTTAGCACTTTTTTTTGTGATTTCTGCAAAAACGCCATGTCAGGACATTTGGACACACTGATCGCTATCCGTGAGTCTATTTTCCTGCGATGACAACCATTTATAAGGCACTATGTGCCGCCGATATTTAAAAATAAGTTTTCAGAGTTTGTTCGACAAAGTTAAAAGGCAACAACGTCTTCAAAAGTTTCTTCAAGTGACAATTGAGGACGAAGCGCGTTCCAAACTAATTGGTTTCCCCCTTCCTGGGGTCCATGGTTCAATCTCCAGTAAGCCACACATATTGTGTGGCTTAGCTGAGATTGACCATGGACCCCAGTAACTACTATCTAGGGAAACTAATTTTTCGCCTAAATACAATAAAGTGAGAATGTGGATTTGGTATTATCAGGCCCTCGAGCTCTTTTTCAAGAACTAACACGTTGAGCAATAAGATCAACTGAATACGTGGTGGTTAGGCTGAGAATTGAAGCCATGGACCGCCAGTACACTATAAGTTAATAGGGAACTGATTTGTCTAAATAACTAATAAAGTGAGAACTGGGATTTGGTATTCACTCTAGCCCTGGTGTGTGCTTTTCAAAGCTTAAAAATGAAGATTGAAGCAATAAGATTAACTAGAAATAGTTTACTTTGGAATCTAGACTGAGATTGAACCATGTGACCGAACAAGTAACTATATCTTAGGAACAATCTATTTATCCTAATAACTAATTAACACTTAGTAGAGATAATGGATTTTGGTATTATCAGCCTGGGTTATTTCAAAAACTCTATTAATAGATGCCTGAAGGGCAAATAAGGTATCTCACTGAATTAAGTGATGGCCTTGGACCTGAAATCCTGAACCTGATAACAGGAGCGGGACCTTCGTCATTTCGTTTTTCCATAAGTCAGTGTGTTTTTTGTTTTACGCCTTCTTTTAACACGTACTAAGCTATGATGCATGGAGGTTGTCAAGAGAAACACCATAAAAAATATTACATAAAATGAGAGACCATTAAACTGCTAAATGGAAGTCAACAAGACATTGATATGGCTATTTAGTATGAATAGAATAGTAGACAAATGGCGAGTAGACGGTTGGAACTTACTCTAGGGAGGAGTAAAAAGTAGTGGTTAGAGGGGTTAATATCAATAGATGGAGAAGGTTGGGGGCAAGTAAGGATAACAATAAAGAGACAAGGTGGACAAACAACATTGATTGTTATGCTGAGATATGAGGGTGAGAAAAAAAAGATATATGAAAAAAGAGAGAGAGGAGAAGAAAGAGGGAAGTGGGTTCATTGGGAGCTTGGAAGGGGAAGGGTGAAGTAGGGAGGAAATCGGATTGAGATAAATTAAAGAATGAAGAGTTTTGGGAGGCAAGGATAACATAGAGGTGAGTGAGAGAGCATGGGGGGGTGAAATCGAGTATAAATTGAATTGTGATGGGTAAAAAGTCGTGGAAAAGGGGAGTTAGCGAGGGGAAGCGGTAGAAATTTAATGAGGAAAAGGAATGATTAAAAATGAAGGTTGGTGAGAAGATAAGGAAATGTAATGAGCAACTCGCAAATGTGAAACAAGGAAACAAGAAAAAAGGTAAAAAAGTACAAAATTATGATTGAAAAAGAAGAAGGGGTAGGATACAAAGAAACGAAAAAAAGTAAACAGGTAAATTAAGGAGAAGGAAAAAAGAAAAATTAAAGAAAAAATGCAAATTAGTGATGATTGAATAAGAAGAATAGTAAGAGATGGATACATAAGTAAAGAAATAATTGAGAAAGTGATCGAAGAAAACAATAGAACTGAGCATGAGCCGACAAAATTAAGCAGGAAGGAAATACAAATTATGATTGAGACAAGATAAGAAAGAAGGGAGGATACAAAGGAAGTGAAAACAGAGAAGGAAACTAAGGAGAAGGAAAGGAAACATATTTAAAGGAAATAAGATACAAATTATGATTTGAAAAGTATAGAAAGAAGTGAGGCGAAAATAAGAAGAAAAAGAAGAGGAGGAAAGAAATCGGAGGCTGAAGAGAAAAATTAAAGGAAGAAATGACAAATATATTGTGGAAAGGATAAGAGAAAGAAGGAGGATCTACAGAGAATGAAAACAAGAAGAAGAAGGAAAGGAACGAGATGATAGAGAAAATTAAGGAAGAAATCAGATTTATGAGATTAAAAAGAAGAAGAAAGCGGCGGGAGGATTACTAGAAAAGATGGAAAAGAGAGACAGAAAGAAGAAGAAAAGAGAGAGCAAAGAAGAAGATTGCAAAGAAGGCAAAGATGCAGACATAAATTATGATTTGAAAAGGCAGAAAAGGAAAATACAAAGAAAGAAAACAACGAACAAGAGAAACGAATAAAGAAGATAGAGAGAAGTAAAGATTAAAAGTAAGAGAAAAATACAATTATGATTAAAGAAGAATTAAGTGAGATGATACAAAAAGCAAGAGAAGTATAGAAAGTAAGAATAGAAAAGAAGAGAAAAGAAAAAAATCACAGATAGTAAACATTAAGGAAGAAATTACAAATTAAGTAATTGACAAATAAAGTAAAGAAGGGTTAAAAGAAAGAATAGATAGAGATGTAAGAAGGTATAGATTGAAGAAGGAAGAAGAAGCAATGTAAGAAGTTTAAAGAGAGAATGGATAGATAGAGAAATTATAGAATAAACAGACAAATTAGTGTATTAAAAACAGAAGAAAGGATGGAGTACAAAAAAAGAAAAGAAAGAAAGTAAAGAAAAAGAGGAAGGAAATCACAATATATAATGAAAAGCCAAAAGAAGGAAAAACAAAGAAAGAAAAAGAAAGAGAAAAGAATAAGTAGAATTGAAGAAGAAATCAAATGTATTATGTAAGAATAAAGGAGAAAAAAAGGGAGAAAAAAGTCAAGCAACAAAAGAAAGAAAGAAGAAGAAATGAAAGAACGAAAAAGAATGTAGAATTGGAAGAAAAAAATTAAAATAAAAGACAGGATTCGAAAACGATAAAAGAAGAGGATTACAAAAGAAGATAATAAAAGAAAAAAGTGAAAGAAAGAAAGGAAGAGGTGAATAAATATTCGATTGGAAAGCAAGACAAATTATCTGATTCGTGAAGAGAAAAAAGTAAATAAGAGATCGAAACAACAAAGAGTTTGAGAAAGAATAGATGATCTGATGAATAATTATTGAAGAAGAAGAAGAAGTAATAAAAAAGAAAAAAGACAAGAGAAGATTAAAAAAAGAATATGAAAGAGAGAGAGCTAGTTTAAAGAAGATTAAAGAAGAAAGTTTAAAGAGCAAAAGAAGAAGAGAAAATGAATATAATGAGGAAGAACAAATAAGAAAAGAAAAAAGGAAATATAATAGAAAGAAAAAATAAAGGAGAAAGAAAGGAATGGGTTTTTGAAAAGATAGAAAGAAAAAGGATAAGGAATGATTGTGTTTGAATGACAAGAAAGAAGATGATGTTTTGAAAGAAAAAAAGAAAGAAGAGAAAGAAAGAAAATTTAAAGGGAAGAATAAGGTAAGAAGAAAAAAGATGAGGATAGAAAAATAAAAGAGAAGATATTGAAAAAAAAAACAACGACAAAAGAAATAATGATAATAAAAGATGAAGGTTCATAGGAAAAGATTATTCAAAGGGGTAAGAAAGAAATAAGGAGGGAATAACAAGAAAAAGGAAGGAGATCTAGCTTTTGTTGTGTCAAGACGAATTAGTTGAAACTTGACATGTGTGAGGTGATTCAGTGTTCTTGGTGTTTGTACACATCGGTGCTAGCAGTTGAGAATTATGATGAGGTAGAAACCTCTCTTCTCTTTTTTTTCTGTAGAAACCCGGTTACAAAAACAAAAAAATAGTCAATAACTTCTCACAACAAGTATTAGGAAATTGGTGGCGCACAGTCTTACAAAACTTTTTTCTTATAAGTTCACTTAGGGGAAATATTCGGAGAAATTAATGAAATAGAATGAGGAAAGAGGAAGAAACTGAATAGAATTGAAATGGTAAGAAGCGTAGAGGAGAAGGCAAAGAATAAACAAACTAAGTTAAGAAATATAAACAGGAAAAGAAAGAACAAAGGAGAGAAGCACAAATTATATGAACAAGGAAAGAAAGCGTCCACGATATAAGAAGAGAATGGAACAGAAACTAGGCATATATACCGAAACGGAATGGATAAGGGAGAATGGTAAAGGGAAAAGGAAAGAATCGAAGAAAGTAGGAGAAAATAAACGAGGAAAATTATAAATTTGGAGGAAGAAGGGATACAGGTAATTAAAAAGAAAAAAGAAACGTGATTAAGAAGGCAGCTGAAATAAGAGGAAGGTATATAGAATAGAGTGAAGGGAAAGGATAGAGATGGAGAGTGCAAGAGATTTCAAAAAGTGAAGTTAGATACTAAAAATAAATTGAAAGGAAGACAAAAGAAAGAAAGATATATGGGAGGATAGGATGAATAGAAAGGGGGGAAGGAAGTTAAGGCCTAACAAAAAAATGGAAAGTTGAATGATAAAATGAAGAGGGGGAGGATAAAGAAAGTTGAAAGAAAGAGAACAAAGAAAAAGAAGAGAAGAAGAATGGGGAAAAACGATTTAATATGAATCATAAAGACCAGGAATGGAAGGAAGGAAGGAAGGAAAGGAAGGAAGGAAACGCGATAAAGAGTAGAAGAAAAAGAAGGAAGGAAGAGAAGAACAAAGATAGGGGGTTGAAAGGGACTTAAAATGAAGGGAGGGGGAAGGTGAACGAGAGGAAAGAGATAACAAAAAGACAGCTGAAATAGAATAGGAACAAAGGAAGAATGAAGCGAAAAGAGAACGCAACGCCATAAAGAAGAGAGAAGGAAAAGGAAAAGGAAGAAAAAATCAGACTAGGGAGTAAGGCTTAAAAAGAAGGTTAGAAATAAAATATAGTGAGGAACCGAAGGAAAAAAGAAAAGAAAAGAAGAAGAAGAAATAAAATGGAAGGAAAGGGGTTACAAAAGTAAAGTTGGAAATAGAATAAAAAAATGGGGAGAACGCAAAGAAAGAACGAAAGCAAAGAAGAAGAAAGAAGAAGGAGAAAACAGAAGACGGAGAAGAAGAAAGTGAGGAAAGAAGAAGGAAAAAGAAGTCAGAACAGGAAGTTAAGGTAACAAAAGGAATAGGTTAGAAAATAAAATGAGAAGGGAGGAACGAAGGAAGAAAAGAAAAAAAGAAAGAAGGGAAGGAAGAAAAAAGGAGGAAGTAAGGGGTAACAAAGGAAGTTTAGAAAATAAAATTAAGAAGGAAGGAAACGAAGGAAAAAAGAAAAAAAGTAAAAGAAGGAAGAAGAATAAAAGAAGGAAGGAAGGGTAACAAAAGAAGTTCGAAAATAAAATAAGAAGGGAAGGAACGAAGGAAAAAAGAGAATAAAAAAGAAAAAAGGAAGGAGAGAATAAAGGAAGGAAGTAAGGGTAACAAAAGGAAGTTAGAAATATAAGAATAAAAGGAGGACGAATGAAGAAAAAAGAAAAAAAGAAAAGAAGAAGGGCAAGAATAAAAGGAAGAGAAGTAAGGGGTAACAAATGGAAGTTGAAAATAAAATAGAAGAGGAACGAAAAGGAAAAAGAAAAAAAAAAAGAAGGAAGAAGAATAAAAGGAAAGAATAAGGGTAACAAAAAGGAAAGTTACAAATAAAATAAGATAGAGAGACATAAAAAAAGAAAAAGAAAAGTAAGGAGAAATATAAAAGGTAAAGAAGGAACAAAAGGAAGTTAGAAATAAAAAATAAAGAAGAGGAAGAACGAAGGAAAAAGTAAATTAAATAGAAAAAAGAGGAAGTGTGGAGGGTTAACAAAAGGAAGTTAGAATAAAATATAAGAGGGATGGCAAAGAGAAAGAAAAGAAAGAAGACAGAAGAAGGATGAATAAAGGAAGGAAGGAAGGGTGATAAAAAAGGAAGTTAAGATAAAAAATAAAAAAGAGAAGATATGAAATCAAAATTAAAAAAAATTGGTGAATGGAAGAGAAACAAGAGAACGGCTGGGAGAGAATGTGTGTAGCTTTTTCCAAGCTGACTCTAACTTTAATGGTGTGATATTGTATGTGCAGGAGGGGAAAAAAGAGAGAAACAAACTATGACTTAGTGTATGGGGTTACAGGAGTGTACTAGACATGTTGACTGTAGTCACGGATTTATGTGTTATATGAAATTGTGGTCGGGTATGTTCAGTGCATTAAAATGCCAAACAAAACAATTTTATGCATGTATTTGATTTTTAGGGTGCATATCTCTATGCGTGTGTGCAACTGCATGGTAAAAATGCAATTAGAGCAATGTTAGAAAGCTGTCTCATCACAATTCACGCAGAATAGTAATCCTGTGTTCACTCGAATACCCAAATATATGGCCTTGTGCCAGACTAATCTCAATGTAATAAGACTCTAGCTATATGGTTTTCTAGTCTTCCTATATATTTGTGGCATTATAGTTATCTACATGGCTTGCTTAGATGTGTGGCTCAGGCCAGAAGTATAGAGTGACCAATGAGAATCAAAGACACTAACAATCTTCTGAAAATCTAGGCTTGCTAACCATTACACAAGTGGTTCCCTTTGGTGTGCATATAAGTAACTGGTCTTACAACTCACTGAAAGTGAATCTGTGTGTTCACTGAGTACCAAATATAAATGCCTAGTGCCTGACTTATCTCAATACAAGTAAATATCTACCTATGTGTTCTTTCTCTAGTCTTCTTCTTATATATTTGTGTGGAAATATTGCATCCAAACTACTCTCCCTCCAGCTATGGATAATAGAGAGGCAGACTGGGTCTTTACCTTGGGTCAAGTACCAGTCTAGAGAGAAGAAGTTTTCCTAACCCACTTACACCGCCTGCTGAGCAATGTTTACGTAGGCATTTGAGGATTATTTCTCGGAACTTAGTTTAGATGAGTTTTGATAATTTGTTAATATATCCACACGCTATGTGTCCATTGGACACATAGCGTAGTGGATATAGCCATTGAGTTAATACAGTTCTAAGAGAGAGTTATCTCTAGCTGCAGGTTCAATCCTGTCAAGCGGTGGTTGTATTGGACACATAGCATAGGTGGATATAGCCATTGAGTTAATACAGTTCTAAGAAGAGAATTATCTCTAGGCTGAGGTTCAATCCTGTCAAGGTGAGTGTATATAAGAATAATAATTAACAACAGCTTAACACTTGTACCACAGCTATGGTTAGCGAGAATCAGAACAGGAATACCCCAGTGGATTGAAATAAATGGTTGGGTTCAGAGTTTCGTGATGGCTTCTGATTACGACAAGAAGGTTCCAAAGTTAAAAAGAAGGTTCCGAGTTCGAGAAGTCTCCAGAGTCCAAAAAGAAGGTTCCCAAGTTTGAGAAGGATCCCGAGTCCGACAAGAAACTCCTGAAGAAGCCAGAGGGCATATTGGCCGAAACGTTGTATAGATAATATAAAAAATGTCCGAATAATCCAAATTAATCCAAATTTGAGGATTAGCCAGATATCAAATCCTCAATGTTTAACAACACAACCTACTAAACTTTCAGATTAACATTATAAACTTGTTTGAAATCACTTTTGTTGATGTGTCTTATCCTAGATGTTGGTAGGTTGGTTGGAGTTTATCAGCATGTCAACCCTTGTGTGGTTATTTATCGCCAAAAATGTTTTGTTTTATTCATTTTGATGGGTGCTCATTTTTTTTAAATTCAATTTTTTTAAACTCATTTTTTAAAACTATTTTTTTGTCTATTTAACCCATAGATGGGAACCCTACAGGTACTTACCACTCACAGTCAAAGTGACTGGAAGTAAGAGTGATGAAGAGGTACTCCACATTCCCCAGAGCTTCAGAATAAAACTTCACATCAGATAGAGTTTAGTGTGATACCAATACATTAAGACCCTCAGAATCTAAAAATCACTTAAGACCCCAGAAACTGCCTTGTAGCACATATATGATAAAAACTTGGAACTGCTGGTTGTAATGGTTAAAGTCATGGGAATGGACTCTCATCCCCCTCGAGTTCAAATCCTGGACATGGAAATTGCGCATTTTCCTTAGCACTAATACCTTGGGAAAGGTATGAATCTACCTCTCTCTCTCCAGCTATGGATAAATATATAGGGCAGACTGGGCTCTTTAATCTTGGTTAGGCAACAGTCTAGGGAGAAGGAAAACTCTGAATTCAAACCTGTTGAACTTCGATTAAGAAATTGACCTTGTGTCACATCCTGCTTGTGGAGGGTGGTGGTAAAATATATATGATAAAAACTTCTGGGACTTGCAATAAGAGCATAAGGGTTGTGACAATCATATAGAAGCTAGGCTAGAACATGACGCGCCGATTGACAGAGGGTCCTCTCCGACCGCCTGTCAAGCCTAAGTAAGAGCCAAAGAAGAGTGTAGCATGTCATGGACTGCTCAGCCACCAGGATTCCATCCACCGCCAACGGTGGTCACATTGACTTCAAATTCTGATCAGGGTTGAACTGACAATCATCTGAGTATCTGGACAAACGTCTTATCCCACATCACAACTCTTTAATCATCCCACCCAACAACCAATTGCATACAAGTAAAAAGTAAAAGTAAAGTGTCGGGCGGCCTAAAGTTGGTATCAGCCAGTCAGTGAGGGAGTCTATCCCTTTTCATAGCACTAGACCAAGAAGAGAATTGTTTTTAGCCTCTGAGGTGGAGTGCCACACTACCATCAGATCCTTACTTTACCACACAGATCCCTGTGCTAACTCATACACTAGTTGGCGAGGACGGTTACTACAGCATAACAGTTATCATCATAAAAAATGGAATCGGTGATCTGAGTTCAAATCCTGGACAAGGCAGTTTGCTTTTGTTGCATAATCTATGTGGAATGGAAAATCACATGGATATTGCTGGAGTAGGACAGGAGGGCGGTGCGCCCCCGCTCGGCTGTGATCCCCGCGCGATGAGTTAGAAACGGCAATAAACTTTGATCAAAACCATAAGTCTTGTTGTCAGTTTTTACATGACTTAAAACGGACCATATGACCTTTAGCACCCTTTTGCGATCTCAATCATAAGGACATGTTTTTCATTTACACCGTCAAAATCGGTTGTTGTAACAGACATTTTAGGTTTTTTTTAACAAACAAACCGATTTGTGACGGTGTAAATGAAAACATGTTCTTATGAATCGAGATCGCAAAAGGGGTGCCTTAATATGGTCCCTTAAATGCATGCCTTTAGTTAGAAAAGAAAGAGCAACAAGTAAAGAGAAACCAGACTAGACGTAGACAACCATGGCCAGAATAGAAAGAGAAGAAGAAACGAAAACATGGCGACTAGACAAAGAACAACCAAGTAAGTTGTCTATCTGCTCTCTCTCTCTCTTATGCTCTCTCTCTCTCTCTCTCCTCTCTCTCTCTCTCACATATAAGAACTCTTGTGTATATACCCAATGAATGTATATATATTTACCAACCCCTCCGCACGAGCAGGATGTGACACAAGGTCAATTTCTTAGCTGAGTTCAATAGGTATGAATTCAGAGTTTTCTTCTCCTAGACTGTTATCTCTACACTGCAGTTCAATCGCGGTCAGGGCAACAGTAACATGGATAATAATATTAACACAAGCTTAACACCTGACCCCAGCTATGGTTAGCAGAATGAGAATAGGATACCCCCATGGACTGAATAAAGGGTTAGGTTCAAAGTTCCTTGATGGCTCCCAATTATGACAAGAAGTTCCCAATTACAACAAGAAGGTTCCCAAGTCTGAAAAGGTTCCTGAGTCCGACAAGAAATACCTGAAGAAGCAGAGGGCACATCGCTGAACGTTGTACAGAATAACAATGAAGATGAGACAATAGTCTGAATAATCCAAATAATACTAAGCTTTACTCTGCTTATAAATTGATCTTGTTACATCCTGTCCATGGTGGAGGGTTGAGTAAATCCATACAAAACCAGTTGGGCACATGGTGTAACGATATAAGGTTGACTAATCCAGTTCTAAGTGACACTCATCTGTACGTTACAGTTCAATCCTGACTACAGGTGATAATCATAGAATACCTAATATAGCTTAACCCCGGTTAACGGAGAGAACAATCTACCCAATGGATTAAATAAAGGTTCAGTTTGAAGTTCGGTGAAGGCAACTAATTACGACATCAAAGCTTCTGAGTTCGACAAGAACGGTGTTTGATATAATGAATATGTAAATACCTTGGTACCCCCTTACTAATAATCTGATTGGACTGTGTCATGTATAAATAGTCGACACTGGTTGGTACAGCACCTTTATGCCTACAAGCTAACTTTACTCGCTAGACGCACACCACGACTCCTGACGGAGATTGCTATTTCTATGTACCAATTACTACTGCGATAATATAAACAAACGAACTTCAGAATATATCCTTAACCCGGAATTATCAGTGGAGTGTTGTAGAAGAGATTAACACCCCTACAGGATGGACTGTCTCATAGCCTTGTGATAGAAATGGAAAATTACATTCGGACAAAATCACTGCATTTGACTCCACACATTTGACCCTCTTCATTCTTGTAAGTTTTCTTAGTGAATTGTTCTACTTCTTGGTTTTATGTAATAAGTATCTGTTAGCACCAGATACAAGTGCTGAATAAAATATTCTCAAGCACACTATTTCTCTGTGTATTTTTACCACCTTAACGATACAACAAAAGGTTCTGAAGAAGGCCGGAGGGTACATCAGCTGAAATGTTGTGTATATATTGATAGATATAAGGACAACAGTCCAAAAAAATCTAAATGATACAAATATACAAAAAGATTTTGAAATAATAGATAAATTAATGATAATCCCCAAAGTATCTTAACCCAGTTAGGTCTGCTGAAAAGATTTCTTATAAAACATATTTAAGAATTAAAAATCCTGCACTGGGAAGATAGAATAAAATATTTTGACAGAAAATAAATAATCATCATGAAAAATGATGAAATAATTTTTTTTGTAATGAAAGAAGAAGAAAAATGATCTAAGAATAAATTAGTTATTTATTCTATTTTCTTTTTCTTTTTTTTTCTTTTTCATTTCTGTTTTTTTTGTTTTTTTTTGTTTTTTATTCTTACGATGACCTCATTTCTGGAATTATAATATAATAAAAATAATAGCTTTTAAGGTAGAAACAAATGCATGCAACAACAACAAACAATGAATTAGAAATGTTTCTTATTAAATTAATAAGATCAGAAAG
>CM042151.1:31930091-31941106 GCA_023376005.1 Doryteuthis pealeii | reverse complement strand
ACACCAACACACACACAGAAGTACACAACATATACATACTAAGGCAGATACCATCATACTCACAGAGGTATGCACACCAAAGGCACATACACACTAAGAAAGAGACACACACATTACACACAGAGGTACCCACATGCATACACACAGAAGTAGATATCACACCGCGGCAGATTGTACAGATATAGTCATTCACATAAACCAACAACCATACAACACGATGATGCCACGCAATAGCCAAACATACACACAAAATGCATTCACACACACACACACTTATATATATATATATATACACACACACACATACACACAACCACAGACACACATGCACACACACACATACACATACACCACAAACACAGAAACACATGTATCATATAGACGCACACAAATTCAGAAAGACACAACCTATAAGCACAAATCTCACAAATAGATTGTCACATGTACACACACACACACACACACAATATATATATATATATATTATATATACATACATGCACACATGTAAACATACAACACACACATGTAAACTCTGACCCTGAGTGGTAGTACCTGTTACGGTCCCATCTATGGGGTAAATAGAAAAATGTATTTATAAAAAAAAATTGTGTATCCATTAAGATAGATTTATTTTCAAAACTTAATCGCATTAAATGACCCACTGAAGTTGATATGCCGTAAAACCAAACCAAACCAAACCAAACCACACACACCACACACACACACACACACACACACATGAGTACACAAGCAGAGAAACTATTTTTTATAAATAAGAAATTACATACATACGTACACAAAAAAACACAAACACAAAAACACACACAAGCATCCACACATACACACACACATACGCACACACATGCACACACAAACAGACACAGAAATGCATATATCATATACATGCACACAAATTCAGAGAGACACTCACATATGTGCACAAACATTCACAGATAGATTGTCACATGTATGACATAATATATATATATACACATACACACATACACTCACATGACACATACATAAACATATACACATACACACACATATATAAACATATAAACACATACAAGTACACAATCATAGAATCTAATTTTATAGAGCAGAAATTACACACACACATATACACACACACACACATACACACACACACACACACATACACGCAGCACGCAAACAAAAACAGAAATCACAATCACAAATTCAGAAGACACTCAATATGTGCAAAATATTCACAGATAGATTGTCACATGCACACGTACATATATACATGCACACACATGTACACATACTAAAACATATACACATACACACACATGTATAAACATATAAACACATACAAGTAGACAATCATGGAATCTTTATAAAACAGAATATATTAGAACAGAAATTAATACACACACACACAAATGCAAACACAACACACACACACCACACACACACACACACACACAACCAAAAAAACATATAAAGTATATATGTGTATGAAGATTATATCATATACATGCACACAAAATGTGCACAAATATCACATGATAAGATTCGAATGCACACATACATACCACATACTCACAACACTCACATTTACACATACATACATACACTCAACATGTAAACATACATGAACATATACGCACACATCACACACACCACACATATATAAAGAATAAACATATACGTAGTACACTAAGCATAGAACTAATTTTATAAGAAAAGAAATTACACACACACACACACACCACACAACACACGCAGCACGCACACCACGCACACACACACAACACACAACCATACCAACCAACCAACCAAACATAGAAATGTATATATCATATACATACACAAAAATTCAGAGAGACACTAACATGTGCACAAATCAAATATTACAGTTAGATTGTCACATTTCACATACATATACACATACATCACATTTTCATATACATATATAGACTCACATGTACACATACATAATCAATAACACACGCACTTATATAAACATATTAAATACACTGTACACAAACAGCATAGAATCTAATTTTTATAGACAAGAAATTACCACACACGCACACACACACACACACACACACACACAGACACACACACACAATGCAAACACACATAATAATGAAAACACCACACACATATACACACACACACACACAACATAACCAACCAACAAACCAAACATATAAACATATAACACATATATGTACACAGGATAGAATCTAATTTTTAAGAAAAAAATATAGGTTTGAAATGATTTATGAACGCCATTTGATTCTTTCCTCAAAGGATGGTTCAATGTGAGATACACTTTTCCTTTCTCTGTGTAACAGGGAAATATTTATTCTATTTCTTCTTCGCTAGAAATAATTGATTGCTGTGTCTTTAAAGAATTTTCTTTTTTTTTTGGCGAATTTTCTGATCTTATTATTAATAAGAAACATTTCTAATTCATTTTTTGTTGTGTGTTATGCATTTGTTTCTACCTTAAAAGCTTATTTTTATTTTATTATATTATCCAGAATATAGGTCATGTAAAAAAAAAACTAAAAAAAAAAAAACAGAAAATGAAAAAGAAAAAGAAAAAGAAAAAAATAGAATAATAACCTACATTTATTCTTTAGATCATTTTTCTTCTTCTTTCATTAAAAAAAAATTATTTCACATTTTTCATGATGATTATTTTATTTCTGTCAAAAATATTTATTTCTATCTTCCCAGCGAGATTTATTCTTATATGTTTATAAGAAATCTTTTCAGCAGACCTAACTGGGTAAGATACTTTGGGGATATCATTAATTATCTTATTATTTTCAAAAATCTTTTGTATATTTGTATCTTTAGATTTTTTTGGACTGTTGTCCTTATATCTATCAATATATACACAACATTTCAGCTGATGTACCCTCCGGCCTTCTTCAGACCTTTTGTTGTATCGTTAAGGTGGTAAAAAATACACAGAGAAATAGTGCTTGAGATATATTTTATTCAGCACTTGTATCTGGTGCTAACAGATACTTATTACATAAAACCAAGAAGTAGAACAATTCACTAAGAAAACTTACAAGAATGAAGAGGGTCAAATGTGTGGAGTCAAATGCAGTGATTTGTCCGAATGTAATTTTCCATTTCTATCACAAGGCTATGAGACAGTCCATCCTGTAGGGGTGTTAACTCTTCTACAACACTCCACTGATATATCCGGTTAAGGGATATATTCTGAAGTTCGTATTTTGTAATTATCGCAGTAGTAATTGGTACATAGAAATAGCAATCCGTCGGTCGTAGATCGTTGGTGTCGTCTAGCGAGTAAAGTTAGCTTGTAGGCATAAAGGTGCCTGTACCAACACAGTGTCGACATATTATACATGACACAGTCCATCAGATTATATAAGGGTACCAAGGTATTTACATATTCATTATATCAAACCGTTCTTGTCGAACTCAGAAGCTTTGATGTCGTAATTAGTTGCCTTCACCGAACTTCAAACTGAACCATTATTTAATCCATTGGGGTAGATTGTTCTCTGTCCGTAACCCGGGTGAAGCTATATTAGGTATTCTATTTTATTATCACCTGTAGTCAGGATTGAACCTGTAACGTACAGATGAGTGTCACTTAGAACGGATTAAGTCAACCTTATATCTGTTACACCATGTGCCCAAACTGGTTTTTGTATGGTTTACTCAACCCTCCACCATGGACAGGATGTACACAAGATCAATTTATAAGCAGAGTAAAGCTTAGTATTATTTGGATTATTCAGACTATTGTCCTCATCTCATTGTTATCTGTACAACGTTTCAGCCGATGTCCTCTGACCTTCTTCAGTATTTCTTGTCGGACTCAGGAACCTTTCAGACTTGGGAACCTTCTTGTTGTAATTGGGAACCTTCTTGTCATAATTGGGAGCCATCAAGGAACTTTGAACCTAACCCTTTATTCAGTCCATGGGGGTATCCTATTCTCATTCTGCTAACCATAGCTGGGGTCAGGTGTTAAGCTTGTGAATTATTATTCCATGTTACTGTTGCCCCTGACCCGATTGAACTGCAGTGTAGAGATAACAGTCTAGGAGAAAGAAAACCTAATTCATACCTATTGAATGTCAAGCTTAAAATTACCTTGTGTCACATCCTGCTCGTGCGGAGGGTTGGTAAATATATATACATTCATTGGGTATATACACAAAGAGTTTTATATGAGAGAGAGAGGGAGAGGAGAGAGAAAGAGAGAAGAGCATCAGAGAGAGATAGACAGATAGACAACTTACTTGGTTGTTCTTTGTCTAGTCGCCATGTTTTCGTTCCTTCTTCTCTTTCTATTCTGGCCATGGTTGTCTACGTCTAGTCTGGTTTCTCTTTACTTGTTGCTTCTTCTTTTCTAACTAAAGCATGCATTTAAGGGACCATATTAAGGCACCCCTTTTGCGATCTCGATTCATAGAACATGTTTTTCATTACACCGTCAAAATTCGTTGTGTTTTTAAAAAAACCTAAAAATTTTCTGTTAACAACGGATTTTGACGTGTAAATGAAAAACATGTCCTTATGAATCGAGATTGCAAAAGTGGTTCTAAGGTCATATGGTCCGTTTTAAGTCATGTAAAACTGATCACAAGACTTATGGTTTTGATCAAAGTTTATTTGCCTGTTCAACTCATCGGCGGAGTCACAACCGAGGTGGACACCTCTGTCCTACCCAGAATCTGGCTGCAATTTTCACTAGCGCTAAGACCCTTGGAAGGTATGAATCCTACTCTCCCTCCAGCTAGGATGAATAATTAATCTCACATGACTTGCGAGATTCTAACCATCCAGTTATTCCAATCCACATAGATTATGCAACAAAAGCAAACTCCTTGTCCAGGATTTGAACTCAGATCACCGATTCCATTTCTTATGATGATAACTGTTATGCTGTAGTACCAGTCCTCGCCAACACTCGTGGTATGAAGTAGCACAGGGATCTGTGTGGTAAAGTAAGGATCTGATGGTAGGGTGCACTCCACCTCAGATGCTAAAAACAATCTCCTTGGTCTAGTGCTATTGAAAAGGGATAGACTCCCTCACTGACTGGCTGATACCAACTTTAGGCCGCCCGACGACTTACTTTTACTTTTTACTTGTATGCAATTGTTGTTGGGTGGGATGATTAAAGAGTTGTGATGTGGATAGACGTTTGTCCAGATACTCAGATGATTGTCAGTTCAACCCTGATCAGATTTGAAGTCAATGTGACCACCTGTTTGGGTGATGGAATCCTGGTGGCTGAGCAGTCCATGAATGCACACTCTTCTTTGGCTCTTACTTAGGCTTGACAGGCGGTCGGAGAGGACCCCTCTGGTCAATCGGCCAGTCATGTCTAGCCCTAGCTTCTATATGATTGTCACAACCCTTATGCTCTTATTGCAAGTCCAGAAGTTTTTATCATATATATATTTACCAACCTCCGCACAAGCAGGATGTGACACAAGGTCAATTTCTTAATCGAAGTTCAACAGGTTTGAATTCAGAGTTTTCCTTCTCCTAGACTGTTGCCTAACCAAGATTAAAGAACCCAGTCTGCCCTATTATTTATCCATAGCTGGAGAAAGAGTAAGATTCATACCTTTCCAAGGGTATTAGTGCTAAGGGAAAATGCAATTTCCATGTCCAGGATTTGAACTCGAGGTGATGAGTCCATTTCCCATGACTTTAACCATTACACCACGCAGTTCCAAGTTTTTATCATATATGTCTACAAGGCAGTTTCTGGGTCTTAATGTTCTAGGATCACACAAACTCTATCTGATGGTGAAGTTTTAATTCTGAAGCTCTGGGAATGTGGAGTACCTCTTCATCACTCTTACTTCCAGATCCACTCTGACCTGGAGTGGTAGTACCTGTTAGGGTCCCATCTAGGGTTAAATAGAAAAATTGTTTAAAAAAATGAGTTTAAAAAAATTGAATTTAAAAAAAATTGAGTACCCATCAAAATGAAAAAACAAAACATTTTTGGCGTAAATTAACCCAACAAGGGTTGACATGCCATTAAACTCCAACCAACCTACCAACATCCTTAGGATAAGACACATCAAACCAAAAGTGATTTCAACAAGTTATAATGTTAATCTGAAAATTTAGTAGGTTGCTGTTGTTAAACATTGAGGATTTGATATCGGCTAATCCTCAAATTTGGATTATTTGGATTATTCGGACATTTTTATTATTATCTATACAACGTTTCGGCCAATATGCCCTCTGGCTTCTTCAGGTATTTCTTGTCGGACTCGGGATCCTTCTCAAACTTGAAAATTTTTCTTGATATCCGGCTAATCCTCAAATTTGTATTATTTGGATATCGGACATTTTATTATATCTATACAACGTTTCGGCCAATATGCCTCTGGCCTTCTTCAGGATTTCTTGTCGGACTTGGATCCTTCTTGAACTTGGGAACCTTCTTTTCGGACTCGGAGACTTCTCGAACTCAGGAACCTTCTTTTTAACTTTGGAACCTTCTTGTCGTAATCAGAAGCCATCACGAAACTCTGAACCCAACCATTTATTCAATCCACTGGGGTATCCTGTTCTGATTCTGCTAACCATAGCTGGGTACAAGTGTTAAGCTGTGTATATTATTCTATGTTACGTTCACCTTGACCAGGATTGAACCTGCAGCCTAGAGATAACTCTCTCTTAGAACTGTATTAAACTCAATGCTATATCCACTATGCTATGTGTCCAATTGGACACATAGCGTTGTGGATATATTATACAAATTATCAAAACTCATCTAAAAAATCAGAGAAAAGGTTTCCTAACATCGCTTACGCCGCGCGTTGAGCAATGTTTCACTACATTGAGTATCTCTGAATTTTTAGATGAGTTTTGAAATTTGTATAATAATCCACAACGCTATGTTGTCCAATTGGACACATAGCATAGTGGATATAGCCATTGAGTTTAATACAGTTCTAAGACAGAGTTATCTCTATGCTGCAGTTCAATCCTGGTCAAGGGTGACAGTAACATAGAATAATAATTAACACAGCTTAACACTTGTACCCAGCTATGGTTAGCAGAATCAGAACAGGATACCCCCAGTGGATTGATAAATGGTTGGGTTCAGTAGTTTCGTGATGGCTTCTGATTACGACAAGAAGTTCCAAAGTATAAAAAGAAGGTTCCCTGAGTCGAGAAGTCTCCGAGTCCGAAAAGAAGGTTCCCAAGTTTCAGAGAGGGTGATCCCAAGTCCGACAAGAAATACCTGAAGAAGGCCAAGGGCAATTGGCCGAAACGTTGGTATAGATAATAATAAAAATGTGCAATAATCCAAATAATACAAAGTTTGAGGATTAGCCGGATATCAGAAAAAGAATTTCCCAAGTTGAGAAGGATCCCGAGTCCGACAAGAAATACCTGAAGAAGGCCAGAGGGCATATTGGCCGAAACGTTGTATAGATAATAATAAAAAAAATGTGTGCCGAATAATCCAAATTAATCCAATTTGAGGATTATCCGGATATCAAATCCTCAATGTTTAACAACAGCAACCTACTAAATTTTCAGTATTAACATTATAACTTGTTGAAATCACTTTTGTTTGATGTGTCTTATGCCTAAGGATGTTGGTAGGTTGGTTGGAGTTTATGGCATGTCAACCCTTGTTGGTTAATTTACGCCCAAAAATTTTTGTTTATTCATTTTGATGGGTACTCAATTTTTTAAATTCAATTTTTTTAACTCATTTTTTTAAACAATTTTTCTATTAACCCATAGATGGACCAAACAGGGTACTACCACTCCAGTAGAGGGATCGGAAGTAAGAGTGATGAAGAGGTACTCCACATTCCCCAGAGCTTCAGAATAAAACTTCACCATCAGATAGAGAGTTTAGTGTGATACCTAGAACATTAAACCCTCAGAAACTGCCTTGTAGCACATATATGATAAAAACTTGGAACTGCTGGGTAATGTTAAAGTCATGGTGAATGGACTCAACAACCTCGAGTTTCAAATTCTGGACATGGAAATTGGCATTTCCTTAGCACTTAATACCCTTGGGAAAGGTATGAATCTTACTCTTTCTCCAGCTATGGATAAATAATAGGGCAGACTGGGTTCTTTAATCTTGGTTAGGCAACCAGTCTAGGAGAAGGAAAACTCTGAATTCAAACCTGTTGAACTTCGATTAAGAAATTGACCTTGTGTCACATCCTGCTTGTGCGGAGGGGTTGGTAAATATATATATGATAAAAACTTCTGGGACTTGCAATAAGAGCATAAGGGTTGTGACAATCATATAGAAGCTAGGGCTAGACATGACTGGCCGATTGACCAGAGGGGTCCTCTCCGACCGCCTGTCAAGCCTAAGTAAGAGCCAAAGAAGAGTGTAGCATGTCATGGACTGCTCAGCCACCAGGATTCCATCCACCGCCAACAGGTGGTCACATTGACTTCAAATTCTGATCAGGGTTGAACTGACAATCATCTGAGTATCTGGACAAACGTCTTATCCCACATCACAACTCTTTAATCATCCCACCCAACAACCAATTGCATACAAGTAAAAAAGTAAAAGTAAAGTCGTCGGGGCGGCCTAAAGTTGGTATCAGCCAGTCAGTGAGGGAGTCTATCCCCTTTTCAATAGCACTAGACCAAGGAGATTGTTTTTAGCATCTGAGGTGGAGTGCCACACCTACCATCAGATCCTTACTTTACCACACAGATCCCTGTGCTACTCATACACTGAGTTGGCGAGGACTGGTTACTACAGCATAACAGTTATCATCATAAGAAATGGAATCGGTGATCTGAGTTCAAATCCTGGACAAGGCAGTTTGCTTTTGTTGCATAATCTATGTGGATTGGAAAATAACTGGATGGTTAGAATCTCGCAAGTCATGTGAGATTTAATATTCATCCATAGCTGGAGGGAGAGTAGGATTCATACTTTCCCAAGGGTATTAGCGCTAAGTGAAAATTGCAGCCAGATTCTGGGTAGGACAGAGGTGTCCCACCTCGGTTGTGACTCCGCGCGATGAGTTAGAAACGGGCAAATAAACTTTGATCAAAACCATAAGTCTTGTTGATCAGTTTTTACATGACTTAAAACGGAACCATATGACCTTTAGACACCACTTTTGCAATCTCGATTCATAAGGACATGTTTTTCATTTACACCGTCAAAATCCGGTTGTTAACAGAAACTTTTTAGGTTTTTTTAAAAAACAAACAACCGATTTTGACGGTGTAAATGAAAAACATGTTCTTATGAATCGAGATCGCAAAAGGGGTGCCTTAATATGGTCCCTTAAATGCATGCCTTTAGTTAGAAAAGAAAGAAGCAACAAGTAAAGAGAAACCAGACTAGACGTAGACAACCATGGCCAGAATAGAAAGAGAAGAAGGAAACGAAAACATGGCGACTAGACAAAGAACAACCAAGTAAGTTGTCTATCTGTCTATCTCTCTCTGATGCCTCTCTCTCTCTCTCTCTCTCTCTCTCTCTCTCTCTCATATAAGAACTCTTGTGTATATACCCAATGAATGTATATATATTTACCAACCCCTCCGCACGAGCAGGATGTGACACAAGGTCAATTTCTTAAGCTGAGTTCAATAGGTATGAATTCAGAGTTTTCTTTCTCCTAGACTGTTATCTCTACACTGCAGGTTCAATCCGGGTCAGGGGCAACAGTAACATGGAATAATAATTAACACAAGCTTAACACCTGAACCCCAGCTATGGTTAGCAGAATGAGAATAGGATACCCCCATGGACTGAATAAAGGGTTAGGTTCAAAGTTCCTTGATGGCTCCCAATTATGACAAGAAGGTTCCCAATTACAACAAGAAGGTTCCCAAGTCTGAAAAGGTTCCTGAGTCCGACAAGAAATACCTGAAGAAGGTCAGAGGGCACATCGGCTGAAACGTTGTACAGATAACAATGAAGATGAGGACAATAGTCTGAATAATCCAAATAATACTAAGCTTTACTCTGCTTATAAATTGATCTTGTGTTACATCCTGTCCATGGTGGAGGGGTTGAGTAAATCCATACAAAAACCAGTTGGGCACATGGTGTAACAGATATAAGGGTTGACTTAATCCAGTTCTAAGTGACACTCATCTGTACGTTACAGGTTCAATCCTGACTACAGGTGATAATAACATAGAATACCTAATATAGCTTAACCCCGGGTTAACGGACAGAGAACAATCTACCCCAATGGATTAAATAAATGGTTCAGTTTGAAGTTCGGTGAAGGCAACTAATTACGACATCAAAGCTTCTGAGTTCGACAAGAACGGTGTTTGATATAATGAATATGTAAATACCTTGGTACCCCCTTACTATAATCTGATTGGACTGTGTCATGTATAAATAGTCGACACTGTGTTGGTACAGGCACCTTTATGCCTACAAGCTAACTTTACTCGCTAGACGACACCACGACTCTACGACCGACGGATTGCTATTTCTATGTACCAATTACTACTGCGATAATATACCAAATACGAACTTCAGAATATATCCCTTAACCCGGATATATCAGTGGAGTGTTGTAGAAGAGTTAACACCCCTACAGGATGGACTGTCTCATAGCCTTGTGATAGAAATGGAAAATTACATTCGGACAAAATCACTGCATTTGACTCCACACATTTGACCCTCTTCATTCTTGTAAGTTTGTCTTAGTGAATTGTTCTACTTCTTGGTTTTATGTAATAAGTATCTGTTAGCACCAGATACAAGTGCTGAATAAAATATATCTCAAGCACACTATTTCTCTGTGTATTTTTTACCACCTTAACGATACAACAAAAGGTCTGAAGAAGGCCGGAGGGTACATCAGCTGAAATGTTGTGTATATATTGATAGATATAAGGACAACAGTCCAAAAAAATCTAAATGATACAAATATACAAAAAGATTTTTGAAATAATAGATAAATTAATGATAATCCCCAAAGTATCTTAACCCAGTTAGGTCTGCTGAAAAGATTTCTTATAAACATATTTAA
>CM042151.1:31872591-31917591 GCA_023376005.1 Doryteuthis pealeii | reverse complement strand
ATTTTATAATGCATTAGTTATTTTATTTCAAAACTTTAATTTAGTATTTTTGCTATGAAAAATTAATATATAAAATTCATTTAAAATATGAAAATCCTGATGTTAAGTTTAAAATGTTATATTTTTAGATTCTAAAAATAAATATCTACTTAATGCAAAACTTATTTTAGGCGCCAAAAGTAATAAGTTTTGAAGAAAAACTCGATTGAAAATGTACTCCCTCCCCTTTTAAGCAGAAAAAACATCGATGTATAATTTTTTCTTTTATAAAATAATAGCCAATTAAATAATTATCGAAATGAATAAAAAAGAAATCTCCAAAAAATTAATTATTTATTATATTTTACATTTTATTTTTCAATTTTTGGTACTTATTTTCTCATAGAAAAGCCACCGTAAATTTTTTTTTTTGTTTCTATTATAAGTTCGGTCTTTTATCTCATTATTTATACTGTAATTAGTATCGAAAATGATCAACTTGCAAAACATTTTACGCTCCCAACATAAGGGGGGTCAAAATTAAGTGACCTGAAAAAAATTAGAAAGTTTTGAAATAAAATAAATAATGCATTATAAAGATCATTCATTGATACATAAACACTGAAAATTTCATTAAAATCCGATAATTTCCTGATTAAAGTCTAAATGGCTAAAGTCATTTTATCAAACAAGCATTTTAGGCTCCGTTTGCCAGTCCCAAGATTTATTACATACGGTCGATACAGATATTCCGAGGGACCTCACAACAGTGAAGGGGGGGGGCGATGTGCAGTTAAAACCGTTGAGAGGAAGGCCCCGAAACGGTGCACATTCTCTCCTGATGATCCCAAGCATTTGTAAACATCATTTATTTTTCAATTTATCAAATTCACACTGTCGGATTAATTTCCTTTTATTTTACACACACACACACACATATATATATATATATATATATATATATATATATATATATATATATATATATATATATAAGAAGGTCCGCAAATGTATTATGTTTTTTAAAGAAATTTTTTATTATCTTACATTAGCAACACGTGTTTCAGATCTTCTGATATCTTCTTCAGGCGTTAATTAACCGCATATGGTTAATTAACGTGTGAAGAAGATTTCTTTAAAAAAGCATAATCCATTTTGCGGACCTTCTTTTTTTTATAAAATATTTAATTTTCTACAGTTGGACCAATAATAACACTTAACAGGATCTGTGGATCTGTGCGGTAAAGTGGGGAGCCGATGGTAGGTGTGGCGCCCCACCTCAGACGCAAAAACAATCTCCCTGGTCTATATATAGACGTGACGATTCTGTGTGAGTCTTATACCAAACAAAGAAACCAAACCAAACATATCATTCCATACACTATTATGTAATCTATTAATAATGGAGATTGGGTATTTCTGTCTGTAACAAAAACTACGTCACAGCTTACGTCACAATATTCTCTATTCATAATAGTCTATTAATGAGTATCTAATTTATAGTCAAAATCGTTAATGCATAGAATAAAAACATGCCTATGTTATATACACTCAAAATTTGAGTAAGCAATTATTAAAATTGTTTTTTTACTCTCGTCCGTTCTTTTTTCTTTCTTTTTTTTTTAGTAACAAGAATTTTACTAAAAAGTTTACAAATTAATAAATACCTACATAAAATTTATGTGCAAAATATTCAAAATAATTATTTGATTAATAATTAATAGATGCACGCAACATTTTATTTGAGAGGGACAGAACTAAGTTTCCATTTCAAATTGTTTTTTGTTTTTTTATTCCTTTAATGAATTTGATGATTTTACTTACTTTTGATAAAACCCCTCTGACATTGAACTTTTAACCAATGTTAAACCAGGCAATATCTTCAAAAAATATTTTTACACCGCCCATAGGGTGTTTTATTGTTGCTAGTAACAATAATAATCATTTGTTTGCACACAGTTATAAAGTTTCATGTTACTGATAAAAAAAAAAAGAAACCTTCGTAAACAATTATAGTTTCTAACTATTCTCAAAACAAATATTTTGTACTCAGTATATGGATTTAAATATTCCTTATACAGTGCACATTCTTTATAAATAGACGAGCAGCGGCTACCCGGCGTCGCCTGGGTAGATGTTTTTTTTTAAGTTAGTCCCGCAGATGCATTATTACTGAATCGTGAATTGAATCCTCGTGGGATACCCCATTTAAATCCCTACGTAAAAAAATAGACCTTGCATTGATCCAGCTACTCTGAGAAGAAATGTTAATGTCTACTATTTAAAATATTAAAATGAAAAATCCATGCTGTTATCATTTAAATTTTATTTTTTAATTATCTTCACGAATATAAATCAAATCTCTATCATTTTTGCTCAAAAACCAAGCCCTGGTGATATTTAATGTGTACATGAATTTACTTTGTCGTTAATTGTTTTATTTTCGAAGTTTCCTCCGGACATACATATACACACAACTGCCCTTTATATATGTACAGATTATAAAAAATCATAGTTTTATATCTACTTGTAGGCCATAATCATAGAGTTGGAGTCGGAGTCAAAGGTTTTGTATTTCCTGCTTTAAATTGCTCAATTATATATACTAGCAAATATATGCACCCTCCGGGTGCAAGTATTTTAGTTAAATTTTATAATAAAATATCATATTAAATTAGAAAGGCTAATGAAACTGAATAAGAATGTAGATAAAAAGATTTTGAACAGAGGGGGTATGATTGAAAAATAGAACAACTTTGAAACTAACTCTTCCATCATTTTCCGTTACTCCCGTCTTTCATTGGTAAATTTTCCTAATTAAACTGTTTAGTTAAAATAGGAAGTAAAGAATAATATTACAGTTATTTCTTCTTGTTAAGGGATTTCTTTTAAGATTTATTGAAGATATTTTTGCTTATATTCATTAAAATAAAACCAAACAGTTAGAAATCAATTATACTAAGCATATATTTATTAAAATCAATTTTTTAAGATCAATATGTAAATTAGCCTTCCCATTCACACTGTAAACCTCTATTGTGTTGTATATATAAAATCAATTGCATGTTATTAGTATGTAGATATGGTTAACAGTATGAATGATATAAAACAATTTTATTAATAATTGAGGTTTAAATAAAAAATAAAATCATATAGAATGTGACGTAAATAACTAAGGGAATTGTGACTTGTATAGTAATATAGTTTTGGTTACAGACATAAAAACCCACAATCTCCATTATAATAAGATATATATATATATATATATATATATATATATATATATATATACTAGACAAAACGTGACCCGTTGGGTGACCCATTAAGCTCTCGCTAGATGATTGGGATTAGGGAAAAGTGTAGGATCTGCCAAATTATCGTCTGCTTTTCATTTTAAAAACGAATTAAAATTTATCAAACCGATTATTTAAGGTCAAAAAAGTCGAAAAGTAGTAACATAATGAGCATCAGTAAAAAAAAAAAAGCAAAATAATATTAAACATGTAATTTATTTTTGATACATTTAAAACGATTTTTCGGTCAATTTCGATCAGATGCCTGCGAAGACGCTACTTAAAATCCGTTTTTACAAAATATAATTGTAACTTTTGCGATTGAAAAAAAAATCACACTGGATTGTCCAATTGGACACGTAGCCTAGTGGATAAAGGAATTAGGTTAAGACAGTTCTAAATGACAGTTATCTCTAGACTGCAGGTTCAATCATGGTCAGGGACAGCAGTAACATAGAATAATAATTAACACAGCTTAACACCTGTACCCCAGCTGTGGTTAGTGGAATGAGAACAGGATACCCTCGTGGACTGAATAAATGGTTAGGTTCAAAGTTCCGTCATGGCTCCCGATTACAAGAAGGTTCCCGAGTCCGACAAGAAATACCTGAAGAAGGCCGGATGGCACATCGACCGAAACGTACAGATAACAATGAAGATGAGGACAATAGTCCGAATAATACAAATAATACTCCAAAAATTATTTTTTTAGTTTTTATTTTCATTTTATTTTTCGATTTTCGGTACTTATTTACTACCCGAGTAGATTCTTTAAAAAAAACTTTTTTCTTCTATTCACACCTGTCTTTAGTCTTTTTATTTATGCAGAAAATAGTATCAATCACATATATACCACACTGATATTTTGCACCCCAAAAACAGGGGGGTCAAAGTTAAGTGACCTGAAAAAAATCAGAAAGTTTTGAAATAAAATAACTGATGCATTATAAAAGTAATTCATTGCTAAATCAACACTGAAAATCTCATTAAAATCCGATAATTCCCTGATTTTTGGTAATTTTTTTTCAAACGTTGGGGTCAGAATTGTATTTTTAAAAAAAAAAACACGGATTTTTCAACGAATTGGATATATCCAGTTTGACCTAATTTAAATTGAAATTGACATTGGAATTTTATTACGTGCTGGTGAGTTGTTTAAAGTGTCTCTGTTAATCACTATCCCATCTCCCTTTCACTCGCATATAAAGAGGAAAAGAGGGTTATGCAGAGTGTAAAGATATGGGATGGGTCAGTTTTTTTACTTAATTGTAAATTACGACTAATTAGAACCAATTAAGATTGAATTTTTTCAAACATTAAGTAATCCTAAGACTAAGGAATAATTTAGTATACATTTCGTGTCATTTAAGCTAACCAGGAAAAAACCCTTTAGACATTGAAAGGTGAAAATGTCAGCTTTAGTATAATAATAGAATATATATATATATATATATATATATATATATATATATATGTGTGTGTGTGTGTGTGTGTGTGTGTGTGTGTGTGTGTGTGTAAATTTCACATTATCCCTAAAAACCTTACACCTTTCATACTTTTTTACTTTATATATAAGAAAAAATAAGAAATAGAAAAATAAAAAAAATAAAAAATGAAAATAAAATAAAAAATTATTTTCTAAAAATCTGTTGCAGGCCTACTTGTTTGAAAAAGAGAATTTGTCTATTGTCGAATTTGAAATATGTCTTCTTTTTTTTCAAAAACTGTTACAATAAGATATACATGACTGTCGCTGACCGAGAAACGCGTGGCGGATGTGCTTATATTTGAAACTACCGCATAACATTTTTGCAACATCAATGTTTTTGTTTTGAATTCATATTATTTTTCGTCTCCTCTCTCGATGAGTCTGGAGTGAAAAACAAGCTCTGAAGATGATTTTTATAAATCGAAATATTGTTCAATATTAGCTATGAATATGATATAAAATGTTTTCACTTTAACAGCATATTGTGTTGTTTTCATATCCTTTTATATATATATATATATATATATATATATATATATATATATATATATATATATATAAACAACAAAGAAGCAACATTTTCTTCTCTGAAAATGATGACGATTTGGTCATTTAAATCAATGTTTTGCTCTATACAGGTGACTTAGTTTTATTATCGCTGCAGTCATCTTTGATTGTATCTGTAAAGTGGAATCAAAATGTATACAATATTTTGTAAAGATTTTCCAATTTTAACAAAACCATTTCCTGGGATTAACGAAAACAATTTTTACACTTTTCCTCTTGCATTAAAAATTATTTGACGCCAACGAAAAGAACTCGCTGTGTCACATGAACCTGAGTTAAAGATTATGAGGTTTCCGTAACTGATTCTTCACTGCGTTTTCCTTTGTCTGTAGCAACACATGATCGGTCCCTATTGCCCTTATGGCAAACCCCAACCCTTTTTATCATATATGTGCTATAAGGCAGTGACTGAGGATATTCATGTCCTGGGAATGACGTTAAACTCTATCTGATGGTGAGGTTCCAGTTCTGGAGGTTTGGGGAATGTGGTGCACCCTTTCATCACCATTGCTTCCTGGTCCATTCTAACCCGGAGTGGTGGTACCTGTTAGGGTCCCATCTATTGGTTAAATAGAAAAACGTGGGTAAAAAAGAACAATTTCCTCGTAAATTCCTACCATAAAATAAACTGAACCCTCATGTTTTTGCAATAAATGTTTTATTTTTCTTGCACCCATTATTTTACAATACTAAATATATTTTGTTTATTTGTTAAAGAATCAAGAATCAAGAAAACATATTTAGTATTGTAAAATAACGGGTGCAAGAAAAATAAAACATTTATTGCAAAAACACAGACATAAAATGAGGGTTCAGTTTATTTTATGGTAGGAATTTACGAGGAAATTGTTCTTCTTTACCAATGTGTTTATAAACAAAATTGATTATCCATTAAGAATGAATTTATTTCAAAACTTTGTTGGCATTAAATGAGCCACCGAGGTTGATATGCCGTAAACCAAACCAAACCAAACCAAACCAAACACGCGAAAAATGCGTTTGTGGTCCTTGTCCAATTTTAATTTAACAATAACCATATTGGATGAATAAATACCAACATGAACTGAGACACCATGGACCTTTTCTCTCTTTATTCTTCCTATGCAGATGACAAGTTTCTTTCTGTAACACTGGACAATTTTACCAACCTGTTGGCCTTTATGATGCCCATGAACAACTTGAACTTCGTCATCTTTTCTGATAGGCATATTGCAGACATTGTATTTTTGTCACAATTCTTTGGACAATGGAGATGTCATAAGTTTCCTTCTGGTGTGAGAAGGGGCATTGAAATGCCTCTTGTGATTCTTCCTTCGGGAAGAAAGGAAGGAAACAAGAAATGAAGGAAAGAAAGAAAGTACACAGAAAGTAAGTGATAAGAAAAAGAAAGAAAGAAAGAAAGTTCTAAGAAAGAAAGAATGTACTAAGTAAGTATGTGTTGAGAAAAAGAAAAAGAGAAAGAAAGTCCTAAGAAAAAAGAAAGAAAGTACAAAGGAAGTATGTGTTGAGAAAAAGAAACAATGAAAGAAAGAAAGAAAGTGCTAAGAAAGAAAAAGAAAGAAAGAATGTACTAAGTAAGTATGTGTTGAGAAAAAGAAAGAGAGAAAGAAAGTGCTAAGAAAAAAGAAAGAAAGTACAAAGGAAGTATGTGTTGAGAAAAAGAAAGAATGAAAGAAAGAAAGAAAGTGCTAAGAAAGAATGTACTAAGTAAGTATGTGTTGAGAAAAAGAAAGAGAGAAAGAAAGTGCTAAGAAAAAAGAAAGAAAGAAAGAAAGTACAAAGGAAGTATGTGTTGAGAAAAAGAAAGAAAGAAAGAAAGAAAGAAAGAAAGAAAGTGATGATGATTATATCTATTGTAGATGGTGCTTTGGGACAGTAGGGTAGGTTAATTTTTCACTTTTTTAAAAATATCAAATTCTCTCAAACAGCAAAAGTTGTGTATTGGTATAATAAATACTGATACTAAAAATTAGATCTCTTACTTGCAACATTGTTTGAGGAAATAGCATCAAAGATCGTCAGTTAAAATGCATAAAAAAATCCTCGTTTTCACAACATTTAGCCAAGAAATTGGTTAGAAAATTTAGCAATTTCAATATTTAAAACAGAAATGGTCGTCATTTTATACGAAACGAATGAAATATTATAACTAGAATTCAAATTGAAAATATGCCCCCATCACCACCGACACCTCCGAAATGCTACTTTTTACATAATATTTAAGCTGTAACAGTGATAACATTTTAAAAGATTTAAATCTATTTCTTCAAACGAGGCTAAGTTTTGAAAAAAAAATTTGTGCGGTATTTTTTTATATTAATTTTCAACTTTCACCACATGGGAGACGTTATAGTTCCAAAATCGACCTACCTTATTGTGACAGTCCCCAAAGGCCTAGGAAACAAACTGAGAGAACTAAAGACCAGAGGGAGAATCGAGACCGTGCAGATCTCCATCCTTCCTTCAGTTTTCTGGAAACACCTTTTCGTTGCTGCATTTTTCGTAGCTTCCAATGCCACATTTTCTCAGAAAACAAAACAAAAACAAAACAAAACAAAAAAACTATTGTTTCATAAACTAGGGATACCCATTTTTTCGTCTGCTTTTCATTTTAAAAAACTAATTAGAATTAATTAAATCGATTATTTAAGGTCAATTTTTTATTCAAGTCGAAAAGTAGTAACATAATGGGCATCATTAAAAAAAAATCAAAATAATATTACTCATGTAATTTATTTTTAATACATTTAAAACTATTTTTCGGTCAATTTTGATCAAATATATCTTAAGATGGCCGCCGTGAGTTGCTGTAAATTCCGTGTTTACAAAATAAATTTAACACTCGCGATTGAAAAAAAAATTACCAAAAATCAGGGAATTATCCGATTTTAATGAAATTTTCAGTATTAATTTATCAATTAATGGATTTTATAATGCATCAGTTATTTCATTTCAAAACTATCTGATTTAATTAGGTATTTCTGCTATGAAAATTCATTTAAAATTTGAGCAATATGATGTTAATTTTAAAATGTCATTATTATATTCTAAAAACATATTTTTTTAAATAACTACTTTACTTTAATATCAATCACTAATGAATGTTTTGTCGAAAACTGTATTAGAAATTTAGCGCCCCCTTTTAAACGGAACAAATATTGATGTATATATTTTTCTTTTATAAGATAATAGCCAATTAAATAATTATCGAAATGAGTAAAAAAATCTCCAAAAATTATTTTTTTAGTTTTTATTTTCATTTTATTTTTCGATTTTCTGTACTTATTTACTAGCAGATCAGATTCCTTGATATTTTTTTCTTCTTCTATTCACACCTTTGGTCATTTGTCTTTTTATTTATGCAGAAAAAAGTATCAATCACATATAACCCCACCGATATTTTGCGCCCCAAAAATGGGAGGGGGGGCTAATTTAAGTGACCTGAAAAAAAATCAGTAAGTTTTGAAATAAAATAATTGATGGATTATAAAATTCGTTCATTAATAAATCAATACTGAAAATTTCATAAAAATCGGATGTCACTGATTTTTGGTAATAAAAATTTAAAACAGGGGACGTTAGCACCATTGGGGATTATGTTGTATGGTATTGATTAAGTTCATGTCTATATTCTATGGTATAATTTTATTTCTCTCAGAAAGGACAGAATGTCTTCCATGTTGACATTTTCAAATAGATCTTTCATATTGTTTGCATTAAAATAACAGTTTTCGATGTGAGCAAAAAACTTGCATTCCATGAATAAGTGTTTAACAGTCAAAGGTGTTTGACATGTTTCACATTGTTGTCGTTGTTCTTGTTTGAGTATATAGGAGTGCGTTAGTCTTGTGTGACCAATGCATAATCGGGACATAATGACTTGTTCCTTTCTAGACTTTCTTAAAGCTGGTCTCCTGTCTTCCAAAGTGGGTTTGATTAGGAAGAGTTTATTGTGGATGTTGTTATTCCAGCGTTGTTGCCATTTTGTATGAAGGAATCTATTAATTTTAGGTTTCAAGTCAGTATATAGAATTTTGAACTTGTCGGGGATCAAATCTAGAGCCGATTTAGCTGCAGAGTCAGCGCTTTCATTCCCCCTCACTCCTATATGTCTTGGTATCCAGCATATCATAATCTCGCTAGGAATATATTGAAAAGCCAGGAGGGCGGCTCTAGCCTGAACAAGTTTGAGAACCGCTAATTTAGAGTATAGGATAACTTTACTTTGTTTTTCTTCAGAAAACAGCAAGCTATCACATATGAAAAATATGGGTTATCCCCTCTAACATTATGGATGATTCCATCTTATGCGAAGGGATTGGTAGCCGATAAACTGAGACAGGCCAGATACGACAATAACAGGAGGCAGCAATGTTGAGCATCTCTGGAGACACAAGCCAAGCTGTCAGAGACAGACAGACGGACATTTTGGACCTCTCCGTGCAACATGAGGGAAGAGAGAAACCGCTAGACGAAGGGCCCTGAAACGAAGTGTTGGCGAGAAATATGAACACGACAAACTAACCCCCTCAAAGATAAGTGTTTTATACATAAATTAAACTTCAGAAGATTTCTTTGAAAATTTGGTGTCGTTATAGTATGTGGCCCACCTTTTTGATTCTGTCATAGTATGTGGTAGGCCACATATTATAACGGCACCATTGATTGAATATTGCCGACATTTTTTTCTTAGTCTCACTGGATGCCATGATGAGTCATTTTTTTTTATCCCGGTTTCAAGATTAATTTTTTTACAAAATGCAGAAAAGTTATTATAAATGAAATATTGAATCATATTATAACACCCGCATCAACAAATATCTGGCAATATTGAACGTGTCTTAACAAGTGAAAATCCGGATCACTTCGGTCAGAGCGGAATGTCTTGCAAATAATAATTAAATTTTGATTTCATTCATTAAAAATCTTTTACCGTGGATGATAATTAAAATTCTAGGCATTGTATTTTAATTTAACTTTTTCATTATTTTTCTTTCTTCAACAAAAAAAAAATATTCTTGTTATTTAAAAAATCTTCTTTTTTTTAAAGACATCACATAACTTATTATAAAAAGGAATATTGTCGAATTCAGTATCTTTATAAAATAATCTGTTTAAAATGTAATTGTTTAAAAAAAAATTTTTTTCGTGAAAATATGATTCGTCATTAATGATGCCGCAAAAATTCAGATCTTTTCAGTCAGAGAGAAAATCGTTTGTTTATTAAAACAACGCTGAAGAAATGTAACATCACACCTTCAAGCGTGGAAGATCTGGCCTCCAACAGACAGGGTTGGCGAGACGACTGTCGCTCAGGAGCTAAGCAGCTCAATAATGAGATAAACAGGACAGCAGAACGGCGATGTTTCCGTCGTCATGAACAACCAAATGTAGATGGGAATTTCCCCTGCAATGTGTGTGACCGCATCTGCAAATTCATAATTGGACTAATGAGCCACCATAGAGTCCACAAAAGAAGATATGGAGTGACGTCATCGTCGTCAGCGACGAACTTCCAAAAGAATGTTTTGAACAGGTCGTGTGTGAACGACGCATCATTAATGGCTATCACACCCAATCAGGCATTCTGCTAAGTATATGATATCTGGCAACAAGTCTACATGATCCATCAATTTTTGTTCTGTTATAAAGGGATTTATAATTGCAAACTTGTAAATTCGCTTATTGTGGACCCCTTATACTTTTATTTATCCTGCTAAAATTTTATTCACCTCTAGGGGTCTATACGGACCACTTTGAGAAACCCTAGTTAAAACAATTTTGGGTGCCTTTATAGTATGTGGCTAACCTTTTTGATTCTGTTATAGTATGTGGCCTACCAGGTTTGAATGTGTCCTATCTCAGTAAGAGTATATTATAGGTATAAGTAGTAGGCAATTTATTGAAAACTAATCATTTTTCGCATATATTCAATTTCAAGAAATGCAATTCAGTCGTAAGCTGTATATAGTAATTAAAATAATTAAAAAAGAATTTATCCATAATTTACATGAATCAGAGATCTATTTAATTCTAAAATATTCTAAAATTCTAAATTGGTTAGGGTTAGCAGTTGTTATTATAACCTTATAATATGCTTTATACTATAAGAGAGACATGATTTCATAGACCACATACTATAATGGTACCGAATTTTGTATTATTTTTAAAAAAATGATTATATGCGTCGATAACGACATGGAAAAATCCAGATCTTTCTGTCAGAGCCAGATTGTTCTTTCATTTAAATAATACCCATATTCTAAACGGTTCGTATGTGAACGACACATCCCTAAAAGCCATCACACCCAATCAAGCATTTTGCTAGGTGTACGTTATCTGGCAACTCGTCTACATGATCCAACGGGTTGTATGTGAACGATACATCCTAGTAACCATCACATCCAATTTTGCTAAGTGTACTATATCTGGCAACTTGTCTACACGATCCAGCGATTTTTATATGTTTTTAAAGGGATTTATAAATGTAAACTAGTAAATTTACCCACCGTGGACTTCCTGTGTTTTTGTACGCCCTGACAAAATTTCATTCATCACGAAAGATCTATATGGACCACTTTGAGAAGCCCTGGTGTAAATGTTAGGAACTAATGTTAGATCAATGAAAAAAAAGTTCTATGAAACACATTAATAAGTTTCATGTCCTGTTGTTTTTATTTGGGGGGGGGGGGTGTACTTTTAAAAAAAAATAATTATTCCTGTAATACGTGACGCTGTGTTATCCAGGATACCTCTTTTTGGGTGCCGGTGGATTTTAATGGAATGTCAACCCATTTGGGGTTATTTTATGCATAAAAATTTTTAGGTCTGACAATTTTGTTGTTATACGCGTATTTAACAAAATACCTCCCCCCCCAGTGAAAATAAAGTAAAGTAAAGTCGTCGGGGTGGCCTAAAGTCGGTATCAGCCAATCAGCGAGGGAGTCTATCCCCTTTTCACTAGCGCTAGATTGTTTTTTTTGCGCTGAGGTGGAGCACCACACATACCATCAGCTCCTTACTTTACCGCACAGATCCGTGTGCTACTCATACGCTGAGTTGGCGAGGGCCGGTATCGAACCAAGAACCTTGTGGTTTTTAGCCGAACGCTCTACCGACTGAGCTAACAGGGAATTATCAGATTTTAAGGAAATTTTCAGTATTGATTATGTCTATGTTGATTATATACATGTTGATTATAATTATTAGATTATATTTCACTGGAAATTTACATTTATATCATAAATGTAAATATAAATGCATAATGTACGTGATTCTTTAACCTTTAGAGAATCACATACATCGTACTTTATATTTACATTTATATGCATAAGATAACCCCAGATGGGTTGACATGCCATTAAAAATAAACTGATTAAATATTGACATTTTCTCTTAGCCTCAGTGAATGACATTATAAAAGCGATTGGTTTTATAAAAAATGATTACGGTTTCAAGATTATTTTAAAATATATATATATATATAAACCCAAAAGGTATTATAAATGAAACTAGTAAATTCACTCCCCTCCCCCGTGGCCCCCTACTTTTTATTCACAACCAAAGATCAATATGGACCATTTGAGGCACGTGATCTAATGGTTAGAGTCGTAGGAAATGGTACTCGTCGACCAGAGTTCAATTCCAGGACGAAGCTGTTTACATTTCGCTTATTCTTTATTTTTTATTTTATTCATTTTTTTTTTTTTAGTGGTCTGAAGGCGTTAAAAGTAAGCTATATTTTTATCGACAATTAAATATAAATATTTAGGCCCCACCCTTAAAATATTTTAAAGAGGGGGAGGGTTAAAATATTTACATTTACTTGTCGAAAAAAGACTGGGTGGAAGGGGATAAAACATCCCATTAACTTTTCTGAAAAAAAACTCCTTAAGCGCCGATTGTTTTTAGGGTTTTTTTTGTTTTTGTTTTTTTCAGCAGGCACCACTTCAGCTAGGGACTTCATTTGTAGTGTGGATTGTGTTTTTTTTAGCTATCACCGCTTAGCCTTTTTTAAGGCAGGAGGCTGAGGCGCATCTCTGCGAAGAGTCCCAAAAATTATTCAGTACGAAATTTAAAATATTTTTATCAGTTATGTTTAACGTATTTCAAATGCATCATACAACACTTTCGGGAGATTCGGTGAATTCATACTTATTGTAATGAATACTTGAAACTTGTAAGCAGACATTCGCTTTTGAAAATCTATATCGCTGACAGGCAAAATTAGGCATTCTTGAACTTTCCCGGGATTTTTTTTTGGGGGGGGGGGTAGACATCGACACTTGAGTCGAGTAAACTTTGCTGACACCAGGTCAAGTGTAACATACACTAGATTAATTAGCCTTTTGACAATCAAATAAGACAAAGAGGGCGAAACCCACATAAAAAACACACATTTTAACACAAGTAGTCGGACAGTCATCCAAAGCGTTTCCCCAGGATACTTGCTGAACAATTCCCCTCTCTCTCTCTCTCTCTCTCTCTCTCTCTCTCTCTCTCTCTCTCTCTCTCTCTCTCTCTCTCTCTCTCTCCACAGGCCCTGATCTAAGAACGTGCATCTCCAAGCCAACCAGATGCTGGTCTAAGCCAGAGGCTACATAAATTTCTGTAAAGCCTAGAGTCAGGCAGTACAAATAGCTTTCAACTGCTGCTTATTCAGTGAAAGTGAACGTGAACCAAAACGCAAGTTTTTTTCGATATTTTTGCCTGTAGTATATATATATATATCCATCAAAAAGTTACTACCAAGTTTTCATTGCGGTAGCATACGTACTTAATCCAAAAGGGCTCAATATATCTTGTAAAATATAGAATATTTATAGTTGTAGAAAGGTTTTTCTCTTACCATGGTTTCGGTGTTCAAATTACACCTTCCTCAGGAATGTGTGTGTGTGTGTGTGTGTATGGGTCCAACGGGAGAAAATTTATATTTTATAAAAAAAAGAAGGTCCGCAAAATGAGTTGTATTTCTAAAAAAATATCATTATTTCAGCGACACGTGTTTTTTCTGATATCTTCTTCTGGCTTCGATTAACCAAATTCAATATATATTCAATTACATGGATATCAGATTTCATTCTGTTTTTTTTTTTTTTTTTTTTTTTTTTTTTTGTAATTCTGGCTGATAACGACCGAAAAAGACGGGCATAAAACCTCAATTCAAATGGTAATTATTATAGTCAAATATTATAATTTTTTCGAATCTGTTAAATTTGTTTTAAAAGTTAGGAGATTAATAATAGTAAACACAAATACTTTTTAACTCTTATGTTAAAATTATTTTTAAAAATATTATGATCAAGATCATGACAGTGCTATTTGCTTACCGCAGCTTATTTTTCAGAACAAGCTCTGCCATTCAGTATACACCTGAGATTACACCTTTTAGAATACCATTTATTATTAATTCAGGTCTTAAGAGAATTTTCTCACTTCTTTCTTTCTCTTTTATATATATATATATATATATATATATATATATATATATATATATATATATATATATATATATATATATATGTGGTGTGTGTGAAGGTGATGGCTGAGTGTCCTAGGTGCGTGGTTTAATGGTTAGAGAAGTAGGAAATGGACTCGTTGACCCGAGTTCAAATCATGGACGAGGTTGTTTGCATTTCACATAGCTGCAATACTCTTGGGAAAGGTATGAATCCATATATTCCCCCTCCAGCTATGGGTAATTAGTAGGGCAGCGTGGTGCTTTAACCTTGGATAGGTAAAGAGTCTAGGAGAAGGAAAACTCTGAATTCACACCTGTTAAACTCCGCTTAAGAATTTGACCTTGTGTCACATCCTGCTCGTGCGGAAGGGTTGGTAATAGCCTAGGAGATTCCAATGGTTTGAGAATCACTGTCAGTAACCAAGTGCGGTTGAATTCATGTCCATGCTACTCTTAGATATACAAGCTCTATCCACGATATTGAGCACTGTTTACTTTAAATATAGCACACTCTATGTTTATAAGTAAACAGTGCTCAATATCGTGGATAGAGCATGTATATTTAAGACACGAACGCAATCGGTTGTTCGCCTGATGGTGACACAGATTTCTTTGAGATTGTCGCTGGAGTCCTAAAAGGAGATACATTAGCGCCATTTCTATTTATAATATGCCTAGACTACGTACTATGAACATCATTTGATCTAATAAAGGAAAAAAGTTTCAGGCTAAAAACAATCATATTTCGGACAGTGTATTCTGAGCTCCACCGACAAGGCGAGCGACCATTAAAGTTATACTCTGAGTGTCATGGATTTTATAAGGAAAACGTATAGTTTGGATGCGGTCTTAAATGCCCTGTGCATATCCTTACAAAACAATTGTAGATTAATCATACTGAAGTTCCAATTACCGTCGAATTGCTAAGACAAGGCAACAAGTAACTGTAACTCATTATAGATCTAACCTTGTTGCAATCCTACTGCAGAATGCCAGAGTATTTATGAAGCCTCATAACATCATAGAAACCAAGCAGCCAATCAGGAATGGAATCACCCAATACATGAATGGGCTATTCTTGAGTCCCATAAGTACCAGCTGTCTTGGGCACTAGTGCAGTTCTGATTAGCCAGTTGCTGTTGTCCAAACCAACAGTATACATGAATGGACTATTCTTGAGTCCCATGAGTAATCAATGATTGTTTTCTAAAGGCTTTTTTCCTGTTTAGTTTAATCACACAAAATTCATACAAAAATATTCCTTAGTTTTAGATTGAGTTATGTTTGGAAAATTTTTAGTTGATCGTAATTTGCAATTAAGTCAAAAACTGATCCGTCTCTTACTTTACATTCTGCCTGTCATTTTCCCCTTCTCAATGATTACATCCACGTTACATATGTTAGTTTCTCAGAGAGAGAGAGAGAGAGATCGGAAAGCGTGAAACGTATTAGTCTGTTAAGTTTCATAAACAGCCAGCCAGTAGCTTCTCAACACCTTGGCTTGTAATAAATCTAAATTAGGTCAAACGTTCCCTTTCTTAGAAATCTTACGAAATGATTTTAATGTTTTTTTTTTAAATTCTCCGGTCGTATTTATTCTTTTGTTTAAATTCAATCCGCTTTGCAAACTTTCTTTTCCCTGATGCCAATTATCTACCCAGAGCTCAATGTGTGACCCAACGGGTCGCGTTTTGTCTAGTATATGTATATACCGTATTTGACGGCATATAGGACGCACTTTTTTTCCAAAATTTTGGCTCTAAAAATTGCCCTGGGTCTTATACATCGTAGGTGAAGTTTGAGACCTCCCGTAGGCCTAGGCTAATTTTCTCTATAACGCTCACTAACCCAGCTTACGATCAGTACTTTTATCTACCCTAAACTGCTAAATTGCTTTTATACAGCTATGTTTCTGCTTTTTAATGCACAGCTAGACTGTTTTCAACAATATATGCTTAAATACACTAAAAACTTTTTTCGGCTAAACTTGCAAATCGGTAGGAAAATTAGGATGACCCAGAAAAAACAGAACCCACAGATTTTGTAATAAAACTGTTCATTTTAACTAGGGGGTAGGGTTGGGGTTGGGGTTTAGGGTTAGTTTAATGGGGAAATAAATAAATAATTGGGGTTCTGTTTTTTCTGGGTCACCCTGTAATATGTTTTAATTTTCCGACCGATTTGCAAGTTTAGCCCTTTTTTCCTTAATCTGACCTGCTGAAATGGAGGTGCGTCTTATATGCCGTCAAATACAGTTAGTGTGAAATTCTGTTTGAGTGTCTTTTTCGTTTGTTGGTTGTTGCTTTTTTTAAAAACAAGGTTTATAAATACAAATAAAGTGGAATTTATTTAACCGTAGTCAGTGGTCATTCATGTTATAATTTTCAAATTTTCCGATGAAAAATAGAATGAAATCCTCATGTGTAAGTAGGTAGATTTAAAAAAAGGAAAAATCAATCCTACCTAAGTAGCTAGGAACATTTCTTTAGGTTTTACATATGTGGTGAGTGAAAAATAAATGCTTATAGAAAAAAGTGTCAAAAATCCTCTGATGCAATTTCTGTGTACGTAATATTAACAGTGTGCAATGCGAGTTTCTATGCTGTGTATGTATATTTATTTTAAGTGTATGTTGTGTGTATATCTAAGGACTCTTATTATTATAGGTTAGTGGCTGTGAAAAAGAAAGGTGGATGATTGGAAGAAGAAGAAGAAGAAGAAGAAGAAGAAGAAGAAGAAGAAGAAGAAGAAGAAGAAGAAGAAATAATACACAAGTCTTACCCGCATAGAGAGTAAAAGTGGAATAAAGAAAAAAAATGTGAGAAAAAAAAAAATGTGGAGAAAAAAAATAGATAACAAGTCCTGAAGATTTAGAAGGAGCAGAACAATTATACAAGTAAGATCTTTTCTATATGTGAGGCTTAAGTCTCTTTTGTGTGTGAATATATATATATATATATATAAGTAATGGAAAAGGAGAAGGGGAAGTAGAAAAAGAAAGAAAAAATCTATTGAAAAGAAAAGAAAAGAAAGACATGAGAATTTTTTTTAATCTTCCTTTCCTTCTTTTTTCCTGTTTCTTTTGAAAACCATAAAGAAAGAAAACGGAAGATGTTAACCTTGGTTGGCTATAATAGAAAGTGGTTTAAGAAATACGTAAAATTAAAAGGAAGAGTTAGGGGTAGAATAGAAAGACGGGTAGATAAAACATTTTTATTTATTCATTTTTTTTTGTTTTTTTTGTTTTTTTTTACTACCTCATATTACAACTAAGTCTTATTTAAACCTTTCAACAAAATTATTACTTTTTTTTATTTTTTCACTTTTTAGAATAAGTCACGAACACGAACTTTTTAAATTATAACTACTGAAAAAAAAAAGAAAAAGAAGGTTGATATAGAAATATCCAGAATAAGGTTTTTGCATGTCTGTCTTCACTTTTATTAAACAACAACAAAAACAGATAAAAGTGGCCATGTAATCAGACACACTTCCTGTCCCATACTTAATGTCAGGTTATTCTGTTTCAACTTTCCATGCATTTATCAAATTTATGTCTAGCTCAATCGGCAGAGCATTCGACTCAGAACCACAAGGTTCTGGGTTCAATACCGACCCTCGCCAACTCAGCGCATAAGAAGCACGATTTGGATCTGAGTGGTAAAGTGGGGAGCTGATGGTAGGTGTTGCACTCCATCTCAGATGCAAAAACAATCTCCCCGGTCTAGCACTAGTGAAAAGGAGATAGACGCCCTCGGTGTCCAGCTGATACCAACAATAGGCCGCTCCGTCTACTTATATATATATATATATATATATTATATATATTATATATATATATGTGTGTGTGTGTGTATGTATCTTATTATTATTATTATTATTATTATTATTATTATTATTATGCTAAACATTTCTCCAAAAAGGCTTTTTTTATTGTTTAGTTTAATGACACAAAAGTTATACTAAATTATTCCTTACTTTTAGGATTGAGTTATGTTTGAAATAAATTCCATTTTAATTAGTTCTAATTAGTCGTAATTTGCAATTGAGTCAAAAACTGACCAGTCCCTTATTTTACATTCTGCCTATCACTTTCCCCCACTCTGTGTATATCTTGATTACCTCCTCGTTATATATGTTAGTTTCTCAGGGAGAGTACAGAGAGGGAGAGAAAGACAGACAGAGAAGGAGATGAGAGAATTTGAAATGTATTTGTATGTTAAATTTCACAAGCAGCAACCCGTAGCTTAAATTAGGTCAAACATTGTCTTTCTTTGAAATCTTACAAAAGGATTTTAATGTTTTGTCCGGCCATATTTATTTAATTCACTTTTGCCTAAACTCAATTATTTACCTAGAACTCAATGGGTGACCCAACAGGTCACGTTTCGTATATATATATATATATATATATATATATATATATATATATACTAGCAAAAGTACTTGGTCCATGACCGGACTGGAAGATTTTTTAGGAACATCAGGAAAATTATTGAGAAAGGGAGAAAACAGGAGTAAGATAGAATAAGAGGAAAATATTTTATCAAATTTAAAAAATCGCCGATTCATATATTAGAATGTTTTCCTTTTTTTCTTTTTTTTTTTAGGAAATGCTTCTTTTTTTTTTATTTGTTTACATTCAAAATAATATTTTTAAAAATGTAATCCTAAACTTGTGTTTTAAAACAATTTTATTTTTCTAAAAACTTTTTGTACATATTACAAAAACTTAAATTCAGTTCTTAATTGGTTTTTTTTTTTCTTTTTTTCATAATTGCTTGTTGTGTTAAAGTAATAAAAATGTTAGTTTAATTTATTTCCTTTTTTACCCTTAAAAAAGTAATAATTAAAAGAAGCAATGTATGAAACATGTGTCTATAGCTGGGTCTGTAGAATATGCCGACTGCATCTTTGCTGAGAAGTAAGGGACCATATAACCTTTAGGCACCCCTTTTGCTTTGCTGATTGATAAGTACATTTTTTTCATTTACACCGTCAACATCTGGTTGTTTGTTAGGGGTTAGGGTTAGGAGTTAGTTTTATAATTTTAAAAAACCTCTAAAAAGTGTGTTAACAAACAACCGGATGTTGACGGTGTAAATGAAAAAAATGTACTTATGAATCAGCAAAGCAAAAGGGGTGCCTAAAGGTCATATGGTCCGAAGTAAGACCTCCTTCCAATTGAGTCACCTGTAGCACATCGGTGGTGACTCGTGATGCTTATAGATGGAATCCTGGTGGCTGAGCAGTCCATGACATGCAACAATCTCCTATGACCATTACTTGGGCTAGACCGGCAGTCGGAGAGGCCCGTCCGATCAATTGGCTGGTCACGTCAAGCCCTAGCACCTATATGATTGTCCCTATCGTATTGCTCTTATGGCAAACCTCCATCCCTTTTTATCATATATATGCTAAAAGGCGATGGCTGAGGGTTTTAGTGTCCTGGGCATGACGTTAAACTGCATCTAGTGGTGAGGTTCCAATTCTGGGACTCGGGTAAGTGTGTAGTACCCCATTCATTGCCATTATTCCCAGGTCCACTTAGACCGGGTTGTAAATACCTATTAAATTCCCATCTATCGTTTAAATAGATCATAAAATGAGTTTTAAAAAAACGTGTTGAAAAAACTGAGTAAAAATCTGAATAACCAATAATAATGAATAAAACAAACACGATTTCGGCAAAAATTAACCCAAGAGTGGCCATGTTGTAAAATCCAACTAACTAACCAATCAGCATGTGTCTTTAATTATAAATCAACACTGAAAATTTCATTATAATCGGATAATTCCCTGATTTTTTATAATCTTTTAAATCGAGGGTGCGTGATTTGATTTGGTAAAATACGTCTATGGCGTCAAAATGTTCGTACCTAATATAGACACAAATTGAGAGAGAGATACACACACAAACAGAGAGAGAGAGAGAGAGAGAGAGAGAGAGAGAGAGAGAGAGAGAGAGAGAGAGAGAGAGAGCCTAGATTATTGAGTTAAAGTGAAATGTATTAGTCTAATTCATTTAATTTTTTACCCAATTCTTACTTACTTTATTTTTCCTTACTGTGAAGAGTTCTAGAAATTGGTTGATTTTTGTTTAATTATTGAATTATATCACTTAATTAATAAAATTCAAAAAACAAATTTTGTGTGTTTCTTAGTTAGAAACATATTATGGTGTCTGCGAGATTTCAAATCTGAAATACAACTCTTTCCGGAGTTATAAGTCGACACGTACATGCCACAATATTGTTATATATATATATATATATATATATATATATATATATATATATATATATATATATATATATATATGCTTTCTATTCTTTTTATAGTATTCTTGTCAAAAGTATTTTAAAGATTGTTGCTTGGTTGGATTTTACGGCATGTCAACCCTTGAGTTATTTTATGTCAAAGACGTTTTTGTTTTATTCATTCTTGTCGAGTATTAAATTTTTAAAAAACTCATCCTTTAACACTAAAAAAATTCATTTTTTGATCTACTTAAATACATAGATGGTACCCTAACAGGTACTACCAATCCGGGTCAGAATGAACTTGGGAGTAATGACAATGAAGGGGTACTCCGCACTGTCCAGAGCTCCAAAATTGGATCCTCACCTCTAAATAAAGTTTAGCGTCATACACAGAATAAATATTTTAAAGGTATATTCATAAATGCCATGACGACAAAGAAAGAGGTTGTCTATCTTTTGGATTCCTTATTCATCAACATCGATATGGGTCATATTCTTTACGCTTGATTTTTTAAAATCCATACTTTCTTTTAATTCTTGTCGGAGTTTATGAGTATTAAACTTTAAAATTGTCAAACAATGATTCTATATAGCGAACACGGCTGTCCTCCAACTGGCTCCTACCAATTTGCAAACTGAAATAAAGGGATTCTTTTTCTCTGAATTTTTTAGATGAAAGAGAGAAACGAACAGAGAAAAGAGGGAGATAGACCCGTACTGACTGAGAGAAAGAGAGAGATAGACACGAACAGGCAGGGTAAAAGAGAGAGAAGGGGGTACCTAGCTTGTTGTGTTAAAGCGAAATGTATTAGTCAATTCATTTAATTTTTAACCCAATTTTTACTTACTTTATTTTTCCTTATTGTGAAGAGTTCTAGAAATTAGTTGATTTTTATTTAATTATTGAATTATATCACTTTAAAAAAATTAAAAAAATAAAAATTTTGTGTGTTTCTTAGTTAGAAACATATTATGGTGTCTGCGAGATTTCAAATCTGAATGACCACTCTTTTTGGAGTTACAAGTCGACACGTACATAACACAATATTCTTATGCTTTCTGTTCAAAAGGATTTTAAAGATGGTTGCTTGGTTGGATTTTACGGCATTTTTTAGATGAGGCTCGATAATTTGTATTTTTAGTTCAATGTGTCCAATTAGACCCATTGCGTAGGGGCTATAGGCGTTGAGTTAAGACAGTTCTAAGTGACTGTTATCTCTAGGCTGCCGGTTCAATCCTGATCAAGGGCAACAGTAAAATAGAATAATAATTAACACAGCGTAACACTTGTACCCAGTTATGGTTAGCGGAATGTGAACAGTATACCCCCCGTGGATTGAATAAACGGTTGGTTTCAGAGTTCCGTGAAAGCTCCCGATTATGACAAGAAGGTTCCCGAGTTCGAGAAAAGGTTCCCGTGTTTGAAGAGAAGGTTCTCGTGTTCGAGAAGGTTCCCGAGTCCGACAAGAAATACCTGAAGAAGGCCAGATGGCACATCGGCCGATACGTTGAACAGATAACATTAAAGACGAGGACAATAGTCCGTATAATCTAAATAATACAGAAGAGATTCTTGTCCTTATCTTCAACCACGGAGCCTCAGTTGCACAAATAGAAATGTTGCCCAAGTTGGCGAACAATTGATATCGAACAAGCATGTCCTTTTGTTGCCTCATTTTATATCATAACGGTAAAAAGAGAATGTCTTATCTTTTGGGCTCTTTATTCATCAACATCGATATGGGTCATTTTCCATAAAGTTAATTTTATTTTTATTCATTTATTCCTTTTACTATTTTAGCTGGACTTTAAAAAAATTCTTGACAAGTAAACTTAAAAATTATCAAACAACGATTCTATATAGCAAACACGACTGTCCATCAGCTGGCTTCCACCAATCTGCAGACTAAACTGAATTTCTTGTCTTTCGGTAGACTGTGGATTCAGGGGCGTAAATTTTTACTATAGTCTATTGGACAGATGTTAGTGGAACATGAAATGAAGTCCAATGTATATATTTTAGATTTATCAACTGGGATTAATACTTTTAATAAAAATGAAACTCTAAGGAAAACAACTTGATACGTTAATTCATTTATAAGTTTTAAAAAATTAAACGACAGCATTAATTGATGTTGTATAGATTTAAATTTGTTGCGTAGTGATTCAGTTATACACTTTTTTGATCTCAGAACTGCAAAAGTGGACTGTTTTTATTTTTTATTTTTTTGTTTTTTTTCTGAAATAGAAATATCGTTAAATACCCCGCGAAATTTCCAGCGAAAAGTAATTTTCAGTTTATTTCAGTATAGGACTTGATACATTTATAATCTCAATTCCCTTAAAATAACAACACTGAGGAAAAAAAAAGTGTATAACTGAATCACTATGCAACATCAATTAATGCTGTCCTTTTAATATTTAAAAAAAACTTATATTCATATTCCACTAACATCTGTCCGGTAGACTATGGTAAAAATTTACGCCCCTGAAGTCACAGTCTATCTTATCTTCCACCACTGAGCGTCAGTTACACGAATAGAAATGTTACCCAAGTTGCCAAACAATTGATAAGAGCAAACAAACTTGTCCTTTTGTCGCCTCATATTATGTGCGACACGCAAAAGCAGCGTGTAAAGGAAAAAAGAAAGAGTAAAAGACTGAGGAAGTGAGAAAAGAAAAATTGAAGAAAAGAAAAAAGAAAAAAAAAAAGAAAAGAAAAAGAGAGAAAGAAAGAAAAAGTAACGAATTTAATAATCTTGGATTTTACACATACACGAATGTGAAAGATCTGCTGACACCCTTAGGATCGAACTCGGACTGGCTGGTTAAAGGCAACAGAATTCGACTTTGCTAGTAACACACAGATGACAAGACAGTACAGTAGACCAATCCCTGGAAAATGAGTAGCTCCTTAGTTATTCGAGGGAAAGAGAAAAAAATATCGAAGAAAAAAGAGAGAGAGAGAGAGAGAGAGAGAGAGAGAGAGAGGGAGTATCCGATATTTTGGTGATAGAAAAGAAAGAAATGTTGATTTCAGTGGAAAATGTCATTTCACTCACTCAAGCAAGAGAGTGTGTGAAATAATAAAAACAAAAAATCTTTAAAAAAGCCCAAAAAACGATAAAACAATAAACAGTACAACAAAAAATATATATATAAAAGATAAAGTTTTTAAAAAAATAGCGAAGAGGTGGTTTTCTTAGCCATGAGGCAAAAAAAAAAAAAAAAGAAAGGAAAAATAACAGGAAGAAAAAAAGAATTGAGGAACAAAAAACAAAAAAAAACGTCGAAATGGCAGTGAAAAAGAAATAAAGAAAAAAGAAACAAAAAGAAAAAAGAACAGGTTAAAAATGTGAATGTAACGTGGGAGGGAGGGGAAGCAGTAGAAGGAGCGGCAGAAAAGAAGAATAGAGCGAATGCGTGGGAGAAGATGGGAAGAATAGCAGATAAAAGACCAAGAAGAGGGGGGAACGCCAATAATGGTAACAGCATCAGAAGAAAAGAAAAAGAAGTGATAATAATACAGAGAGAGAGAGAGAGAGAGAGAGAGAGAGAGAGAGAGAGAGAGAGAGAGAGAGAGAGCGGGGGGGAGAAAAGAAAGATGACACAACTGTTAATACTGGCACTACTACGATTATTACTGTTGTTATTTCCACTGCTGATAATAATATCGCAGTCCTAATAATAATCTAGATAATAATAATCAGCTGATAAAGAAAATATAACAATGAGAAGAATAAAAACGGAAAGAAACGACTGCCACCACTACTATGGCCACAACCCAATAACAATATTACTACTAGTACGACTTTATTAATAATAATAATATTAATAATGGTGTGAAAAGTGCTATTATTACTAAGAACAGTAATAACGAGAATAATGAAGGGAAAATGTTTGAATGGAGATAAAGGCGAGGTGAAAAAAAACGATACTAAGTAATAGAACGAAAAAAATGTTATGGCATCTCATAGACGATACGATGACGTAAAATAATAGGAAGAACAGAACAAATGCATAATAATGAAAAATGTCGCTTTAATACTATAATTATCATTACTAATTTATAATTCATAACAACTATCAACATTAATTTCATTAGATTAAACTTATAAAGTAGTAATGATAGTAATAAAATAACCTTCATTACTTTAATAGAGGTAATACTAAATTGTACGAAGTAATAATGAAATAACATATTTTTACATGTTACCAGTAATATTAATAGATAATGTAAGTTGTTTTAAAAATTAATAAAAACATAAGCATTCATATCAACATACACAGGGCCTTGATAATATTGAGAAATAATGAAATAATAAGTTTTTGTTGTTATAATAATAATAATAATAATAATAATAATAATGACTGCAAATAACAGAAATAACAATAATGCTGGAAACAGCAAAGATAGTAAGGATAACAGTAGCAACAGTATTCAGCAATAATAATGATAACAATAACAGCAGTAATGATAACTGTTACAGTATGTAAACTAGTATAATAATAATAATATAATAATAATAATAATAATAATAATAATAATAGTGCAAGAGAGACAGTAGGAATGATAGCATCAATGATAATAATACAGTATTGATAAAAGTAATGATAACAGTACTTTATTAATAATAGGTGGGTACTAATAACTTAAACTGACTGGACTTGTAGATGCTTCAAAAATGATCCAACCAAAGTGTGTTTTGGGGAAAACTAATAGTAAATGAGAAAAAGATAATAATAATAATAATAATAATAATAATAATATAATAATAATAATAATATCTGCAGTTGTAATATACGTAACAGAAAATAATAGAAATTGGAAACAGGCAGTAATATTAACTGTATTGATAAAATGCAAAGCGAATAATAACTAATAAGTGGCAGCAAAAGCTTTTGTAGTGTTAATCGTATTATTAATAGTAATGAAAATAATAATAATAATAAAAAATAATAGTAATAAAAAGAGACGTTGTCGCATTGGCAACCGTGGTAACAAGAAAAAACGAAAAGTAAATAAAAAAAATAAGAAAGAAAAAAAGTAAAGTGTAATTGAAAGAAAACGGGAAAGAAAACAAGAGGGAGAACCAACAGATAAAGTAACGGCAAGAAGAGTAAACGAGAGTGGGAGGTATTAGAAAAAGTGGAAGAAGGAGAGAAAAAAAGTAGCAACAAGCTGAAAGAGAAGATAATAAAGGAAGAAAGTAAAGTGCGTCAACAGAGGGAGAAACGACAGAAAAAGTAATGGCTGCAGAAAGAGAAAAAAAATAATAAAATAGTAATAGAAATAAAAAAAAAAGTAAAAAAGAAATAAAATTAAAAGAAAGACTTCAAGGGACAAAAGAAGACAGTAAGCGAAAAAAGGAAATAATAAAATAAAAAATAAAAAAAAGGAAGAACAAATAAAATTTGATGTTAAGATAAAAGTAGGGTAGAAAAAAAAATATGCACAGAGAAAGTTAAAGAGAATAATGAAAAAGAGATAGAGAAAGGGAAAAAAGAGATAAAGAAAACGAATAACAGTAAGTTTAAGTTGAGAGAAAATTAGCTCGGAAAATAGAAAGAAAAAAAAAAGGTAAAGAAAAGAGAAAAAGAAAGTTGGATAAAAGGAAAATACATTAAAAAGGTTAAAAAAAAAAAAAAAAAAGGGAAAAATTCAAAAAGTAAAAAAGAAAAACGTAAAATAGAAAAAGTAAAAATGTAAAAAAAGAAAAAGATAAAAAAAAAAGTAAAAAGTAAAAAACAAAACAAAAACAAAAAACAAAAAAAAAACAAAATAGCAAAATGAAAAGCTAGAAGAAGGGAAAATTAGCAAAGCAGAGAAAAAGAAAAAATAAGGAAATAAAAAAGTAAAATACCAAAAAAAAAAGGAAATTACAGAAGATAAGGTACAAAAAAGGAGATGAAGAATAATGAGACGAAGAGAAGAGAACGGTGGGAGCAATGACAGTGGCGGTAACAGCAGAAGAGAATAAAGGGAGGGGGATAGAAGGAGATAGAAGGGGAGGAGAAAAATTCAATGGAAGGAAGGTGGGAGAGAGCAAAGCAAATAGAAATAAATAAAAAGCGAGGAGGGGAAAACGCAAACGACTAGTGGAATCAAGGGAGAAAAGCGGAGATCAGTGAGAGGCGAGTAACTAGTGAAAACGCACGGAGTGTGAGGAGAGGTGAACATTCGGCAAAGGAGAATGGAGAAAAAAAAAGGATTTGCTGGTGATTGAAGAAGAAAAAATATATAACTGAAACTAAAAAAATATAAGGAAAGAAAAGGAGAGAAAAGATATTATTACTACTACTACTACCACCATCACTACTACGACTATTATTATTATTATTATTATCAAAGACTGATTTAAAACACGCACATATACACAAATAACAAGGAGATAAAAAAGGAGAAAGAGAGAGAGAGAGAGAGAAAGAAAGAGATATGATGATGAATTGAGGAAAAGGGATTGTATGGAAATTAAAGTAAAAACTAGAGAGATTCCATATTTTAGAAGTACACTTATGTACTGGCAGTATTTGTTAAGGTTTTAAATGCCGGCTTTTTTCGGGTTTTAAACTTGAATCAGCTGATTTTAAACGAAAATCTCAGACAAGACAGTTACCCCCAAGAAAATGTATTTTTCTAAGGAAAGGGGAAATTGATTTGTTTTTTAAAAAATGGTAATGAATAATTATATTGTTCATTTCTGAGATTTTTTTTTAGATTTACATTGTGGATACCCAAAAAACATCTTTCCAAATTAATTGAGAATGAATTTGATAACTTTTAAATTGCATTTCTAAAAAGAAAGTTGTTGCTGCTGTTGTTGTTGCTGTCGTTGTTGTTGTCAATGAATAATAATAATAATAATAATAATAATAATAATAATGACAGATGTAAAAAGAAAAGTAAGGAAAAACAGTCAACACGCACAATTTTTTTTCTTTTTGTGACTCTCTTTTTCTGTCTCTCGTTCTAAGAAAAAAAATTCAAGCAAGTCTGATGTTTCTTTTTTATTAAAAGAAAAAAACGCGCACTTTTTAAAAAGTACAGGACTGAACTTAGGCCATAGGGTCAATACTTTTTGACTTGAGTCTTTGCTTTACAAGTTTGCGCATAAAAAAAAGTGTGTGTGTGTATGTATAATATATAATATATAAAATGTGCATCTTTGAAAAAAACGAAAACATGAAAGAAAGATATAACAGACGATGACCAATAATAATAATAATAAATCATATAAAAGGAAGAAAAGAAAGTAAAAAAAAATAAATGATAAAAGAGGAAATGGAAGTTGCCTTTTTTGGTTAGTGCCATCTGGAGTTAAAAACGGTAAGGAAATAAATGATTTTTCTCTTATATCTTGCAATAAAAGACAGAAAAATCGTTACAAGGCTGAAAGCCGCGGATTTTATAAGTAATCATTTACTTACTAAAGCTTAGTTTAGTTTGGCATAAAACCAAAAGTACCAGGCACTCATTGAGAATCGAACTCTCTAACGATGATATCTATTACTACTAGTTTCACTTGCAAAACATTACGCTACGCAGGCCGCTCAGATTTTACAAGTATGATGACAATATTGGACTACAAAGCTCAATTATTATCAGGTGCATTAAAGACTTGACAAAGACCTTGAAAGTAAAATATAAATGGAAAGAAAGAAGGAGTAAAAATTAATAATAGGAGTCGGTTTAACTCAGTCGGTAGAGTGTCAGCCTAGAAACCACAAGGTTTCTGGTTCGATAACAGCCTTCGCCAACTCAGTGTAGCACAGGGATCTGTGCAGTAAAGTAAGGAGCTGGTGGTAAGTGTGTCGCTCCACCTCAGATGCAAGAACAATCTTCTTGGCGTAGCGCTAGTGAAAAGGGGATAGACTCCCTCGCTGTCTGGCTGATACCGACTTTAGGCCACCCGATGATGACTATAAGATTTAATCTAAATATGCAAGTAGTGTGTGTGCACGTGTGCAGCTGATGCTATGTGTGTATATATGTATATATATATATGTGTGTGTGTGTGTATATATGTGTGTGTGTGTATAAATATATGACAGTAATCTACATGACTGTTTTTAGAGGAAAAAACATCTGTATGTGTATGCGTAGATGTGTGGGTAATTATGAACTTTGGTATAGTAAATTAGGGTGTCCCAGAAAAAACAGAACCCACAAATTTTGTAATAAAACTGTTAACTTTAACTAGGGGGGGTTTAGGGTTAGTTTAATGGGAAAAAAATAATTTGGGTTCTGTTTTTTCTGGGTCACCCTGTATAGGAGAACCCAGAAAAAAACAGAACTCCAACCCTAACCCCAACCCCAACCCTAAACCTAACCCTAAACCCCATAGTTAAAATTAACAGTTTTATTACAAAATTTGTGGGTTCTGTTTTTTCTGGGACACCCTAATTTACTAAACCAAAGTTCATAATTACCGATGTTTGTTTCTGAAAGAAACATTTGCAATACATTCACATTGTCAAAATGTAGCGCGCGCGTACACATCTGGTATGCATTGTATGATATTGCAGTGCCAGTGTGTGCATATTTACGTATAACTTTGTATACGCGTGTGTACATTGTATGAGGAGAGTGTGCATGTGCATGTGCATCCTGAACTTCCATTCTATTAATTAACGTTGCTTTTTTTTTTTTTTTCGACGTGGTGATGTGTGTCTCTGTGTCGGGTACTCACACCTGCAGTGTACATTCGCACTTACACACACCACGCATACGCACACATACACGTGTATGCGTGTTTTTTGTGTGTGTTTTTTTTTTGGCAATATACGAATTTTCGTTGACGTTAGAGTTTTTTTTTTTTAATTGGCAAGTGAATGTGGGTGTTACTCAAAAGTGCGCTTTTCTCTGTACGTGCGGTGTGCGACGTATACGCTTTTTGACTTAATTTGCGTATGTGTAAATACGCGGGTGCGCGCGCTTATGTGTGTGTGTGTGTGTGTGTGTGTGCACATACACACGTGTAAGCGCAAGTTAGGTAGCGAGTCAATTTTGATATATAGATGTGTAAACTGTTGTGATGTAAAAAGTATTTTAAAAATGCATTGAGTGTGTGTAGGCTTTATTTGAGTTAGTTATATATATATTGTGTGTGTACGTGTGTGTGTGTGTGTGTATGTGTGGTACGTGCTATAAGTTTTATTTTGCGATACGTGAGCGTATGTGTATGTGATTGCTCAATAATACGGAAGTATCCTCACTGAAAGAAAAAAGAAAGCAGTGCGTGCGTGCGTGAGTGTATGTGCGCAAAGTTTCGATCTATATGCGTGTGTGACGACTGACTACTAAAAAGTATAGGATAAATATAATTTATAAGATTTATATGACATGACAGTGATGTTGTAGTGTGTAGTCAACATCATAAAAAGGTATAATAATAATAATAATAATAATAATAATAATAATAATATAATAATAATCTAACACTAGTGTGAAAACTCAAAAGGAATAATAATAATATGATTGTAAATATAGTGGTCATTATTAAAAAGTAAATAAAATTATGACTAATTCAATTTAATCTGCGACAAAAAGTTTATTTTATTATTATTATTATTATTATTATTATTATTATTATTATTATTATTATTTTTTTTTTCTTTTTTGTGGTTTGGGCACTAGACTTACCTCTCACATCTTCTCACACCGTTGTGTTACACGGAACGGGACACTGTTGGACCTGGGTGGTTGTTACTTCTTTTCTGCTTTCTGCTTTTAGTTTTAAAGACCCCGACCCAGCAAAAGCAACACACCGACACACACACGGCAACGGCAAACAACACAAGGGGAGGCAATATGACACACAGACAGACAGACAAAATGTTTTATTTACTGAGTTTTTTTTCGAGAAACATAGTGAGCGAGTGACTCAGAAAAATGGAAGGATGTAAACAAAGGGCAGATAACTGCGATTGACTCGTGGTTAATTTTTCAACTACTGGATTTTTCAAAAACTGCACTCTTTAAAATCGTTTATAATTATTATATGTGCATATTTCCTACACACAAACAGGATGTAGATATGCACTTTTTGTCAGAATATCGTTCATGCGTTGCTTCATCAACTGTGAACATATTGTTTAAAATTATTGCGTTTATTTCCAAGCACTTTTTGGCTAGTTTTCTTTAAAATTCTTAGTACCCATTCAACTGTTAGTGTTTCTTCAACTATTATTTAATTTATGTTAACTTTATATATAAAACCTATACGACCCATGAACTGGTTGGGACAGTGATCCATGGTCATACTGATGCTTATATTTAAACCGGAGTGAAAGATTCTAATGAATTAGCATTCCATAGTCAACTTCGTTATCGAAAATTTGGATGTTTTTTTTTATTTTTAAATGACCTACTGCATGAATCAAGACCCTACAAAAGTATCATTCACTGTATATATTCAATTAAAAATTGGAGTTGAAAATACTTTTTTAAAGCATTTTAAGTGTATTGCTCCAATAATAAAAAATCTCGTTGTGATGTGCTACTTTTTATAAAGTCACGGTTAGCATAAATGAAATGAATTTCTTCTGTCGACACTGTATGTAGATTTCTTGGCTGCAACACTAAATTGTATATAACAACTTAAATAAGTACTAGCTTCAGCTGTACATACATATATGATATATAATATAACAACTTATATAATATAGATAACTGCTTGTAGCTTAGTTTATAAAACTTTTAACGAATGTTTTATATATTTCTTAACGCGTTTAACTTATTTTTATTCATTCACTGATTCATTAACGTAACCAGGTTAATTTTATGACAACTTAAGTGTGTTGGTTTTTACAAACCTTCTACACTCACTTAAATGCTTATGAAAACAATCTTTCTTTTCTTTTTTTTTTTTTTTTTTTTTTTTTTTTTTTACTCTTTCAATTCAGCCCAGTGAAGGTTTTCCCTCCATAAAAATCGTTACCCTCAACTCCTCTCTGTCAAAAGTCACCTTTCTCGGAAAACAGTTGAATTACTCGTATTTTTTTCTACAATGACAACCTTCCGGACTATTTAGAGGCACTCTGTCATGGTGTAATTGGTTAGTATTGAGCAACCTGAGTAGTGAGTTCGATCCTCATTAGATGCCTCATACTTGTAGCCTTGTTCTAAAACCCGAGATCCACTTAGTTTTTAGGTGTTCCTCGCACGGTATATAAATGCTTTTGCTTTAGCGAGTTTGGTTTGTTTTGTTTTACGGCATATCAACATCGGTGGGTCATTTAATGCCGACGAAGTTTTGAAATAAATTCATTCTTAATGGATACTCAATTTTTTTTATAAACACATTTTACTATTTAACCATTTAACCCCGAGATGGGGCCCTAATAGGTACTACCACTCTGGGTCAGATTGAACCTGGGAGCAATGGCGATGAGGGGGTGTTCCACATTCCCCAGACCTCCAGAACTAGAACCTCAACATCAGATAGAGTTTAACGTCATCCCCAGGATATGAAGACGTTAAACTCTATCTGATGGTGAAGTTCCAGTTTTGGAGGTCTGGGGAATGTGGATTAGCTACCGCCTTCTAGCACCCATATGATAAAAAGGGTTGGTGCTCACCATAAGGACAATATGATTGGGGCAATCATATAGGTGCTAGGGCTTGATCTGACCAGCCGATTGTTCGGAGGGGGCCTCTCGGACTGCCCGTCTAGCCCAAGGAGGGGGGGGCATGATATGGACTGCTCAGCCACCTGGGTTCAATCCTTAAATATCACAGGTCGCCACCCATGGTCAACAGGTGGCCCCATTTGGTGAGTTTTAGCTCTCTGCAGAGGTGCAGTCGATGTATTTTTATACCCCACCGACAGGGCGGTTAGCGAGTTAGGACTTCAGAATATTATTTGAGAGTTTGATTCACACTTGGTGCTCCATACTTCAGGCCTTGTGCCAAATTAAGCAAAGCTTAATAAATGATAGGTACCACCAATTTTCCCTGTGAAATTTACTCCCCTCCTATATTTAACACAATGAAACTTGCATAAAGGTTAATATTATCTTGAAAATCTTTTGGCCATTTGAAAGAAGAAACATGAAACAAACTCCTGATGATTTTTGAAAAAATTTTTCAGCTTACGGAAATAATGAAAATTATGATTGAAAAACAATGTTTTCCTTTTTGCACCGTTAAATCAACTGAAATTTAACGTAGCCAAAAACAAGTTACGACAAGAGGATTTTAAAAAAATTCTATGAAAAATCAATTAATGGTCCGATTTTCACGAAAATTTCCAGAATTGCTTTTCTTTTGATGAAAATATGTCTGAAATATTAGGGGAAATATACCCCTCCCCCTATTTTATTTTGTGAGATATGAAAAAAATGAACCGGAAAAAAACGATTTTTACTTTTTTTTTTGTATAAAGATAAGAGTCTGAATAATTATATCAATAGATCTGTATAAAATTCGAAGCGGTAGTTTTTGTAGAAAATCATGAATTCTGAAATAAAAAGTGCTAACAAAAATCATAATATTATTATCTGAAAACTTTTTTTTTTTTTGCTTTTTTAATTGATATGTACTATATTCTATTATAGGGACTGGCAAACTGAGCCTAAAATGTGTTTTTGACAAAATGACTTTAGCCTCCCTACAGAAAATAATTTACCAAAAATCAGGAAATTATCGGATTTTAATGAAATTTTCAGTGTTTATGTGTCAATGAATGATCTTTATAATGCATTATTCATTTTATTTCAAAACTTTCTCATTTTTTTCAGGTCACTTAATTTTGACCCCCCACCCCACCCCCACCCCCTTATGCTGGGGGCGTAAAATTGTTTCGAGTTGGTCCTTGACTGATAGTAATTACAGTATAAATAAAGAGATAAAAGACCGAAGTTATGAATAGAAACAAAAAAAAAATTTTACGGTTGCGCTTCTATGAGAAAATAAGTACCGAAAATCGAAAAATAAAATGTAAAAAAATAATGAATGATAAGTTTTTTGGAGATTTCTTTTTTACCCATTTCAATAATTATTTAATTGATAGCCAATTAAATAATTATTGAAATGGGTAAAAAAGAAATCTCCAAAAAACTTATCATTCATTATTTTTTTACATTTTATTTTTCGATTTTCGGTACTTATTTTCTCATAGAAGCGCAACAGTAAAAATAAATTTTTTAATTTTATAAAAGAAAAAATGATACATCGATTTTTTTTCTGCTTAAAAAGGGGATGGGGTACATTTTCAATCGAGTTTTTCTTCAAAACTTATTATTTTCGTCTAAAAAAATAAGGTTTGCATTAAGTAGATATTTATTTTTAGAATCTAAAAATATAACATTTTAAACTTAACATCAGGATTTTCATATTTTAAATGAATTTTATATATTAATTTTTCATAGCAAAAATACTAAATTAAAGCTTTGAAATAAAATAACTAATGCATTATAAAATTCATTAATTGTTAAATCAATACTGAAAATTTCATTAAAATCGGATAATTACCTGATTTTTGGTAAAAAAATTTTCATCTCAAATGTTACGTTAAAATTGTAAACAAGCGCCTAAAACCATTGAAAAACAGCCAAAATGGCGTCGGCGAACAAAATTGACCAAAACAAATATTTTAAATCTTTTAAAAATAAACTGCATATGTAATGATATTTTTCTTTTTTAATGATGGTTATTATGGTACTACTTATCGATTTAGACAAAGTTTAACCTTAAATAATAGATTTAATTATTCTTAATTCGCTTTTAAAACTCGTAGTATCCGATTTTTTTTTTTGCTAGTCCCTATTCTATTAAATTGTCAAGAGAAATAAAAATTAGGAAATTAATTTTTAAGAGATTTTAAATCTTTAGTGTGCTTAAATAATTTGTTTGTTTTTTTTTTTTATGTTTAAAAATCTTTTTTTGTGTGTACAAATCGAATTTTTCACTAATATTTAAATATAATATAATACTTAATTTTAGAATTCAGGTGAACTAAAAATTTGTCCGATCCACGATATATTAATATTTTTAAAAGAATTTGTTGTTTTTATTATTGAATAGTAATGTTTGAGTCTTATAATATACGGAAGAGCAAAACTGGCAATATTTGTAATACTTATTGTCTTTTCTTTGCTTCAGTTACCCTATAAGTTCAACTAAAAAAATATTCCGAAGTTATTCTGAAACTATCACGAAGATCAAAATCTTTCAAAAATCGTTGAAAACCAATAATCGGTTATTGTATATGCACAAGAAAACAATTATGTCGAATACAGCCACCCATACATTTAAATGTATAATTGTCAAAGAGAGATAATATGTAAATTTGCAGTCTCGGTTTCTGCAGAAAAATTACCTTGTTGCATGTAAAACGGACAGTTTTATTTATTTTTTAAGATAACGGTGTAATTTTTTCCAATCGGATAATTTGATCTTGGAATTAACTGTTTTTCTTTGTAACAACTCTGTATGATCGTAACTTTTTTGGCGAGATTTTAACAAAAAAGTTCAAAAATATTTACTTTCGTTTCTTCAATATGGTCTAAACTGATCACGTGACCCGATATTCGTGATACCTAATAAATGACAACTTTTGTCAGGATGGGAGTGTAGTAGGTACCACCAATTTTCCCTGTGGAATTTACCCCCCCCCCCCGCTATATCTAATACTATGAAACTTGCATAAAAGTTAATATTATCTTTTTTTTGTGCATTCGAAAGAAGAAACATTAAAAAAATAAAACTCCTGGTGATTTTTTTTTTTTAAATTTGAGCTTATGAAAATAATTATGAACGAAAAACAATGTTTACATTTTTGCATTGTTAAATCAATTGAAATTTAACGTAGACAAAAACAAGTTATAACTACCAGTTTGTTTTTTTTTTAATCTATGAAAAATCAATTAATGGTCCGATTTTCACGAAAATTTCCATAATTATTTACCTTTGAATGTAAATATGTCTGAAATAGTTTTTTTCCTGAAATATATTTTATTTTATGAAATATAAAAAAATGAACCGACAAAAAACGATTTTTATTTTTTTTTCTATAAAGATAAGAATCTGAATAATTATATCAGAAGATTTTTATAAGCTTAGATGCGAGAGCTTTTTAGTAAAAGAACCATTAATACAGGATTCTGCTAAAGAAATATCAATAAAGAAACTGACTGTGTTGTAAAAAACGGACTATTTTACTTATTTTTCAAGATAACGGTGAGTAATTTTCCCCCAGTCGGATAATTTGATCTTTGAATTAACTGTTTTTCTTTGTAACAACTCTTTGTGTTCGTTATTTATTCTTTGTGAGATTTCTTTTTAAAAATTCAAAAATATTTACGTTTCTTCCCTCAATATGGCCTAAACTGATGACGTGACCTATTTTGGTGGTACCTAGCTGGGCACCTTGCCTGTTGGCGTAATGACGTCAAAATACTCTGTCTTAAATTGGATCGGAAATGTCTGTTCTCTAAGTTAGATAACAGATTTCTAGGTACCACCAATTTTACCCTGTGAAATTTACCCCCCCCCCCCCCACCTATATTTAACACAATGAAACTTGCAGAAAAATTAATATTTTCTTGAAAAATTTTGTTTCCATTCGAAAGAAAAAACATTAAATAAACTCCTGATGATTTTTTTTTAAATTTCAGCTTACGGAAATAATGAAAATTATGATTGAAAAACAATGTTTTTATTTTTGCACTGTTAAATCAACTGAAATTTAACGTAGCTAAAAACAAGTTACGATAAGAGTTTTTTTTTTTTTTAAATTCTATGAAAAATCAATTAATTATCTGATTTTCACGAAAATTTCCATAAATCTTTTCCATTGGATGTAAATACATCTGAAATAGTTTTTTTTTTCTAAAATATATTAGGGGAAATATTTTTTACGAGTCTATCACTCCCCCCCCCCTATTTTATTTTATGAGATAAAAAAAATGACGCGTCAGAAAAATATTGTACTTTTTTTTCTATAAAGATAAGAGTCTGAATAACTATATCTATGAAATTCTATAACGTACCGAGCTGTAGTTTTTTTAGGAAAAATTAATGAAATCGGAAATAAAAAGTGCAAAAAAATGTCATAATATTAATATTTGAAATCTTTTTTTTTTTTTGGCTTTTGTAATTGGCATGTACTATATTCTATTAAATTTTAAAAACAAAATTTTTAAAGAAATTAATTTTTAAGAGATTTTTCAATCTTTTGTATGCTTAAATATTTTTATTTTCTGCGTGAAATGAATTTAATTTTTTTTTTTTTCTGCTTCAAAAATTCGAATTTTTCACGGATATTTAAATATATGAATTTTAGAATTCAGGTGAACTAAAAACTGGTCCGATCAGAGCTCGATTAATATTTTTAAAAGAATTTTTATTGTTGAATAGTAATGTGTGATTCTTAGAATATACGGAAGAGCAAAACTGACATATTTGTTTTGTTTTTATACAAAAAGACGAGACGCTTCTCAGTAACAAAGTTTGTTTTTCTTAGCGTAAAAATTATTTTATTTAACTTTTTCGACCAATTAGAATAAAAAAAGTAAGTATATATTGATTATTTTATCAGTTTTTCTCTTAGAAAAATATTCAAATTTTCATTTTATTTTCGATTTTAAAAATGAATACTAAAACCGAAGACATTTTTTAACGTCAATTTCGCTGTGAAATTTTAATATTAAATTTTTTCAAGTTTTTATTCATTTTAATAGTAAATTTTAATATTAAAGTTTTTAAAGATTTTATTCATTTTAATAGTAAATTTTGGCTTTAAAAAAGTATGTCCATTACACCCAACCGTACGTAGACGCATAACCGTAAGAGGGTAATAATATGTATTTTTTCTGTCTAAATTGCGGTCTGAAAATTACCCTTTCGCATGTAATATGGATAGGTTTGTTTATTTTTTAAGATAACGATGTAATTTTTCTCAATCGGATAATTTGATCTTTGAATTAACTGTTTTTCTTTGTAACAACCCTGTACGATCTTTAATTGTTTTTTACGAGACTTTTGATAAACAAAGTTCGGAAATATTTATTTCCGTTTTATTCAAGATGGCCTAAACTGATCACGTGACCGAATTAGTGTTCCCTACAGATTTCCAATCGAATTTGCTAATAATAATAATGATGTGGGCTATTACCTGACTTTCGTATGTAGAAAAACTTGGGAAGATTGACTTACCAAGTTTGGTTTATCGACGTACAAGAGTGGATATGATTGAAGTTGTAGAGGCCTTGTTGTAGAGGTTTGCAAAGAATATTAAATGACGAATAAAAATATGACACAGTTTAGGTAGAAAATACGGAGAAATGATAATACAAATGCATATAATTATAAAATAACAAATAAATTTATTCAGAGAATAAATTTGCAATAATATGTGAAATGTTCAAAAGGAATAGTGTAGATATGATATGTGTAATGTAAAATGTGAAAGTTCTTGTGTTAAGTTTGGAAAAGTTCGTTTAGATGTGGACAGAAATGAGAATTAAGTTTATATATATGACCTGTTGAAACGGATTCTTGATGTAGGTAGAACGAAGTGGTAAGAATAATGGTAGTAGTAGTAATTGTGTTGAGGCAGTGGAATCGTTCGTTCGAACACCTGTTTCTTGGTCGTTGTTCTATCTGGCAGCGAGACGAGATCTGTGTGTTTGTTTGTGGTCGTCAGATGTGCCCGGTTTGAACGTGAGATGAAGTCTGTCTGTCTGTTGATTTCTTCTCCGTTTTTTATAATTAGAAGATAGGATCGCAAAGTAATTAATTTTTGGCGCAAACGCGCGGACGTAGTTAAGAATAATGCTAACCTAGCCAATCGATTTTGATTTTTGTGTAAACATTTATTTTAATCACTTTTCCTTAAATTTAGGAAAAGGATTGTGTTCGTGTGTTTGCTTTAATCACTTTTCCTTAAGTTTGGGAAAAGGATTGTGTTGTGTGTTTGTTTTAATTTATTTCCCTTAAGTTTGGGAAAAGAAATGTATATGTGTATTTATTTAAAAATATATAATTGTATTCTATAAAATCTACAAATATACCTATGGATTTTATTCAACGAACTTTGATCTCCTAAACATTGCTCAAAATATCAATTCCAGGGTCATAAATTAAAACTCTTAAAAAATTTTGTAAAGCAAATGCAAGACAAAATTATTTTAGTAATAGAGTGGAGAATACGTGGAAATAACTACCATCATCGATAGTGAATGCCTCATCTCTAAACTCCTTTGAGGCAATGTTAGATAATCTGTGGAAAGAGTATAAATATTCTGTGGAATTAAGATGAATGTTTATAAGGAACAGCTGACAGGTCTCAGACCTAATATACTAGCTGAAAAGATATTATTATTATTAGATATTATTACATTATTATTTTCGAATAGGCTATTTAGCCGTTTCTAAAAGCTAGCATCCGGGCATTTCAAGTTTGACGTCTTTCCTTATGAAAGGTAATGTAAACAACTTTTTACATGCTTTGTGTTTGGAACGAAAGAAATTATATTACGTTTTCATAAATATCAACAGGAATTCATTGTTAGAGTTGGTGTTAGGGTTAGGGTTGGGGTTAGAGTTAGAGTTGGGGTAAGGGTTGGGGTTGGGGTTAGAGTTGGGGTTGGGGTTAGGGTTAGAATTGATAGTGGAAAATGCCATTTTTCCACTTTGGAAAAAATTCATGATAGTCAAATTTACCTTCATCATTTCCTTTATTTATTTTTTTGATTTTTTTTTTTTTTTTTTTTTTTTTTTAATTTTGTAAAAATTCACAGAAGATGATAGTAGACATGTGCAAAACGCGGGCTTTCAAAATGCCCGCATAATTGTTAAAAATATTTTAAAACGTCAATAAAAAATGGAAAATTAACTTTTCAATGTTTTCTTTTACGTTTAATATAAAGAACAATTCCAAGTTCATGTGTTATAAAAAAGAAAAAACAAATTTCTCTTACATAAAACCTAAGTTTTTGCATTTAAAAGTAAATTCCCGTAAATTCTTAATCTTTGTTGACATAGTTATCGCATCTTGACGTGTGCACTATTTCTTTGTATGGAGGATCGTACGTATAATAATTTCTTTTCTGAAGCAAAAACAAATTACTAATTTAGCATTTCCTTGATGTATCACGATTTAACTTATGTATCTCAACAACCCAGCGCTGCAACAAAAACAACAACAACTACAAGAGTTTTCCTCAAAAACCAAAGCGGATATTATTTCCGTTAGATCCATCCATTAATAAGAATGACGACAATTTGTAATTCAAACATTATTTTCAAAATTTTTAAAAATAAAAACCGAAATATGTTATGTCATTATTTTTAGCTAGATATTTTTATACAATATTTTCTTTGATTAATAAATACGATTTTGATATCCGCTAAACAAAAGTATTTATTTTACATTTTATAAATTTTTTTCTGAAAAAAAAAATAAACAAGTAGACAATAGGAACTTTTAATATAAAATTCTTTAGAAAATAACCTAACAATTTAGAAAAAAAAGGAAAAAAAAAGATACATATTTTTTCTTATTTACGAGATTTAAGTTTCAATGTTTAAGATGCCCTATTACCAAAACCGAATTAGTAGCGATTTAGTTTTTTTTACATATGTTCCGTCATTAAATTATCTTTCCAAAAATGTAAAAATTATTTATACCCCCCCCCCCCACACACACACACAAAAAATTACTAAGATCTTTGTACGGGGATCAATGCGCGAAACAAAAACTAACGAAAAAAATTATCAGCTTTTCAATTTAGTAAACTTTTATTTACAATAAAAGTTCGTCTTTTATTAAAATCGGATAGTTAGTTTATTTTATATGATTTTTAGAAGAATTTCCTGTGATCAGCCTTTTTTAGAGCCAGCGAGAAAATGTACATGCCTAGATAATAGCCAATTAAATAATTATCGAAATGAGTAAAAAAGAAATCTCCAAAAATTGAAAAAAAAAAAAATTTTATATTTTATTTTCCAATTTTCGGTACTTATTTTATCATAGAAAATCCCTCTTAAATTATTTTTTTTTTCTATTCATAACTTCGGTCTTTTATCTCTTTATTTCTACTGTAATTAGTATCAAACACTGACCAACTCGCCAAGATTTTGCGCCTCCAAAATTAAATGACCTGAAAAAAATCAGAAAGTTTTGAAATAAAATAAATAATGCGTTATAAAGTTCATTCGTTGATAAATCAACACTGAAGATTTCATTAAAATCCGGTAATTTCCTGATTTTTGGTAAACTATTTTCTGTAAATTCATTTTGTCAAAAACGTATTTTAACGTCAATTTTGGGTATATCTAGTGTTAGACCTATGACGTTATTTTTAACATTAGTTTCATTCATAATAAAAAAAATATTTACTGCGACAGTTTTTAAAAAATAAAAATAAAATAAGCATAAAAGTAGGTTTGTCTATTTTACGAGGACCGGCTAAATAAACCTGAAAGTAGGTTTGTCTATTTAACCAGGACCGGCTAAGTAGCCTCTTCCTGTTATTTGTCAAAGGAGATAACTATTAAATGCTGATTGTATAGTATGTATTTAGGTAATCCATAACATAATTAAAAATATAGATACCATTAATTACTTTGTGCTCAAACGTGATTAAATTAAAGGACATGATGAGGGTAAATCTGACGATCATGATTTTTTTCCAAATGGCATTCTCCACTATCACTTGTTAAAACATAAAATTCTAACTCTAGCCCTGACCCCAATACTAACTCTAACCCTAATCACAACCTTAACCCTAACCCCAACCCCAACTCCAATCCTAACCCTAACCCCAACATTACCTTTTATAAGGAAAGACGTTAAATATGAAATACCCGGAAGCTAGCTTTTAGAGCCAGCAAAATAGCCTATTCGATATTTTTCATTTAAAAGAATTTTTTGTATCTTTATCCATCACAAAATATTTCTAACGTTACGTGCATTCATAATAAAAAAATATTTACAGCGACAGTAAAATAAGCATAAAAACTAGGTTTTATTTTACGAGGACCGGCATAATAAGCCTAAAAGCATGTTTGTCTATTTGACCAGGATCGGCAGGGTAGCCTATCCGACATTAATATTTACCTTTCCCAGCTCCGGGGCTTCGGCTTGGCTTCAGAGCAGTTACGTGATCTAAAATCAATCGCGTAGTCCAAGGGAACCTCCCTAGGCATCACCTGGCCCTCGCCTACAAAGGGTAAGGGTCAGGTTCATTGCCAGGTACCTGAGGCGCCTCTTGAAAGAGAATGCCGACGGGACCACGCGTTTTTTGCACCTTTAAAAATGTTGATCCTGCCTGGAAAATAATACCATGAGTGACTATCTTTACAACCCGTGTATATATATATGTGTATATGTATGTTAGGTACCACCAAAATAGGTCACGTGATCAGTTTAGGCCATATTGAAGGAAGAAACGTAAATATTTCGACCTTTTTTTTAAATCTCGCAAAAAAGAAATAACGAACATAACGAGTTGTTACAAAGAAAAACAGTTAATTCAAAGATCAAATTATCGGATTGGGGGAAAATAACTCACCGTTATCTTGAAAAATAAGTAAAACAGTCGGGGTTTTTTACGATACGGTCAGTTTCTTTATTGATATTTTTTTAGCTGAATTCTGTATTCATGGTTCTTTTACTAAAAAAACTCTCGCATTGAAACTTATAAATATCTTCTGATATTATTATTCAGACTCTTATCTTTATAGAAAAAAAAGTAAAAATCGTTTTTGTCGGTTCATTTTTCATATTTCATAAAATAAAATAGGAGGGGTAGACCTCGTAAAAAAAAATCCCCCTAATATATTTTAGGAAAAAAAACTATTTCAAACATATTTTCATCAAAAGGTAAGTAATTATGGAAATTTTTGTGAAAATCGGACCATGAATTGATTTTTCATAGAATCTTTTAAAAAGCCTGTAGTCATAACTTGTTTTGTGCTACGTTAAATTTCAATTGATTCAACGGTGCAAAAATGTAAAATTTTCATTATTTCGTAAGCTGAAAAAATAATGAGTTTTTTTGTTTTTGTTTTTTTTTTTTTTTTTTTAATTTTTAATGTTTCTTCTTTCGAATGAAGTAAAAAATTTCAAGATAATATTAACATTTATGCAAGTTTCCTTATGTTAAATATAGGGGGGGAGGGTAAATTTCACAGGGACAATTGGTGGTACCTACTACACGCCCATCCTAACAAAAGTCTTAAATATAGGTGGGGTGGGGGGTAAATTTCACAGGGAAAATTGGTGGTACCTATGTGTATGTATGTGCAGCTATTTATTCAACCCACTCACAGACACATGGTGTTGAAATGTGACACATGAACGGTTTAATGTTGGGACCTAAAAGGAAGCAAAGCTCTCCGGGAGATAGAAAGTACCAAAAAATAGCTCAGTCGGTATTCCCTTTATGGATCACCTACTGCACTGGTTAACAAATACCTTTTAGACACGGGGGCATGTGCTCTCTGACGGTGTTTGGGGTAGAACCTCTGAAACTGAGCTAATCTATTCTATACACCACCCAACACAGATGTCGGACATAAAATTTTAGTTTTTGTTAATATATATATATATATATTATATATATATATATATATTATATATATATATGATCCCATAAATTTGGTATGAGCTCTCTAATTGGTAATTTAAATTAACTCTCACTACTAGCATATAAGCAATGATTGTTTCCCCGAAAACTTGATCTGTGACCGTAAAATACATAAACAAACCTATGTATTTAATAGTTTAAAAACACCAGTCCCGCTACAGCTGTCAGTGGACGAGGGGATAAAATATCAGGCAGGCAAACAGCCAGTCTTAGTGCGACCCTAGCCAAGGATAGTTGTTGTGTCTAGCCACACTGAAGAGGCGTGAAACGCTGAAACACGTGTCTGTGGATGACTTATTAATATATATATATATATATATATGTGTGTGTGTGTGTGTGTGTGTGTATGTGTGTGTGTGTGTGTGTAAGTACGATGAGGAAATTAATCCGACAGTATGTGGAGAACTTTTTTAAAGAAAACAAACAAGATGTCATGAACGATGGAAACTCTTTATGTCGATACTTAAGTATTTCGGGGTTTTTTTTATTTAAGACCTTCTTCAGGGCATTGAATATGTGTATGAGTAAAAGATGAAAGATGTTCAGTGTATGTTGAATGTGTGATAAAAGGATATTTACCGTTATTTAATTGGCGTTTTTATATGAAAACTGATGACGCGATGATTGCATGTGAAAGCGAAAATTGATGATCAGAAACCGTCGCATGTCGAACGTGAATTGTCCACGAGTAAATGTTAAAAAAGGTTGTGACGTATTTCATATGAATATTAATGTGTAGAAAAGAGAATATTGTTTATTGATAAAATGTTTAGCACATATATATATATATATATATATATATATATATATATATATATATATATATATATATATGTCCAATTTTTGTCGAGGGAAGTAATAACTTCTTTTTTATTTATTTTATTTTAAAACAATTAACAAAAATCCGGGAATTATCCAATTTTAATGAAATTTTCAGCACTTTATTCATTAAGGACTTAATTTTATAATGAATAGCTTATTTTATGTTTAAAAAAAAAATTGAAAAAAAATGTTATCAATTAAGATTGTAGAGGGGAGGGGTTCAATCTTTGGTCATTTGAATGAAAAAAAAATTTCCAGTCCCTAATTTTTACATGACCACATAAAGAAAAAAATGAAAAAAAGTAATTTCAACACCTGAAAAAAAGTTATTTGAAAATTTAAAAGCTATTTTCATAGAATTCAAAAAATAATTTTTGTTTCGTTTTTTATCTTTTCATAGTTTTAAAAACAATATTTTTTCTTTGAATTGATGCAAACAAAGTATTTTTTATTTTATTTTTTTATTTTTTTATTTAAAGATTTTTGCGAGCAGTTGTTCATTTTCATTTACAGAAGACTAAAGTGATTAAG
>CM042151.1:31862591-31870091 GCA_023376005.1 Doryteuthis pealeii | reverse complement strand
TATATATATATATATATATATATATATATATATATATATTAGTAATCCACAAACACTTTTTCCGATTTTCCGACTTTTCACAGCTACTGTATATATATATATATATATATATATATATATATATATATATATATATATATATATATATATATATATATATATATATATATTCTTCTTTTTTTCACATCAGCATTAGCTGATGGTCTTTCAGTGGAGTCTGAGTGATAGTAAGTCTCCTGGACTCTTCTGATTATTCTGGCAGATTGCAGCAGTGCAGTGTTCTGAATGGTTTCAATCCTTCCTCTGATTTCCAAACTTTCCAGACCCTTTTCCAATCCTTTTGGGACTGTTCCAAGTGCACCAACTACAATTGGTATCACTTTCACTTTCATATTCCATAACTTTTTCAGTTCTCTGGCAAGGTCAAGATATTTATCCATTTTTTCATTTTCCTTTATCTTCATCCTGTGATCTGATGGCACTGCAAAATCCACCAGTTGACAAGTTCTTTCTTTTTTGTTTATCAACACTAGGTCTGGTCTTCTTGCTGGGATAAGGTGATCCGTTTTTATTTCAAAGTCCCAGAGAATTTTATTATGCATTTCGTACTCAAGAACAGATTCTGGTTTATGCATATACCATTTTGTTGTATGGTCAAAATTTAATTTTTTGCATAATTTCCAGTGGATCACCTTCCCAACCCAGTCGTGTGTAGTTTTGTATTCTCGTGCTAGTTTGCTACATTCGCAGAGTATATGGTTTACAGTCTCATCTCTATTACCGCAAAGTTTACATTTACTATTTTGTTGGGTCTTATCAATTTTCGCTTTGATATAGTTTGTCCTTATGGCTTTATTTTGTGCAGCAATTATAAGTGATTCAGTTTCTCTTTTGAGGTTTCCCTTTCTTAACCATGTCCAAGTCTTTTCATGTGCAATCTCTTCTATTTGTCGTTTGAAGCATCCATTATTATTATTATTATTATTATTATTATTATTATTATTATTATTATTATACTAAAGCTGAGTGAATCACCTTTTGGCATCTAAAGGCTTTTTTACTATGTAGTCTAATGACACAAAACACATCCCAAAATATTTTTTACATTTAGGATTAAATTATGTTTGACAAAAATTCCATTTCATTTGGTTCTAATTAGGCATATACTTATTGCCTATTTCTTTCTTCCTCTCTCTATATATTTTGAATACCTACTCAATATATGTCTTACTTTCTCTATGAGCACCATATGTGAGAGATAGAGAGTGTGATTTACCTTTCGCTGTCTGCTGACTTATAACACAAATAAAGGGAGAGGCAGATCTCTCTCTCTCTCTCTCTCTCTCTCTCTCTCTCTCTCTCTCTCTCTCTTACACCCAGAGAGAATAATGTTGTTGTTTTTCTTAATTCTCCAGTTGTATTTATCATATAAAAATTTTATTCGCTTTACAAACTTTCTTCCAGATCACAATTATCTAAAATTACTTAGCCTTTTTATCTATCACCCGATATATAAAAAATTCTATTAAAATTGAATGATTAGTTGACAAGTTTCCAAGAATTTCATGTGATCCCGCTTAACAATAGTGAATAGAACCAGAAATTTACATGATTTAAAGTTTTTAATATCTAAATTTCAAAAGTTTATATAAAACTAAACTTTCAATTTACAAAGCTCAAAAATCTACTTAAAATTTATTGAGGGAGGGGAAACATAAGATAATTGTTTGATTTCTAAAAAAATGTAAATAAGATTCGTACAAAATGTATAATATATATATATATATATATATATATATGTATATCTTTTATTTAAGATTTTATTTCATTTGAAAAAGTAAGGAGGCAGAAATAAATATATATATCTGATCACTTGAAGGTTTTTCATTTTTATATATATACAAGGTGTGTCAAAAAAGTATTGAGATTTTTTGTACCTTTTGACACTTGTATTCTAAAAAAAATTAACGTTCCATTCATTGTTCATTTCTATCTTGGTAAATACAGCTTCAATCTTTTATGACACACCTTATATATATATATATATGTGTGTGTGTGTGTGTGTGTGTGTGTATTTGGGCAGCATTCTTTCATTTATACATGTAGAATTAAACAAACGGCACATCTCCTATTTAACAATTTTATTTTTGATCTTTTCTAATTTTCTGGCCAACTTTTTAATGTTTGGGTGGAATTGGTGGATAAGTCCAGTTCAGTTCCCGAGTACTTTTGGCACTTCGAAGTGCCATCATCAGGGTTGATGTATTCCAGTTTTTTTTAAATTATATTCATTAATTTCCAATACAGTACACACATTCTAAAATGCCTATAACACCTTTCTCACCAATTCTTCTCCTTCCAGCCTCCACATTAATATAATTTTTTTAAAAACTGGAATACATCACCCCTGATGATGCCGAAAGTACTCGGGAACTGAACTTTGGTGGACTTATCCACCAATTCTACCCAAACATTAAAAAGTTGGCCAGAAAATTAGAAAAGATCAAAAATAAAATTGTTACACAGGAGATGTGCCTTTTGTTTAATTCTACATGTATATATATATATATATCATCTTCATCATCATCAACATTGCACCTACAGCACGGATCTCCATGACTGTTCCTTGCTATCCATCCCTATTAGTCATCGCTCTTGGTAGGTCCTTTGCCCAGCATCCAGTGTCTGTGCAAAGCTGATTGATGTGGTTTTTTTAGCAGTGCCCGGCATGGCTTGTTCATCTAACCCAAATGGTTTGTGTGATAGGAGGCCAGTGGCCTTACAGTTGCTCCTTTGTGGGGTGCTGCTTCCAGGATTTATTCAAGACAAAAAAAAATTTATTCATTGCTTTGGTAAGACCTCATTTGGAATTTGCTAATGTGGTTTGGAGTCCAAGACTAATCAAGGACATAAAACTCATTGAGGGAGTTCAAAGGAGAGCTACTAAAGTAATGAATGATTTAAAAAACCCTTTCATATGAAGAAAGACTTAGGAACATTGACTTACCAAGTTCGGTTTATCGACGTACAAGAGGGGATATAATTGAAGTCTAAAAATATACACATTTTTTATTCAACAAACTTTGATCTACTAAACATTGCTCAAAATATCAATACCAGGGGTCATAAATTAAAACTCTTTAAAATAATTTTGTAAAGACAAAATTATCTTAATAACAGAGTGGTGAATACATGGAATAAACTACCATCATCAATAGTGAATGCCCCATCTCTAAACTCCTTTTAATGTTAGATAATCTGTGGAAAGATTATAAATATTCTGTGGAATTAAGATGAAAGTTTATAAGGAACAGCTGACAGGTCTCAGACCTAATATACTAGCTGAATGGATATTATTATTATTATTATTTACTCCTTTTGAGTTTTCACATCAGCATTAGCTGATGGTCTTTCACTGGAGTCTGAGTGACAGCAAGTCTCCTCAGGTCTCCAGGACTCTTCTGAGTATTCTGGCAGATTGCAGCAGTGCAGTGTTCTGAATGGTTTCAATCCTTCCTCTGATATCCAAACTTTCCAAGCCCTTTTCTAATCCTTTTGGGACTGTTCCAAGTGCACCAACTACAATTGGTATCACTTTCACTTTCATATTCCATAACTTTTTCAGTTCTCTGGCAAGGTCCAGATATTTGTCCATTTATTATTATTATTATTATTATTATAACACATAGCATCTTTGTACACCTCCCATCTAGCTTTTTCTCTAATTGTTTCATAAGAGCCCAAGTGGTTCAGCCATATAATAGCACAGAGATGGGTATAGCTTGGAAGAATTTTCACTTTATCTTATCAGTGAGATCAGATTTCCAACTGATCAATAATCTGTCTCTGGCAGACCATGCCTTTCTTATGGGACTACCGTTGGTCGTGAGTGGTGACCCATGATGCTTAAGGACGGAATCCTGGTGGCTGAGCAATCCATGACATGAAACTCTCTACTTTGGCACTTACTTATGTTAGACAGAGGCCCACTCTAATCAACCAGTCACATTAAGCCCTAGCACCTATATGATTGTCCCAACCTAATTGCCTTTATGGCAAATTCCCAACCTTTTTCATTATATGTGCTAGAAGGTGATGGCTGAGGTATGGATTGTGAGTTGTCTCCCTTGAACTGTTTCTGACTACTTAAGTGTTGGTCTTTGGAAGAAGGAACTCTTTTATGTCTAAAAAAGGTAGGGAGACACACCAACATGGAGAACACATCCCTAGCCAGCCTAGATGTAAAATCACTTTACACAAACATACCTGTAGACAAATGCCTAAATAGATTAGAGAAACATCTCTCCACAAATGACACCCAATTATCTAGAAAATATCCCCTCACTATCCAGAAAATAATCAAAATATGTAAACTATGCACATCCCATTGTTACTTCCAACACAACATCTTTTACAAACAGAAATTTGGTTTACCCATGGGGTCACCACTTAGTGGCCTCCTTGCATGCTTATATCTTGAATTTTTAGAAGCAGGGTCCTTTAGATACATAATCCCTAAAAACTCTCAGTACTTCCAATATATTGACAATACACTAATCATATACCTGAGTGAAATAAACATCACTGAAATCACAAACAAACTGAACAAAATCGAACCCACCATACAATTCACACACAAACTAGAATCTAATAACTCTGTACCTTTTTTAGACATCATACTTATGAAAAACAACAACACATTAGAATTCAAAATCCACCACAAACCCACTGCAAAAAATGATCACATACATCACCATGACATCCACACCATATATATATATATATATATATATATATATATATATATATATACAGGGTGTCCCAAAATAATGTATACACTCTTTGAATTGTTATAGCTTATTCAATTTATGTATTTTGACTTGTAAAAAGTTAAATTGTCACCACCCCTTTCAGTTTTTCTGAAATTTTTTCCAGGTGTGGACTATATTAACATTAGGCTTTCTATCTTTTTGGTACAAATAATGTTCAATTTATTTGAAATAATAAGAGAAAAATTTTTTGTCATAGATGCAGTGCCACATCGGGATATTGATCTTGCTATGAAAAAATCAGAAATTATAAATAACATAAAATTGGTTGATTTAATACTTTTTTGTTAGCATTTTTGGATTTCATAGGTAAAAATGCTTTTATAAACCAATTTTTAGGAGTATGGAAGCTCTAGAACTCATTTTACAGATAAAAATTGGTTACAAAAGTCGCCATGTTTTGTGACCCCACTCAAATTTGGAGAGCTAAAAATCCACATAACTCTGCTAATTTTTGGAATTGGAAGTTTAAATTTTGAAGAACTTTATCATAATCAACAATTGGACAAAATTTCAGAAAAATTGAAGAGGTAGGGTGACATGGCCTGGATGATTTGACATGGAATTACCCATATATATATATATGTGTGTGTGTGTATATGCATATAAGTTGTCATGTTTCGTTATTCATTTAAGAAGACGTGACATTCATTTTGAAATAAGATAAAAAAGAATATCTAAATATTCTGAATTCGTATTTGTATTTGTTTAATGCATTGATTGTTTTTATTTTCGAAATTCTGTCATATATATGTTGTCATATTTTGTTATTCATCATATATTAAAAAGAAGTGATATTTGTTTTGAATTAGAATTTTTTAAAATATCAAAAAAAAATTTTTTAAGGAGGGGAGTTAAAATATTTACATTTACTTGTTGATAAAAAACATGAGGGGTGAGCTGTAAAATATCACGTTCTTCTTGCATTAATTTGTTGATAAAAACCCTTTAAATTACAAAAATATTTGTTTTGAGCCTATAATCATAATGATAAATTCATCCACACATTTATATGGTTTCAAGTATTCCTATCCAATAAAAAATAAATTGAATGTCACTATATGATGTCAAGTATTCCTATCTAATACAAATAATTTGCACATAGTTATATGATGTCAAGTATTCCTTTCCAATAAAATCCATGTGTATATTTGTAGACTTCAATCATATCCCCTCTTGTACGTCGATAAACCGAACTTGGTAAGTCAATGTTCCTAAGTCTTTCTTCATACAAAAGGTTTTTAAATCATTCATTACTTTAGTAGCTCTCCTTTGAACTCCCTCAATGAGTTTTATGTCCTTGATTAGTCTTGGACTCCAAACCACATTAGCAAATTCCAAATGAGGTGGGGTCGCGAAAAGGGGGGGGGGTCGCGAAAAATGGCAACTCTTTGTAATCTATTTTTGTCTGTAAAATGAATTCTAGTGCATCCCTACTCCTAAAAATTGGTTTATAAAAGCATTTTTACCCAAGGAATCCAAAAAAGTCTTAAAGTCAACCAATTTTAAGTTATTGATGATTCCTGATTTTTTTCATATCAAGATCAATATCCCAATGTGGCACTGAATCTAAGACATTAATTTTTTCTATTATTATTTCACATTTTTTAACATTATTTGTACCAAAAAGATAGTTTGATTTTTTACTAAAATTAAATCATCAAATTTATTAAAGGAGTAAAAAAAAAATAAAACAATTTGCGATATTAGAACTATATTAAATTAAATCATCAAATTTATTAAAGGAGTAAAAAAAAATAAAACAATTTGCGATAGAAACTTAGTTCTGCTGTGTACATCTATTAATCATTTATTGAATAATCATTTTTAATGTTTTATACATAAATACACAAAATCACAGGTATTTATTCATTTGTAAACATCTTAGTTAACATATTGATACTGAAAAAAAAAAATGACTATTTTTTGTTTGTAAATAATTTTCTTATAAACAAACTATATATAGATATATAATACCAGGCATGTATTTATTAAAACTTGTTCTAAAAAACAATAAGGACCGTCATTGGTTGCATACTCAAATTTTGAGTGTATAATATAAAGTTGTTCTTTATTCTATGTATTGACAATTTTGGGTAATGTGATGTAAGCAGTGACATAGTTTCGATTACAGACAAATTGAGACGGAATCTCCATTATTTATAGATGTAGAGTGGCTTCTGTTTATTTCAAAAGTTACATATTTAACAACCCCTCCACACAAGCAGGATATGACACAAGGTCAATTTTTTTTAGGCAGAGTTTAACAGGTTTGAATTCAGAGTTTTCTTTCTCTAGACTGGTTGCCTAACCAAGGTTAAAGAGCCTAGTCTGCTCTGCTATTTACCCATAGCTGGAAGGAGAGCAGGTGGATGCATACCTTTCCCAAGGGTATTAGCACGGTTATTTCTTATAACTCCAACCTAAAAAAAGGGGAACACTCTTATTAATTGATAAATTATTTATTGATTTATTGATCTACTAGGAAAAAAGAAGACGGGGTTAGGTTAGGGTTTATGGTTAGTTTAATGGGAAAATAATGGGTAGATTAATTAACAGATAAAATTAATTCAGAGTGGTTCTCCTTTTTTTAGTTTGGAGTTATAGGAAATAACCTATTAGCGCTTTGTGAAATGTAGACAGCCTCGTCTAGGATTTGAACTCGGGTCGA
>CM042151.1:31825091-31857591 GCA_023376005.1 Doryteuthis pealeii | reverse complement strand
GTTAGCCCTTTTTATTTTTACATAAACTGCTTAATTTACCCATGTAAATATTACATGCGTTTAAATGATTTTTTAAAATTAATTAAAAAAATATTTAGCAATTTTGTTCTTATTAGTTCTGTATCTCATCTCAGTCTTAGATTAATTTATATGTAGTTTTTTATATAGTATTTTTTAACGTATTTTTCTTTCTGTCTAACATCGTCCCCTCTTTATGAGTTAAAGAACCCTTTATGAGTTTGTCTTTTTTCGAAGAAACTTTATTGTTTAACTATCATATTTATCCAGAGTATGATATCAATTAATAAGTCCCAATATAGTTGATATATATATAATCTCATATCTACATAATACTGTCAAGATATTGACAGAAAAAAGTATTCTTTTTAATCCTTCCTTCTTCATACTCCGTTACGTTTTTCCCTCCTTCTACTAGCCTTGTGCCATCCTCTATTATTTGTTCCTTTTTTCTTACTTTACATACCTGAAAGAGATGCATTACTGAATTTTTGATGCAATCAAATATATAAAAAAAATTATACGTTGAAAAATAAATCACATATTCAATCTCTTAATTTTGAGAACTTATATTCTTTTTGTGCACACATGAAGTGTTTATTGTTTTTGTTTAATGTTTATTATTATAAATGGGGAAATAACTTTTCTTTTTTATTTATAAAAGTTAAATCATAAGATTATTTTAAACATTATAAATAAAATGGTTCTTTTTTTTATTAGGATTTTTTTTCACGTACTTTAAGCAACTTTTAGCTCTCATCATCCCTCCCTCAGACAGTCTGTCTGTCTGTCTCTGTATCATAAAGTTTTCTTTTTGTTTTTTTTTAATTACTATTTATGGGCTACAAAACGTAAATAAATATATTTTTCTTAAAAAGTTGATTTTAGATAATACCTTAATATTTTCCCTCGATGAAAAGAAGGGAAAATGCAATTCGTAATTATTAGACTATTTTTATGAATTAGTATAATTAATTGAATGTATTAAAAAAGTGTATATTATTGCACATTGTTCTTGTTTTTTATTGAGTAAGTTTAACTTTTTCTAAAGCTTGGGTGGATGGAATTGCCTTAGTCTCAACCACCTTTTGGTTAAGAGTGATCAACAATACCCTCACCATCACCACCAATAAAAAAACTTAAAAAAGCAGCCCTTAAAGCATTTTAATGTCCAGTCTCATACACAACGAACAAGGGGAGCATAGAGTTGTTTTTCCATTTCATTTATTTCTTTCTATCCCAGACACCACATATTTCTTCTCTTTCTCCCCTCCTTCCTTTTCTCCCTCCTTCGATACCATTATTCGTCTCCCGTTATTCCTTCCTCCCTCCCTCTTTCTATTCAACTCTCACCCCGCCTCTCCTTTTCTTTCTGCCTCCCTCCTTCTCTTGTTCTCTATTCATGTCATTTCTGATTCTCTTTTCTCTCTCCCTCTCTCTCTTTACTTATTTCTCTCCCTGCTCCTCTTTGTCTATCTCTCTTTCTTCTCTCTCCCTTCATTTTAATGTAAAGTCTGTAGTTTTTAAAGGCCCGTCTTTTCCTTATCTTTCTTTCTTAAAGCATCAACACGTACATAATTTTTCACTACTTTTATTTATTTTTATTTTTTTACGTACTATCCCTGATACATGCCAATTTTTTTTTACTATTGATGGGGGAGAAAGAGAGAGAGAGAAACTAACTAAAAAAACCCAACGCAGATGGTCAAAACGATATTTACTACTAAAGTAAGAAGTACTTGTTTATATTATTTTGTGTCTATCTCTCATGTATTTTTTTTTCTTCTCTTTCTCTCACTTGGAAAGATATACACGTATCTCTTTACTTATGTCTTCTTTTTATTATACTTCTCTTTCTTTCTTTTATCTCTCCTTTCTCAGCTACGCCTCTCTGTGTTTCTTTGCGTAAAACCTTCAAATGCGCGCGGTTTTATCCAATATGTAAATGCATGAAACGATGTTTACTAAATTAGATACTAATACTAATAATTCATTATTCTCCTCTTGCTTGATTTTACTACAGCTACTACTATTTATTTAACGCTTATATCTTCTTTTTTCTTTTTCTTCAAAGATATAATTTAGGGCGTATTATTATTAAGCTGATATCACTTTTAGTCTTTATTACTGGTAGTACTAGTTTGCACACTAATAATTTGTCATAATTAAGCAACGTTCGCGATTTTGTTTATTTAATATCATCAACGTCATCTTTTCCAATCCCCTTATATATTTCTCCTTCTTCACATACAAAAGAAAACCAAGAAAGTCTATTTAATAATAGGAATAATATAGCACTTAGTATTGTGAAATAGATTTATTTACAATACATGTAGTCTAACTGTACTGTACAATTCACACATTATTATTTACACCCTCATCAAATTATCAATACTACTAATATTGACTTGTATTTTATTTGACGGCTGTGTTCATTATTACTGACAATATAACTTACTAAATATTAGTAGTTGCATCAGTATCACTAGTTCGACAAATCGTGCAAGAAAATTTATTTTTTTGTATTAATTTTGCTATATTATTTCTTGGGAGCAGTTTTTAGATTCCTTATTTTTTTAAAAAGTAATCGTCAAAATGTATCTTAGTATTTATAAAAAAAAAAACAAAATTTTAAAAAAACAATAAATATGCTGAAAAATCTGTGTAATACGTTGTGTAGACAAGTTGTACACAAAACGGTTATTACAGCTTATTTTATTTACATTACCTACTTAAATTTATTTTAACAAGAGTAGATTTGTTTGTATGACCCCCGTGAAGACAAAATAATTGACTCTTAAAAACATCAATTATATATTTATTGCAAAACAGTATAGACTATTAAGTACTATATACTTAAACAAAAAATATAACCATTCTGTTACACAACGATTTGATATATGACTTTGAATACATTAAAAGTTATTGCTCTATCGAGAAAATCAAGGCATTCTTTACTGGTAGTTACTACTAGAGTGTAGTGTAGTTTTACTTATTTAAAAAAAAAAAAAAAACTAGTAGACAGTAGACTTGTATGAAATAGTGTACAGTACATACAATCATTCATTATAGTTTCACACAGCTTGTTTTGTTTTTTTGTTTGTTTTTTACCCTTAAACTGGTTTTGTGTATATTTTCTGCCCTTTTTTCGTACTGTGTACACACCCTTTTTGTTTTTGTTTTTCTAAAGTTATCTAAAGTAGACTTTCTTTTTACTTTTGGTATGATGAAATGCACAAGAAAAAAGTGTCAAATAGCTAAAGAGCTGGTGTATACACTTGCAGTTATGCAAGGATATATATAATAATATGATATATAGCATACAATATCTTATCATTTACTCCATAGACACATTTAAGTATCGGATACCGGACAAAATATTCTTAGGACCCGTGTTTAATGTTTTCTCTTCAAACAGGTTGTCTCAAAGTTCTTACGAATATCAAGTTATTGTTTTGTTGTTGTTGTTTTTTTAATTTAAGTAAATATTGGCAATGATGAAGCACTATAGCTTCAGTAATATGTTTAATGTTTTTTATACTCTTTTTTACTTTTATACTAGCACTACAAAGGGTACTAATTTTGAACGTTAGTATATTTATTCAGTACATTAATAATGTTGGATCTTAATTTTAATGATCTTGATTTATATTGCTTGTTACCCGGTAAAAATAAGGCTTTTTTATTAAAAAAAAACATCACCATCAATTCGATATTTTGATATCTGTAACAGAAGAAAATCATTCCTTCTCTCAATTGGCGATAAAAATGACTTCAAAATTTGTTATTGTTTATTATTATTATCATCATTATTATATTGTTTCATTTACTACAGGTTAGAATTAACGACTAGGGCGCCCTGGGTGGTGTAATGGTTAGCAAGCTAGACTAGCATACCATTACTAGTGAGTTCAAATCTCTCTGGGTATTTCCCGCCCTGTCGGTTGGAGCTGTAGAATACACTGACTACATTTCTGCAGAGGGGTAACCCCCCCCTCTAATCAACGGGGCAACCTGTTGGCCGTGTGTGGCGACATGTGATGCTTAAGGACGGAATCCTGGTGGATAAGCAGTCAATGACATGCAACACTCCGCTTAGACCCTTACTTAGGCTAGACAAGCAGTCGGAGAGGCCCCCTTCGATCAATTGGCTGATCATGTCAAGCCCTAGCACCTATATGATTGCTCCAACCCTATTGCCATTATTGCAAGCCCCAACCCTTTTTATCATATATATGTGCTAGAAGGCGGTGGCTGAGGGTCTTCATTTCCTGAAAATAACTCTCTGATGGTGAGGTTCCAGTTCTGGAGGTCTGGGGAATATGGAGCACCCCTTCATTACCATTGCTCCCTGGTCCACTCTGACCCGGAGTGGTAGTACCTGTTAGGGTCCCATCTATGGGTTAAATAGAAAAATGTGTTTATTAAAAAAAAATGAGTATCCATTAAGAATGAATTTATTTCAAAACTTTTTCGGCATTAAATGACCCTCTGAGGTTGATATGCTGTAAAACAAACCAAACCTCTGGGTATTCCATACACCCTATCTTGTACAACAACCAAGTAAAGCTTAGTAAATAATTTAAAATTGTTTCTCTTATATTGAAATATTTATAAATGATTATTTCCTTGTATTGGTGTGTGATTCAGATTTTAGATGCATCTGCTTAAGAAAACTGAATTTGTGATAAGAAATATTCTAGAGATAGAAAAGTGTCATGCTACTAACCTACCTGTTACCACAGATTCAATAAAATCTTAAAGACCTGTTAACTTTTTTCTTTATATGAACATCTTTGAAGGAGGCCAGGGGGGGGAGAGGGCACATTGGCCAAAACGTTGTGTAGTTAACAATAAAGATGAGGACAATAGTCTGAATAATCCAAATCTTTTTTCTTTATATTAACATAATCCTATTGAAGGAAAGATATTTAAAAGTTGAAATTTAGTCTGTCAGTAAAGTTGGTGGAATGGCTTATTGTCAGTATCAGCCAGACAGCAAGGGAGTCTATCCCCTTTTTGCTAGCAATAAACCAGGGAGATAGTTTTTGCTGAAGTGGAGCGCCACATTTAGTGTCAGCTTTATCGCACACATCAGATTAACCAATCTGTGCTACTCCTATGCTCAGTTGGCAGGGACCGGTATCTACCGACTGAGCTAAACGCATGTTAAATATTCGAGGAATAAAGACTGTTGCACCAATGGGGAAGCAGTGATACTGATAGGTTTTTGATTTAGTACGTCCTGGGACGCACATATTTGCTTTGAATGGGTCCCAACTGAAGCCGGCTAACTCATACCTTGTAACCTATCATGTGTAATTCGTTTCTAAGAAACTATTGAAATGCATTTACAGTTAACTTGAAATGGTGAGGGAAGAAAAAGGAAAAATGCTGGGACGCATGGATACTATTTTACTGCATCCTTTTTGATTTTTTTGCGTCAGGGACGCAAGATGCATACCTATCAGCATCTCTGGGGAAGGTATATTTCAGGTGGGGCAGATAAGTCTATCCTGAAATTTGGCATTCAAAATTTTAGTACTTTTTTTTTTTTTTAACCTGGCTTGAACATTGTTCAAGGGCCAGTTTAGCTCAGTCGCTAGAGCATCAGTCTAAAATTCACTGTCTTTCCACTTTGAATTGTTTATTTCAAATGCAAAATCATATACAGGTATATAATGGTTTGGTTGCACCATTTGCACTTCTCACTCACTCTTCGGGGGGGGGGGGTCCGGTGGCTTCGGTTACTGGAGCAGTGCTGCAATTAATGGTGTGATCCCAAGGGCCATCTGCTCAGACAACTCCTGCCCCCTTGATTTAAAGGGACAGGGCTGGGTTTATTACACAGTGCCTGGGGTGCCACTCTTGATGAGGAATGCTGATGGGATCCACACATTTTTTTGTGCCTGCCATCCCATGAGCTTCAGTTTGTGGATGGTCCCACATTAAACGACCTTGTGTCATACCCGCATGTATGGAATGCAAAGTAAATATAATAGTTTGGTTGGTTTCTTTGTTTGATGGCATATCAACCTTCATGGGTTATTTAATGCCAAAGCCATCCTTGTAGAAGAACAGTATTGGGACTATTTAACCCATAACTGGTATGATCCCAGGAGGCCATCCACCCAGGCAACTCCTGCCCCCTTGACTTAAAGGGGGCAGGAGTTATAATACACTTTCCTAAGGATATAAGTAAATACAATAGTTTGACTGGAATTCAAACTTGCTTAATATGATGTCATAGTCCAGCTCATGTCATTATGCCACAGGGTCTCCCACAAGTATAAAGACACAGTGGTAGTATCTGTTAGGGTCCCATATATAGATTTTAAAAAATGAGTTTTGAAAAAATTTGAATACCCAACAAGAATGAACAAAACAAAAATGTTTCAGGTTAAAATAATCCAAGTGTTGACATGCTGTAAAAACCAAGCAACCAACCAGGTATATAAATACACAAGTATTTAATTACATAATAAATTGGTGATCCTGCTCTTCCTTCTTGAAGAAAAACAATTTGACAGAAAAAGAAAAAACTTACTATACAGTTAGCATTTTGGTTGGTTGGTTGGTTGGTTTTACACATCATGTCAACCCTTGGTTATTCTATGCTGAAAATACTTTTGTTTTATCCATTATTGTTTGGTATTCAAATTCTTTTTTACACTCATTTTTTGACCTATTTAACCCATAGACTGGACCCTAACAGATACTACCACTCCGAGTCAGAGTGGACCTGGGAGTAATGGCAAGGAGTGGGTATTCCACACTCCCTAAAGCTCCAGAACTGGAACTTCACCACTAGATGCAGTTTAATGTTATACCCAAGACACTAAGACCAATAGGGTTGGAATAATCGTATAGGCGCTAAGGCTTGACATGACCAGCCAATTGGTGGGAGGGGACCTCTCTGACTACCTGTCTAGCCTAAGTAAAGGCCAAAGTGGAGTGTTGCATGTCATGGACTGGTCAATCACCTGGATTCCGTCTTCATGGGTTGCCACGTACAACCAACAGGTGGCCTCATTGAGGAGGGGGTCTTACCCCTCTGCAGAGGTGGAGTCGGCATATTCTTCAGCCCAGTGCTTCAAGGTCTCTTTAAATTCAATATGGCTGCATATGCACATTGGAGATTTCATTAAGATTGTGGAATGGCAAATAAGTCTGGATCCGTTTTTTCTGGAAATCTGACAATTCTGTATACTCCAAATATTTTCTCAGCAGGATATTCTGGAAAAGTTCTGAAAAAAGTAGTACAGAATTCCTAACATTTACATACTCACCTCTATGTATTTACCCAACCCCTCCACATGAGCAGGATATAACCCAAGGTCAATTTAAAGTGGAGTTTAACAGGTTTTATTCAGAGTTTTCCTTATCTTAGACTGGTTTCCTAACCAAGGTTATTTTTGTGAAAAGTACTTGCTTGATAGTATTTTGTTTGCACTAGATCAAAGTCTACACACTTTAGCAGTATATGTTTCACTGTAAATCTCTCTTGGCATATAGTGCATATTGGGGATTCTGTGCCCTCTAGTAAATGAGGATGATGGGTGATGTAGGTGTGGCCTATGTGAAGGCAGGTCAGCACAACCTGTTATCCAGGATTTTATATTTCCTAAAAGAAGTGGAATTGTACTAAAAATAAAAATATTACTAATACAAATATATATATACATTTGTTTTCTACCAAACCATTGCTACAAATCCAAAACTTTGTCGGCATTATATAACCCACTGAGGTTGATGCGCCGTAAAACACAAACAAACAAACCAAGATTAAAAAGCCCAGTCCACTCTACTATTTACCCATAGCTGCAAGGAAAATAGTTGGATGCATACCTTTCCCAAGGGTATTAGTGCTATGCGAAATACAATTAGTCTTGTTTAGGATTTGAACTCTTCTCACCCAATATCTTGATTTGAATGACAAAATCATTTTCAGAGCAAAAATGTTTTTTTATTAGTGTTTTTTCTAAGTAATTTGAAGCAGGACTCAATAAGAAAAGTGTCTGCAAAGAAAGAGTGGTCAAAGCTATAATAGCAGAGCAGGTATAAGAGATGTCATCAGTGTCTTCTACAGCCGCAACCAACAACAGCATTATTTAGGACTAACAGGACCTGTGGATATACCACAATATGATAATTTAATTATTACAATGTTTGATATGTTCACTTATTGAACAATTTTGCAATAGTTCATATGTAAAAAGTATAATAATCTAGATTTAACTCTTTCTTAAAGGGGGGGGGTAAAATATTTACATTGATTTGCCGATAAAAAATCTGGGGGGAGGCATTTAAAATATCTACATTAATTTGCCAACAAAAAAGTGACAAAAACACAACTCAGAAAATATCTAAGTTGGGCCAGAAATTCATATGACGCTTGCTTGCTAAAACATAGCCTAAATTAAGGCAGGAAGCCGGGACGACATAATATCAAAATTACCATAATTCCATAATTCACAATTTCAATATTACAAATAAAACAAACGTGTAACTTCTTTTGTTCAATTCATTTTGATTTTACGTTGGCCATTTAAGCAATGCAAAAAGCTGGAGGGAAATTCATTTAACTCGGGGCGCCATTTTGATGACCTCCATGAACCACGCGCGCTCCAAACCTATCAAGAGATGATTGATATAGGTTTTTACTGGCCAGCCTACACTGCTGTGTCCATTATGGAAGTGCGTGGTGTAATGGTTAGTTGTAGGAAATGGACTCGTTGACCTGTGTTCAAATCCTGGATGAGGCTGTTTGCATTTCACATAGTGCTAATACCTTTGGGAAAGGTAGGAATCCATATATTCTCCCTCCAGCTATGGGTAAATAGTAGGGCAGACTGGGATCTTTAACCATGGCTAGGAAAACAGCTTAAAAAGTTGACCTTGTGTCGCATCTTGCTTGTGGGAAGGGGTTGGTAAATATATGCATTGGTGTGTCTATGTGTAGGCAACCACTGAAGAACATCACTTATGAGCTTGTTCCTGCTTCTCCATCAGTGTCCAGTATGTCTTGTTCATCTTACCCAGATGATTTCTCCACCCTGTTGGCTGAGGCGTTATAATGCACCTCTGCAAATGGGGCCACCTGTTAGCTGTGGGTGGCGACCTGTGATGCTTAAGGATGGAGTCTTGGTGGATGAGCAGTCCATGACCTGCAACACTCCACTTAGACCCTTACTTAGGCTAGACGGGCGGTCAGAGAGGCCCCCTTCGATCAATCGGCTGGTCACGTCAAGCCCTAGCACCTATATGATTTTCTCAACCCTATTGCCCTTATGGCAAGTCGCAACCCTTTTTATTATATGGGTGCTAGAAGGCGGTGGCTGAGGGTCTACTTGTCCTGGGAATGACGTTAAGCTGTATCTGATGGTGAGGTTCCAGTTCCGGAGGTTTGGGGAATGTGGAGCACCCCTTCATCACCATTGCTCCCTGGTCCACTCTGACCCGGAGTGGTAGTACCTGTTAGGGTCCCATCTATGGGTTAAATAGAAAAACATGAGTTTATAGACAAAATGTGATTATCCATCAAGAATTAATTTATTTCAAAACTTTGTCGGCATTAAATGACCCACTGAGGTTGATATGCCGTAAAACAAACCAAATCAGATGATTTCTGTGATAGGAGGCAAGTGGCCATACAACTGCTCTTTTGTGATGTGCTGCTTTCAGTTTATTCAGAAAAACATGCAGTATCCTTGTACAGTTCCCATCTAGATTTTTTTCCCAATCATTTCATTAGAGTCCAAGTGGTGCAGCCATGCAGTAGTACTAACACAGCTACAGTTTGGAAGAATTTACACTTTATCATATCAGAGAGATAAGATTTCCATATGATCGATAATCCGTCTATAGCAGTCCAAACTTTTTATATGTGTATATTAACATCACTTTCTGTAAATGAGATATTACTATCTTTAAGCTGGTTTATTAATTTCAGGGGCTTACCATCCAGTGTGGCAATGTCTTCACCTTGTTTGTAACACATGAATTCTTGTTTTATCTGAGTTCACATTGAGGCCAATGCCTCTTGCTGCCTGCTCCAGCAGTGATTTGGGCTGTAACTGTAGCAATAAAAGTAAGTAAAGTCGTCGGGGTGGCCTTAAGTTGGTATCAACCAGACAGCGAGGGAGTCTCTTTTCACTAGCGCTAGACCAAGGAGAGTCTCTTTTCACTAGCGCTAGACCAAGGAGATTGTTTTTAGCATCTAAGACAGCGCCACACCTACCATCAGCTCCTCACTTTACTGCACAGATCCCTGTGCTACTCATACGCTGAGTTGGCAAGGGCTGGGATATCGAACCAGGAACCTTGTGGTTTCCAGCCGAACGCTCTACCGACTGAGCTAACCTGGCCCATTATAAAGCAAATAAGTTACCAAAATATTGCAAAACTTTTGACTCGCCTTAGTACGTACTTAACTAATCTTTCATGTGGCAGAATCACCCTTATATTTATTCTCAGGATTGTTGTTTTTTTTTTTTGATAAATAAAATAAACTGTTATGGCAAATAAATGCTTCATTATACAGTGTGTCCACAAAGTCCTTGTACACTTAATTGTTTTGAAGTGCATACGGATTATATGGAAGGGTTCCCAGCCGAACGTTCTATGGACTGAGCTAAACCAGCCCAAATAGCAATAAAAGCAAGCATTATAAAATGATTTCTGTTTGGTTACTTTGCAATCAGTTCACTTTAAATTGCTTAAAAAGATTTAATATTTATGTAATGAGTTATGCAAAAAAAAAACCAACTAAACACTATATGAGAAGCCCAAACCTAATTGCCATGTGCTACACAAATTCGTTTTTTTTTTTTGGGGGGGGGTCCTTAATGTCATTTCAAGCTTTTTCTAATTAACTGTTATTTCCTTCTTTTTTTTTTCTATTAGAATATGTCTTGGATATATAATCAAGTGTAGCATTAAACTTTGTATTAGATATACAGATAACCAAGTAAAGGTTTATATATACCCTATATATTTAATATTGTAAAATATTGAAAAAACACCAGTTTATAAACGAATGTTTATTTCGCCTACGCTACAGTGTTTCAAACTGTTTTGATAAATCTTCATCGGGGCTTTCGTTAGTTTGAGGAAAAATAAATTATTACTCAAGATAAGAAGCCTCTGTATTTTATAGTCGATTTTCAAATGTGGTATAAAAAAGATATGCTATAAAAAAACAGAGGCTTGCAGACTTTTTATCTTCAGTAATAATTTATTTTTCCTCAAACTAACGAAAGCCCCGATGAAGATCTATCGAAACACTGCAGCGTAGGTAAATAAACATTATTCGTTTATAAACTTGTTTTTTTTTTTTTTTTTTTTTCAATTTTTACAATATTACATACTGTCGTATTTACTTTCACTTTTTCTTCGCATACCCTATATATATAAAACTAGCAGCGCCTACCCAGCATCGCCTGAGTAGAGGGGGATTTTTTAAGTTAGTCCCACAGATCACTTATAACTGAATCGTGAGTTGAATCCTTGTGGGATGCCCCATTTAAATCCCTATGTAAAAAAAAAAAAAAAAAAAACCTTGCATTGATCCAGCTACTCTGAAAAAAAATGCTAATGTCTACTATTTAAAATCAAATGAAAAAAATCCATGCTGTTATCATTTAAATTTTATTTTTTTAATTAGCCTCATGATTATAAATCAAGTCTTCATTATTTTTGCTCAAAAACCAAGCCTTGGTGATATTTTAATGTGTGTATATATATTTACTTTGTAATTAATTGTTTTATTTTGGAAGTTTCCTCCGGACATACATATGCACACAACTGTCATTTATATATGTATAGATGGGCTGGTTTAGCTTAGTTGGTCAGGCGGTATTTGTTTTTGTGTAAAAGTTTTTAAAACTTGTAAATATGTTATATAGTCATTGCAGGTATATAAACAAGAGTGATAGAGTCTTCGGTTGATAGAGAGAGAGAGACATCAGATAGACTTGACTTACTTGTTTGTTCTTCATTCTCCTTTCTACTTTGTCTAGTTTCATCTTTACTTCTTTTGGCTATGATCGTCTAAATTCTTCTTGTCTTCTCCTAACTAAGGGCTTCTTTTCAAGTCATGCATTAATCAACTACAAGACTTTGTTTGTCTTTGATCAAAGATTTTATTTCTGCCCATTTTGATTTACCGCGATAGTTTGAGCCAACCTCACAGAACACATCTGTTCTGCGTGCCATTTAGGTTGAAACTGATTACCCAACTAGTCAAATCACATGACGTGCGAGATTCCTGCCTTTGACAATGGTCTGGTATTTTTCCAACAGAAACCCACCCACTTATGCTCTGATTTGAAGGCCAGTGGCCCCTTATTCTACATGCGACCACATAGATTATGCAACAAATAAATTTGGGAATAATCAAAATTAATTGTAGAATCCAGTGAAAGTCACCCATAAAATAGAAATAATTGTTTGTATGGAAAGTAAAGACCTACATACAAATGGAAAACAGCTATTTGTAAGTAAAGTCGTCGGGGTGGCCTGAAGTCGGTATCAGCCAATCAGTGAGGGAGTCTATCCAAGGAGATTGTTTTTTAATCTGAGGTGGAGCGCCACACCTACCATCAGCTCCTTACCGCACTGATCCCTGTGTGACTCATATGCTGAGTTGGTGAGAGCCAGTATCGAACTAGGAAACTTGTGGCTCTTAGCTGAACGCACTACCGACTAATCTAACCTGGCCCTCCCGAATGGGGGAAAACCAAAGATGTTTATCATGCAGCTTTGCAATAAGTTCCATATAGACAAATTATATCATTGTTTTGATGAAAACAGTTAATTGTTTAAAACAAATATTGTTTAATTTTGATAAAATTTAATATATACTCAATGCAGGAATTGTCATTGTTGGGCCAAAGATCTAATCATGAACCCTCCACAAGAGCTAACTTAACTGTTGCTTAATAGGGCAGCTTTTAAACTAGTTATTAATATGAATCAAATATATACGAGGGTGAGTCAAAAAGTAATGCCATTTTGTTCAGGGCACATATAATTGCCAACACAGAAACATGTATGTTTTACCGTATGTTTGTTTAATATTCAATTATAATAATTCATCTCTAACTAATAGTACATGTAACAAGTTTTGTTCATATTTTTGTTCCATTTATACTGTGTTAGCGTATCAATGGATATACGAAATGCTTATATGTATAAGCTTCTGTTGGTGTGTGGTTCCCTATGTTAAAAAAAATCCAAGTGTCAACCCGGCCTGGTGGGATGTCAGGAAAATACTTAGCAAATGCTAATATTAGACCTGGACGTATTTGAACTATATATATATATACTCTTTGTTGGGGTACCAAGTTTCTTGATACAAGGTGATTCTACGGTAATTGTTTTAAAAAAAAATATTGTTAAAGTTTGATAAAATTTAATACGTACTCAATGCAGGAATTGTCATTGTTGGGCCAAAGGTCTAATCATGAACCCTCCCACAAGAGCTAACTTAACTGTTGCTTAATAGGGCAGTTTTAAACTAGTTATTAATATGAATCAAAGATATACAAGGGTGAGTCAAAAGTAATGCCATTTTGTTTAGGGCAGGTGCCAACACAAAAAATGTATTGTACATCAAAATGAAGCTGGTCCTCTGTGGATCACATACCTACTTCTCCACATAGTCACCATTTCTCTCAATAGCAATGTTCCACCTTCGAATGAGAGCATGTATTCCTGCCCTTTAAAATTCTGTTGACTGTTCTTTTGAGGCACTTCTTCATTACAGATTTCACTTCCTCATCACTGGAAAAATGTTTGCCTCTCAAACCCTCTTTCATGGGCCGAAGAGATGATAGTCTGAAGGTGCTAAATATGAAGGATGTGGTAAAGTTGTCCACCGAATGAGGCGATTTTCTCCCTTGTGTGTGGTCAAGTATTTTCATGTAGAAGGAGGACATTGTTGATTGGCAAGTTGGGTCTTACTCGTCGGACTCTTGCACTGGGTCTCGTTAGGGGTCTCAATGTAGGCCTTAGTTTTATTTTAAAAAATCTGTTAACTTGCAAATCGTCGTCAAAATTAAAATGGAAACTTATTTGGTGGTGATCCATGACAGTTTAACTAGTGTATGAATTAACTTTTTTGCGAATTGGGTTATGGTTTGGGGATTAAGGTTGTTTTTAATTACATATTTATTAAAAATAAACAACAAAAAACCCCAAATTACTATACATTTAATGTTGAAAAATAATTTTTTTTAAACCAAGTTTAATTGAAATTATACATTGCAATACTAACACAAACAACAGAGACTAATGTGTCTACCGTTGGGTTCAATAATTAATGTTAATTGTTAATTAAATGTATAGTAATTTGGGGTTTTTTGTTGTTTTTTTTTTAAGCAATACATAATTAAAAACAATCTTAATCCTCAAACCCCTAAACTGTAACCCAATTCGCAAAAAAAGTTCATTCACACACTGTAGTTAAACTATCATGGATCACCACCAAATAAGTTTCCGTTTTAATTTTGACGACAATTTGCAAGATTAACCAAAAAATCTTCACTGGAAATAAAGAAAATGGCATTACTTTTTGACTCTCCTTCGGATTTTTCATTGTTATTTATTAATTTTAATTTTCTATTTTCTTTTTCAAGGTTTCTGGCTGAACAACAAACTGATGCATTCTCAGTGTTTACCACTCAATGACGACTTCCTCATGGAAGTAAATCAAGTTGGGACTTAATTGCTACCATGATAACATCTTAAAGTTACCTTGTGATAAAAGAAGCAACTTTAATTTATACTGTAGAAAGAAAAGAAAAAAAAAATACATTACCAGCAAAAAAAAACTATTTCAACAATTCTATGGATGGATTTGAAATTTAAAAAAAAAAATTTTAAACTTTAAGAATTCAAATTACCTACCACCTTTTTTGTGGAAGAACTTAAGAGTATTCAACCAGTTAATTTAAAACTTTGACTTAAAAAAAAAAAAAAAATATTTTTTTAAATCTCAAAATATTTTTTTTTTAGAATCTCCAAAGAAATTAAAAAAGAATGCACACGTCCATTAAACATTTTCAAATTGTGTAGAAATTTTTAATTGAAAAAAAAAAAAAAAAAAAATCATACATGTGATTATATACCCAAATTTGAACCTGAAACCTCTCTAATTTATGTCCACCATGCATTACAACACCCAAGGAAATAACAGAAACAGCCATGGCCACCACCAGCCCCCACAATGTAGAGCGGATGTACAACTGCAATATTTGCATGAAGACATTTTCCAGGTACGACAACCTGGAACGTCATAAGATGACCCACCAGATGGAGAAGCCATTCAGCTGCGACATTGTGGGGAAGTCATTCAGCCAAAAGTACCACCTGAAGCAGCACCAAGTGACTCATACGGGAGAAAGACCCTTCAGTGTAACATCTGTAGCCACAGTTTTTCCAGAAACGGTAATCTGGCTCGGCATATATGCAATTCATTCTAAATCCATGCCTCAAAACGGTGGAACCCCAAGACAAATGCCTCAGCAACAACCACCGCCGCCACCACACAACAGCAGCAGCAACATCACCATCCCCCACGACAACAAACCCCACCTCCATTGCCACCAATTCACCACCTCCACCTCCTACAACATCGTACCAGGAGAACTGTTACGATGCTACGATTGTGACGTATGTGCAGCCCAGAAATACAACAGCAGCCCCAGAAGTTACAAAAGTCCTCCAGTGATCTACCCAGGGGATAAGCCTTTCAAATGTGATATTGCGGTTGTTCCTTCTCGAGAAACGGAGACCTGACTCGGCACAAATGCGCACGCCACGAGAAGCCAATCCAGCCAAGCTATAGTAACGGTGACGCAGGACGCTCTCCACCGTACCAAAGTGAGAACCCTTCAAACTGCAAAGTCTGTTGGAAAGCCTTTTCTCAGCGGCCGAGTGGTAATATCCACGACAAAATTCCAAAGCCCTGAAGCCGTTCCAGTGCAACCAGTGTGGCAAGTCGTTCTCACAGCGAACACATCTCCAAGTCCACCAGAGCCGGATCCACACAGGAGAGCGAGCTTTCAAACATGTCCCCGAAACGGCACCCACGACCAGTTTCCAAGTCCAGCAGCACCCACTGAACTGCGACATATGCTGGAAAGCATTCTCTCAGCGATCACACGCTAGCCTCCATAAGCGGATTCACTCTGTGGTCCTGCCCTTCGAGTGGCAACATCTGTGGGAAGGTGTTCACTGAGAAAGGGCAACTGGAACGGCACCAGCGCTCGCACCTTGGCGAGAAGCTGTTTGATTGTGAAGTTTGCTCGAAGACGTTTCTGCAGCGGTCACACCTGAAGGAGCACATGAAGACGCACTCCGGCGAGCGGCCGTCAAGTGCACGATTTGCAGCTACGCATTCTCTCCGCAAAGATCACCTCGAGCGTCACTTGCGAACCAACAAGTGCGGGAAGAAGCTGAACAGCATGGGCCAACCCACTCCTTCGGGTCCGAACAACTCAGGAGAAAATCTGTCATTAACCCCCAACAAATCCAACTCCTCCAGCCAACCCTCCAACAACAGCAACAATGCCCCCAACAATCCCAAATGCCAATCAAAATAATGCAATAATAACGCCAATAATAATAATAACAACGCAGCTAGTAATAATGCTAGTATAATCATCAATGAATGTCTCTCATCATACGTCTAATGCTCCAAACATGCCGCAACAGCTAACGTCTCCAGACACCATGCCCCTGAAATGCCACAGCAATGCAAACCTTACTAATGCCAAATGTACCCTGCCACCACTCAGATGTACCCCACCACCATCCAGTTGTATCCACACACCCGGTTCCCACACTATACAAATGTACCCGGCCACGTCACAAATATTCACAACAACAACCAGATATTCCAAGTAACTAAGAACCAAATGAAAAAAAATATGTAAAAGGGGGAAAATGCACTTTTTCTAGAGATTCACTGATGAAGATTCTGAATATGTTTTTCTTTTTAGTTTTACGTTCCAAAATCATCTGTACGTATCATAATCAATCATTGAAATTATAAAAATTTAATAAAAAAAAAAAAAAAAAAGAACCCAAAAAGGAAATCATAAACTTTTACCCACACATGGTTTTCCAATATATATTAAAAAAAAAAAAAGAAATAAAAAAGGATTCAATATTAAAAATGCATTCCTATTTTGGAGTGATACCAAAAAGAACAGTCTTGTTCAGCGTATATTTGATCATGAATTTAAAAACAAAAAAAATGTTTGGCATTGAGGCCTGACTGTATTAGTTTTTAAATATAATTAGACAGTTGGGGGTCTGCAAGGATACATTTCTCAGTTAAACAAGTAAGAGTTGTCTGGTTCAATATATATTTTTCCAATGCAAAAAAAAAACCTTGTAATTTAAAGACAAAAAAAAAAACAAAGAAGAAAAAAAGGTCTTATAAGAATGCACTTAATTGTGGTTAGAAGTATGAAGTGACCTTTTCTTGGTTCTCCTTACTGAGAAAGTAAATGACAGGTTTAACGACCAGACAAACACTGTCCAACATTGCATTGCCCTACAGACATCATTATGGGGAGGGGGGTGAAAAAAAAAGAAGAAAAGAAAAGCAACATTTATGCAATTTGTGTTTGGATTTAATATTCATACGTTTTTTTTTGTTTATTTTTTATTTTTTTGTTTTTGTTTATTTTTATTTTATTTTTTTAAATCAAAGTTATTGATACAAAAGTTTAGATTTTAAAAGGTTTTGCTGAATTTAATCTTTTTATCAATCAAAAAAAAAAGCTTTTATATATTATATATATATATATTATATATATATATTTATATATATATTACCCAATCAGCCATACATATACATCTGCATTTATTCATACCTATTTGTACTTAACTGAAGGGTGACTGTCAGCTCAATATTTCCTTCCTCTTCCTCTTAAGAATGCCCCTCCCCCAAGATGTTTTATTTGAAATGTAGTTGGTTTATCATCAAATTTAAGTGGGCTTTCACCACATGTGGATAAGGAAAACTATGTGCACAAAGCAGTGGACTAGCTTATATATATTTTACTCTATAATGAAAAAGTGCTAGACAACTACATAGGTATAATTCCCAATATCAAATGTACAAAACAAACCCAGCTTTACAGAAAACCAAAAAAATCAACCAGTAGGCGAAACAGATCATCCATTGGCAATACACTAAACCTTTTTTTTAAAAAAAAAAAGTAATTTTCCTTTAATAAAATATTATAAAATTAAATTAATTATAATTTAAAATATATTTTTATAATATATTTAAATTTTTACTTGAAAGGCACTTACAACTGCATGTATCGCATAAAACCGAACCGTATGCCCTTTCGCGAAGTGAATAAGATGTTTGTTTGTTATTATCTCTCAATAAGCCCCTACCCTATTATGGTAGAGGCGTGTAGTATCGATTTGAGCAGAAGCTTAATTTCGCTAAGGATGGTCAGCTGTGTTACTGCTGGCCGAGGGCGATAAATGTGTTTCACACTGGTGCTCTGCTGAAGTCCCGTTTCGATTCTGTCGGAGGAATCGTTAGTATATAACCGCTGATGAGACTTAATTAAAGTCGAAACAGTCTGTCACGGTATTCTATACAGCACGGCCATCCTTTGCTTGTCAAGTTCATTTTCTATAAGAAAAAGTATCAAATTTTTGCGATACATCGTTGTAAGTGCCTTCAAGTAAAATTTTAATATATACTTTATTCAGCAACGTTTCTAAATAACAAACATCCAAAAATCTATATATATTTTAATATATAACGAAACTCTGCTGCATTAAAATCTCTAACCATGTGTGTTTGTGTGTGTATATATAGAAAAAAAAAAAAAAATTATAGATATTTGAGATTATTTTGGTATATGTAATATATAAATTTTTGGATGTTTGTTTATTTAAGAACGTTTGCTGAATAAAGTATAATTATTAAATTTTTACTTGAAGGCAACTTACAACGCATGTTCCATAATTTGATACTTTTTTAATAGAAAATGAACTTGACAAGCCAAGGATGGCTCGGTGTGTAGATACCGTACAGACTGTTTCGACTTAATTAAGTCTCATCAGCGGTATATTACTAACGATTTCCCTCCGAAGAAATCGAAACCGGGAACTTCAGCAGACACAGTGAAACACTTTATCGCCTCGGCCACAGTAACACAGCTGACCATCCTAGCGCGAAATTAAGCTTGTCAAATGATACACACGCCTCTACCAATAAATAGTAAGGGGGCGTTATTGAGAGAATAATAACAACCACCATCTTATTCACTTCGCCGAAGGGCAATACGTCGGTTTTAATGCGATACATGCGTGTAAGTGCCTTCAGTAAAATTTAATATATATATAAGTTATATATTAATATAATTATAGAATTTACTTAAGTTTTAGTATTGCCAAGGAATAATCTGTTTACGCCTACTGGTTGATTTTTTTGGTTTTCTGTAAAGCTGGGTGTTTGTAATTTGATATTGGATTCATACCTATAGTAGTTTTGTCTAGCAGCTTTTGCATTATAGAGTAAAAATATATATAAGCTAAAGTCCCATTGCTTTGTTGCACATAGTTTTCCTTACCAATGTGTTGAAAGCCCCACTTAAATTTGATTGATAAACAACTACATTTCAATAAAATCTTTGGGGGGCGGGGGGCATTCTTAAGGGAAGAGGAGAAGAAATATTGAGTGACAGTCACCACTTTCAGTAAGTACAAATAGTATGAAAAATGCAGATGTATATGTAATGGCTGATTGGGTATATATAATAATATATATATATATATATTATATATATATATATATAAAAAGCTTTTAGTTTTTGATTTGATAAAAAGATTAAAATTATCAGCAAACCTTTAAAAATCTAAACTTTTGTATCAGATAACTTTGATTTAAAAAATAAAATAAAATAAACAAAAACAAAAAATAAAAAATAAAAAAAAAAAACGTATGAATATTTAAATCCAAACACAAATTGCATAAATGTTGCTTTTCTTTTTCTTCTTTTTTTTCTCACCCCCCCCTCCCCCATAGATGTGTCTGTAGGGCAAGCAATGTTGGACAGTGTTTGTCTGGTCGAAACCTGTCATTGTCTTCTCAGTAAAGGAGAACCAAGAAAAGGGTCACTTCATACTTCTAACACAATTAAAGTGCATTCTATAAGACCTTTTTTTTCTTCTTTGTTTTTTTTTGTCTTAAATTACAAGGTTTTTTTTTTTTTGCATTGGAAAATATATATTGAACCAGACAACTCTTCTTGTTTTAACTGAGAAATGTACCTTGCAGACCCCAACTGTCTAATTATATTTAAAAACTAATACAGTCAGGCTCAATGCCAAACATTTTTTTTGTTTTTTTTAAATTCATGATCAAAATATACGCTGAACAAGACTGTTCTTTTTGGTATCACTCCAAAAATAGGAAATGCATTTATAATTGAGAATTCCTTTTTATTCTTTTTTTTTTTTAATATAATTGAAAACCATGTTGGGTAAAAGTTAATGATTTCCTTTTTGGGTTCTTTTTTAATTTTTTTTTTTTATTAAATTTTTATAATTTTCAAATGATTGATTATGATTCGTCAGATGATTTTTGGAACGTAAACAAAAAGAAAAAACATATTCAGAATCTTCATCAGTGGAATCTCTAGAAAAAGGCATTTTTCCCCATTTTACATAAATTTTTTTTTTCATTGGTTTTAGTTACTTGAAATATCTGGTTGTTTGTTGTGAATATTTGTGGACGTGGCCGGTACATTTGTATAGTGGGCACGGGTGTGCTTGGATACAACTGGATGGTGGTGGGGTACATCTGAGTGGTGGCAGGGTACATTGGGCATTAGTAAGGTTTGCATGCTGTGGCATTCAGGGCATGGTGTCTGGAGACGTTACATGTTGCGGCATGTTGGAGCATTAGACGTATGATGAGAGACATTCATTTGATGATTATTACTAGCAATTATTACTAGCTGCGTTGTTATTATTATTATTGGGCGTTATTATTGGCATTATTTGTATTGGCATTTGGGGATTGTTGGGGCATTGTTGCTGTTGTTGGGAGGTTGGCTGGGGGAGTTGGATTTGTTGGGGGGTTAATGACAGGTTTTCTCCTGAGTTGTTCGGACCCGAAGGGTGGGTTGGCCCATGCTGTTCAGCTTCTCCCGCACTTGTTGGTTCGCAGTGACGCTCGAGGTGATCTTTGCGGGAGAATGCGTAGCTGCAAATCGTGCACTTGAACGGCCGCTCGCCGGAGTGCGTCCTTCATGTGCTCCTTCGGTGTGACGCTGCAGAAAACGTCTTCGAGCAAACTTCACATCAAACAGCTTCTCGCCAAGGTGCGAGCGCTGGTGCCGTTTCAGTTGCCCTTCTCAGTGAACACCTTCCACAGATGTTGCACTCGAAGGGCAGGACCACAGAGTGAATCCGCTTATGGAGGCTAGCGTGTGATCGTGAGAGAATGCTTTCCAGCCATATGTCGCAGTTCAGTGGGTTGCTGCTGGACTTGGAACTGGTCGTGGGTGCCGTTTCGGGACATGTTTGAAAGCTCGCTCTCCTGTGTGGATCCGGCTCTGGTGGACTGGAGATGTGTTCGCTGTGAGAACGACTTGCCACACTGGTTGCACTGGAACGGCTTCAGGGCTTTGTGAATTTTGTCGTGGATATTACCACTCGGCCCGCTGAGAAAGGCTTTCCAACAGACTTTTGCAGTTGAAGGGGTTCTCACTTTGGTACGGTGGAAGCGTCCTGCGTCACCGTTACTATAGCTTTTGGTCTGGTTGCTCGTGGGTGCGCATGTGCCGAGTCAGGTCTCCGTTTCTCGAGAAGGAACAACCGCAAATATTCACATTTGAAAGGTTATCCCTGGGTAGATCACTGGAGGACTTTGTAACTTCTGGGGCTGCTGTTGTATTTCTGGGCTGCACATACGTCACAATCGTAGCATTCGGTAACAGTTTCTCCTGGTACGATGTTGTAGGAGGTGGAGGTGGTGGAATTGTGGCAATGGAGGTGGGTTTGTTGCGTGGGGGATGGTAGTTGCTGCCTGCTGTTTGGTGGTGCGCGGTGGTTGTTGCTGAGGCATTTGTCTGGGGGTTCCACCGTTTTGAGGCATGGATTTAGAATGAATTGCCATATGCCGAGCCAGATTACCGTTTCTGGAAAAAACTGTGGCTACAGATGTTACACTTGAAGGGTCTTTCTCCCGTATGAGTCACTTGGTCTGCTTCAGGTGGTACTTTTGCTGAATGACTTCCCACAAATGTCGCAGCTGAATGGCTTCTCCATCTGGTGGGTCATCTTATGACGTTCCAGGTTTGTCGTACCTGGAAAATGTCTTCATGCAAATATTTGCAGTTGTACATCCGCTCTACATTGTGGGCTGGTGGTGGCCATGGCTGTTTCTGTTATTTCCTTGGGTGTTGTAATGCATGGTGGACATAAATTAGAGAGGTTTCAGGTTCAAATTTGGGTATAATCACATGTATGATTTTTTTTTTTTTTTTTTTTTCATTAAAATTTCTACACAATTTAATTTGTTTTTTAATGGACGTGTGCATTTCTTTTGTTAATTTCTTTGGAGATTCTAAAAAAATATTTTGAGATTTTAAAAAAATATTTTTTTTTTTTTTAAAGTCAAAGTTTAAATTAACTGGTTGAATACTCTTAAGTTCTTCCCAAAAAAGGTAGTGTAATTTGAATTCTAAAGTTAAAAATTTTTTTTTAAATTTCAAATCCATCCATAGAATTGTTGAAATAGTTTTTTTGTTTTATTTTGCTGGTAATGTATTTTTTCTTTTTTCTTTTTCTTTCTACAGTATAAATTAAAGTTGCTTCTTTATCACAAGGTAACTTTAAGATGTTATCATGGTAGCAATTAAGGTCCCAACTTGATTTACTTCCATGAGGAAGTCGTCATGAGTGGTAAACACTGAGAAATGCATCAGTTTTGTTGTTCAGCCGAAACCTTGAAAGAAAAATAGAAAAATTAAATTAATAAAATAACATGAAAAATCCGAAGGAGAGTCAAAAAAGTAATGCCATTTTCTTATTTCCAGTGAAAATTTTTTGGTTTACACTTGCAAATTGTCGTCAAAATTAAAACGGAAACTTATTTGGTGGTGATCCATGATAGTTTAACTACAGTGTGGTGAATGAACTTTTTTTGCGAATTGGTTACGGTTTAGGGGTTTGAGGATTAAGATTGCTTTTAATTATGTATTGCTTAAAAAAAACAACAACAAAAAACTCCAAATTACTATACATTAAATTAACCATTACATTAATATTGAACCCAACGGTAGACACCATTAGTCTCTGTTGTTTGTGTTAGTATTGCAATGTATAATTTCATTAAACTTGGTTTAAAAAAAATTATTTTTCAACATTAAATGTATAGTAATTTGGGGGTTTTTGTGTTTATTTTTAATAAATATGTAATTAAAAACAACCTTAATCCCCAAACCATAACCCAATTCGCAAAAAAAGTTAATTCATACACTAGTTAAACTGTCATGGATCACCACCAAATAAGTTTCCATTTTAATTTTGAAAGACGATTTGCAAGTTATAACAGATTTTTTAAAACTAAGGCCTACATTGAGACCCTAACGAGACCCAGTGCAAGAGTCCGACGAGTAAGACCAAACTTGCCAATCAACAATGTCCTCCTTCTACATGGAAAACTTGACCACACACAAGGGAGAAATTGCCTCATTCGGGTGGACAATTTACCACATCCTTCATATTAGCACCTTCTGACTATCATCTTCTTTGGCCCATGAAAGAAGGGTTTGAGAGGCAAACATTATTCCAGTGATGAGGAAGTGAAATCTGTATGAAGAAGTGCCTCAAAGAACAGTCCAGAATTAAAGGCAGGAATACATGCTCTCATTCGAAGGTGGAAACATTGCTATTGAGAGAAATGGTGACTATGTGGAGAGTAGGTTGTGATCCACAGAGGACCAGCTTCATTTTGAGTACAATACAGGTTTTTTGTGTTGGCACCTGCCCGAACAAAATGGCATTACCTTTTTGACTCACCCTTGTATATCTTTTGATTCATATAATAACTAGTTTAAAAGCTGCCTATTAAGCAACAGTTAAGTTAGCTCTTGTGGAGGGGTTCATGATTAGACATTTTGGCCCAACAATGACAATTCCTGCATTGAGTACGTATAAATTTATCAATTTAACAAATATTTTTTTTAAAAACAATTACCGTAGAATCACCTTGTATCAAGAAACTTGGTCCCCAACAAAGAGTATATATATATATAGTGTCAAATACGTCCAGGTCTAATATTAGCATTTGCTAAGTATTTTCCTGACATCCCACCAGGCCGGGTTGACACTTGGATTTTTTTAACATAGGAACCACACACCAACAGAAGCTTAACATATAAGCATTTCGTATTCCATTGATACGCTAACACAGTATAAATGGAACAAAAATATGAACAAAACTTGTACATGTACTATTAGTTAGAGATGAATTATTATAATTGAATATTAAACAAACATACGTAAAACATACATGTTTCTGTGTTGGCAATTATACGTGCCCTGAACAAAATGGATTACTTTTTGACTCACCCTTGTATATCTTTTTGATTCATATTATAACTAGTTTAAAAGCTGCCCTATTAAGCAACAGTTTAAATTAGCTCTTGTGGAGGGTCATGATTAGACCTTTGGCCCAACAATGACAATTCCTGCATTGTGTAACATATTAAATTTGATCCAAAATTTAAACAATATTTGTTTTAACCAATTAACTGTTTCATCAAAACAATAATATAATTTGTCTATATGGAACTTGTCACAAAAGCTACATGATAAACTCTTTGGTTTTTCCCTTATTCGGGAGGTCCAGGTTAGTCGGTAAAGTGTTCAGCTAAGACCATAAGTTTCCTAGTTCGATACTGGCCCTCCGCCAACTCAGCGTATGAGTCACACAGGGATCTGTGCGGTAAGGAGATGATGGGTGTGTGGCGCTCCACCTCAGATTCAAAAACAATTTCCTTGGATAGACCCCCTCACTGATTGGCTGATACGACTTCAGGCCACCCGACGACTTTACTTACAAATAGCTGTTTTCCATTTGTACGTAGGTCTTTCTTTCCGTAGAAACAATATTTCTATTTTAGGGTGACTTTCACTGGATTCTACAATTAATTTTGATATTCCAAATTTATTTGTTGCATAATCTGTGGTAGCATAGATTAATGACAAACATTTGTAGAATAAGGGCCATTGGCCTCAAATCAGAGCATAGGTGGGTGGGTTTCTGTGTGAAAAATACCAGACCATTGTCAAAGGCGGGAATCTCGCACGTCATGTGATTTGACTATTTGGGTAATCAGTTTCACCTAAATGGGCATGAAGAAACAAGATGGTCTGTGAGGTTGGCTTATCAAACCGCACGGTAATCAAAAAGGCAGAATAATCTTTGATCAAAGAGCAACAAAGTCTTGGTAGTTGATTAATGCAGGACTCGAAAAGAGCCCTTAGTTAGGGAGAAGATGAATTTAAGACGATCATAGCCAAAAGAAGTAAAGATGAAACTAGCAAGTAGAGGAGAATGAAGAACAAACAAGTAAGTCAGTCTATCTAATGTCTGTCTCTCATCACTGAAGACTATCACTCTTGTTTATATACGCCGCAATGACTATATAACAATATTTACAAGTTTTAAAACTTTTAAACACAAAACAATACCGGCCCCATCCAACTAAGCTAACCAAGCCATTCTATACATAATATAAATGACAGTTTGTGTGCATATGTATGTCGGAGGAACTTCCAAAATAAAACAACTAATGACAAAGTAAATATATATACACACCATTAATATACCAGGGCTTGGTTTTTGAGCAAATAATGAAGAGTTGATTTATAATCGTGAGGATAATAAAAAATAAAATTTAAATGATAACGCCAGGATTTTTTTTCATTTGATTTTAAATAGTAAACATTAGCATTTTTCAGAGTAGCTGGTCAATGCAAGGTTCTATTTTTAATTTTTTTATATAGGGATTTTAAATGGGGCATCCCACAAGGATTCAACTCACGATTCAGTTATAAGTGATCTGCAGGACTAACTGTAAAAAAATCCCCTCTTTCCAGGTGACGCCGGGTAGGCGCTGCTATTTTTATATATATAGGGGTATCGTGAAGAAAAAAGTGAAAAGTAAAATACGACAGTAAATGTAATATTGTAAAAATTGAAAAAAAAAAACCCAAAAAAAACAAGTTATAACGATAATGTTATTTCGCCTACGCTGCACGTGTTTCAATAGATCTTCCATTGGGGCTTTCGTTGTTTGAGAAAAAATGAAATTATTACTAAGATAAGAAGTTCTGCAAGCACTCCTGTTTTTTATAACATAATCTTTTTTTTATACCCACATTATGAAAATCGACAAAAAAGGGCTTCTTATCTCAGTAATAATTTATTTTTCCAAAACTAATGAAGCCCCGGATGAAGATTTATCAAAAAAAGATCGAAACACTGCAGCGTAGGCGAAATAACATTCGTTTATAAACTGGTGTTTTTTCAATATTTTACAATATTACATATATAGGGTATATATAAACCTTTATTGGTTATCTGTATATCTATATACAAAGTTTATTGCTACAACTTGATTATATATCCAAGACATTCTAATAGAAAAAAAAAAAAAAAAAAAAAAGAAAGGAAATAACAAGTTAATTAGAAAAAGCTTGAAATGACATTTAAGGGCGAAGAGGGAAAGAGGGAGAGGAGGAAGAGATGGAGGGGGCGGACAAGACGGAGGAGGGAGCCCCAAAAAAAAAACGAATTTTGTGTAGCACATGGCAATTGGTTTGGGCTTCTCATATAAGTGTTTAGTTGGGTTTTTTTTTTTTGTATAACTCATTACAATAAATATTAAATCTTTTTAAGCAATTTAAAGTGAACTGATTGCAAAGAACCAACAGAAATCATTTTATAATGCTTGCTTTTAATTGCTATTTGGGCTGTTTAGGCCTCAGTCCATAGAACGTCGGGCTGGAACACCCTTTCCATATAATCCGTATGCACTCAAAACAATTAAGTCCGGACTTTGTGACACACTGTATAATGAAGCATTTATTTGCCATAACAGTTTTATTTTAATTTATCAAAAAAAAAAAACCCAAAAAACAACAATCTGAGAATAAATATAAGGGTGATTCCCTGCCACATGAAAGATTAGTTAAGTACATACTAAGGGCGAGTTCATAAATTTTGCAATATTTTGGTAACTTATTTTGTTTTAATGGGCCAGGTTAGCTCATCGGTAAGAGCGTTCGGCAAAAACACAAGGTTCCTTTTTTCAATATCCCGGCCTTGCCAACTCAGCGTATGAGTAGCACAGGGGATTTGGTGCAGTAAAGTGAGGAAGCTGAATGGTGGTGTGGCGCTGTCTCAGAGCTAAAACCAATCTTCCTTGGTCTAGCGCTAAGTGAAAGAGACCCCTCGCGTCTGGTTGGATACCGACTTAAGGCCACCCCGACGATTTACTTACTTTTATTGCTACAGTTACAGGCCCAAATCACTGCTGGAGCAAGGAGCAAAGAGGATTGGCCTTCAATGTGAACTCAGATAAAAACAAGAATTTCATGTGTTAAAACAAGGTGAAGACATTGCCACACTGGATGGTAAGCCCTGAAATTAATAAACCAGCTTAAAGATAGTAATATCCATTTTACCGAAAGTGATGTTAATATACACATTATAAAAAGTTTGGACTGCTATAGACGGATATCGATCAATGGAAATCTTAATCTCTCTGAATGATAAAAGTGTAAATTTTCCAAACTGTAGCTGTGTTAGTACTACTGCATGGCTGCACATCCACTTGGACTCTAAGAAATGATTGAAAAAAAAATCTAGATGGGAACTGTACAAGGAATACTGCATGTTTTTCTGAATAAACTGAAAGCAGCACATCACAAAGGCAGTTGTATGGCCACTTGCCTCCTATCACAGAAATATCTGATTTGGTTTGTTTTACGGCATATCAGACCTCAGTGGGTCCATTTAATGCCGACAAAGTTTTGAAATAAGTTAATTCTTGTGGATAAATCAATTTGTTTATAAACGTCATGTTTTCTATTTATACATAGATGGGACCCTAACAGGTACTACCACTCCCCGGGTCAGAGTGACCAGGGAGCAATGGTGATAAAGGGGTGCTCCACTTCCCCAACCTCGGACTGGAACTCACCATCAGATACAGCTTAACGTCATTCCAGGAAAGTAGACCCTCAGCCACCGCCCTTCTAGCACCCATATATAAAAAAGGGTTGCGGCTTGCCATAAGGGCAATAGGGTTTGAGAAAATCAATAGGTGCTAGGCTTGACGTACCAGCCGATTGATCGGAGGGGCCTCTCTGACCGCCGTCTAGCTCTAGTAAGGGTCTAAGTGGAGTGTTGCAAGGTCAATGGGACTGCTCATCCCCCAAGACTGCCATCCTTAAGCATCACAGGTCGCCACCACAAGCTAACAGGTGGCCCTTGCAGAGGTGCATTATAAGCCTCAGCCAACAGGGTGGAGAAATCATCTGGGTAAGATGAACAAGCATACTGGACACTGATGGAAGAAGCAGGAACAAGGCTCATAAGTGATGTTTCTTTCAGTGGTTGCCTACACATAGACACACGCAATGCATAATATTTAACCAACCCCTTCCCACAAGCAAGATGCGACACAGGTCAATTTTTAAGCTGTTTTCCACCATGGTTAAAGATCCCAGTTGCCCTATATTTACCCATAGCTGGAGGGAGAATATATGGATTCTACTTTCCAAAGGTATTAGCGACTATGTGAATGCAACAGCCCTCATCCAGATTGAACACAGGTCCCATACGATCCTTTCCTAACAACTCTAACCATTACACCACACCTTCCATAATGGCACAGCAGTGTAAGGCTGGCCAGTAAAAAACCTATATCAATCATTCTCTTGATATAAGGTTTTTGGAGGCGCGTGTTCTAAATGGTTAGAGTCATAGGAATGTGACTCGTCATCCCGAGTTAATTTCCTTTGACGTAGCTGTTTGGATTTCACATAGCGCTAATACCCTTGGGAAAGGTATGAATCCAATTCTCTCTCCAGGCCTATGTAAATAGCAGGGCAGACTGGCTCTTAACCTTGGATAGGTAACCGCTAGAGGAAACTCTGAATTCAAACCTGTTAAACTCCACTTTAGAAATTCCACCTTGTATACATTTCTGCTTGTGGCAGAGGGTTGGTAAATATATATATATATCAAATCATTTCTGTGGCAGCATGTCAAACCCTGCTGCTGGAGGACTCCAAGGGTGATGACAGATAGGGACAGTTGGCAATGTTATATATGCAATATATATATATATAAATACGCCTGTTCCTCAATCTCCGTCATAATCATCCTGCAACACCATCTGGTTAAAAATGAGGCTGTTCAAATGTTCAAGATGCAATGCAAAAATAAGAAATCCAGATTTCTGGTGTTGCCTTATCACATTTCTTATTTGTCTCATTTTTATTTCACCCAATTTAAAAAAAATGAAACAATTCCAAATGGTCTTGCAATTGCCTAAATGGCCAACGTAAAATCAAAAATAAATGAACAAAAGAAGTTACACGTTTGTTTTTATACTTGTAATATTGAAATTGTGAATAATGGAATTATGGTAATTTTTGATATTAATGTCGCCGCGGTTCCTGCCTTAATTTAGGCTACTGTTTTTAGCAAGCAAGCAAGCGTCAATATATGATTATGGCCCAACTTAGTATTTTCTGAGTTGTGTTTTTGTCACTTTTTGTTGGCAAATTAATGTAGATATTTTAAACGCCTCCCCAGATTTTTTTATCGGCAAATCAATGTAAATATTTTTAATTTAAATAAAAAAAAAATAACAAAAAAAAAATATAAATATTAAAAATAAATTAAATAAAAAAGATTTAAAAAAAATTGACCCCCCCCTTTAAGAAAGAGTTAATCTAGATTTATTAATCTTTTTAATATGAAACTATTGCAAAATAGTTTCAATAAGTGAAACATATCAAAATTGTAAATAATTAAATTAATCATATTGTGGGTATATCCACAGGTCCGTTAGTCTAAATAAGCTGTTGTTGGTTCGGCTGTAGAAGACACGATGACATCTCTTATACCTGCTCTGCTATTATAGCTTTTTGACCACTCTTTCTTTGCAGACACTTTTCTATTGAGTCCTGCTTCAATTACTTAGAAAAAACACTATAAAAAAACATTTTTTGCTCTAAAAATGATTTTTTGTCATTCAATCAATTTGGGTGAGAAGAAGTTCAAATCCTAAAGCAAGACAATTGCATTTCGCATAGCATAATGGACCCTTGGGAAAGGTATGCATCCAACTATTTTCCTTGCACTATGGTAAATAGTAGAGTGGACTGGGTTTTTACCTTTGGTTTGTTTTGTTTGTTTGTTTTGTTTGTGGTTTTACGGCGCATCATACCTCAGTGGGTATATAATGCCGACAAAGTTTTGATTGGTAGCAAATGGTTTGGTAGAAAAACAAATGTACATATATATATATATATTTTTGAACTATTGTTCAATTAGTAATATTTTTATTTTCTAGTACAATCCATTCTTTTAGGAAATATAAAATCCTGGATAACAGGTGTGCTGACCTGCCTTTCAACATAGGCCACACCTACACACCCATCATCATCATTTACTAGAGGGCCAGAATCCCCATAATGGCACTATATGCCAAGAGAGATTTACAGTGAAAATATACTGCTAAAGTGTGTAGACTTTGATCTAGTGCAAACAAAATACTATCAAGCAAGTACTTTTCACAAAAATAACCTTGGTTAGGAAACCAAGCTAAGATAAGGAAAACTCTGAATTAAAACCTGTTAACTCCACTTAATTGCCTTGGGTTATATCCTGCTCATGTGGAGGGTGGGTAAATACATAGAGGTGAGTTTGTAAATGTTAGGAATTCTGTACTACTTTTCAGAACTTTTCCAGCATATCCTGCCCTGAGAAAATATATTGAGTAACGAATTGTCAGAATTCCAGAAAAAGGAATTCCAAGACTTATTCGCATTCCACATCTTAAATGAAATCTCCAATGTGCATATGCAGCATATTGAAATTTTAAAGAGACCTTGAAGCACTGGCTGAAGAATATGCCCGATCCCTCTCAGAGGGGTAAGACCCTCCTCCAATGAGGCACCTGTTGGTTGTAACTTGGCACCCATGAAGCCGGAATCCAGGTGATGAGCAGTCCATGACATGCACACTCCACTTTGGCCTTTACTTAGGCTAGACAGGTGTCAGAGAGGTCCCCTCCCAACAACTTGGCTGGTCATGTCCAAGCCTTGCGGCCCCTTATTACGATATCCCCCAAAACCCTAATTTGGGGGGGCTTGTGTCTTGGGTATAAACATTAAACTGCATTAGTGGTGAAGTTCCGTTCTGGAGCTTTAGGGAGTGTGGAATACCCACTCCTGCCATAACTCCAGGTCCATCTGACCCGGAGTGGTATAATCTGTTAGGGTCCAGTCTTATGGGTTAATAGGTAAAATGAGTGTAAAAAAAAGAATTTGATACCAAACAATATGGAAAAACAAAGATTTTCAGCATAGAATAACAAACAAGGGTTGACATGATGTGTAATTCCAACCAGCCAACCAACCACCAACCAAAATGCAATTGTATAGCAAGTTTTTTCTTTTCTGTCAAATTGTTTTTCTCAGAAGGAAAGAGCAGCGATCCCACCAATTATATTATGTAATTAAAAAATACTTGTGTATTTATATACCTGGTTGGTTCTTGGTTTTTACAGCATGTCAAACTGGATTATTTTAACCTAAACCATTTTTGTTTTGTTCATTCTGTTGGGGTATCAAATTTTTTTCAAAAAACTCATTTTTTTAAAATCTATATATGGGCTGGGTGTAGAAGCAAACCCCAACAGATACTCCACTGTGTCCCTTATATACTTGTGGAGACCCTGTGGCATAATGACATGAGCTGGACTATGACATCAATATTAAGCAAGTTTGAAATTCAGTCAAACTATTGTATTTACTTATATCCTTAGGAAAGTGTATTATTAACTCTCCTGCCCCCTTTAAGTCAAGGGGGCAGGAGTTGCCTGGGTGGATGGCCTCCTGGGATCATACATTATGGGTTAAATAGTCCCTATACGTTCACAGGTGGCTTTAGCGTTAAAGTAACGCATGAAGTTAATATGCCCATCAAACAAAGAAACCAACCAAACTATTGTATTTACGTTCGGCATTCCATACATGCGGGTTAATGACAAAACGGTCGTTTAATGTGGACCAATCCACAAACTGAGGTCCTGGGATGGCAAGGCACAAATGTGTGGATCCCATCAGCATTCCTCATTCAAGAGTGGCCGTCAGTGCACTGTGTAAAACCCAGCCGCCC
>CM042151.1:31693525-31824991 GCA_023376005.1 Doryteuthis pealeii | reverse complement strand
GATTGCATTTTTCCTGAATAACTCATCTGATTGGTGAGGTTCCATTCTGGAGGTCTGGGGAAAATGTGGAGGCCCCCTTCATCACCATTGCTCCTGGTCACTCTAACCTGGAGTGGTAGTCTCTGTTAAGGAGAGAGATCCCATCTATGGGTTTAAATAGAAATGTTTTTATAAAAAAAAAATGGAGTATCCATTAAAGAATGAATTTATTTCAAAACTTAAGTCAGCTTAAATGACCTCTGAGTTGATATGGCTGTAAAACAAACCAAACCTCTGGGTTATCATACACCCTAATCGCTTAAGTAAAGCTTAGTACATAATTTAAGATTGTTTCTCCTTATATTGAAGTATTTATAAATGATTATTTACTTGTATCGGTGTGTGATTCAGATTTTAGATGCATCTGCTTAAGAAAACTGTTTGTTTGAATTTGTGATAAGAAATATTCTAGAGAGAGAAAAGTGTCATGTCACTAACTTACCTGTTACCACAGATTCAATAAAATCTTAAAGACCTGTTAACTTTTTTTCTTTATATGAACATCTTTGAAGGAGGCAGGGGGGAGAGGGTACATTGGCCGAAACGTTGTGTAGTTAACAATAAAGATGAGGACAATAGTCTGAATAACCCAAATTTTTTTCTTTATATTAACATAATCCTAAGATTAAATTAAAAGTTTAAATTTAGTCTCAGTAAAGTTGGCGGAATAGCTTATTGTCAGTATCAGCCAGACTGCGAGGGAGTCTATCCCCTTTTTGCTAGCAATAAACCAGAGAGATAGTTTTTGCTGAAGTGGAGCGCCACACTTAGTGTCAGCTTTATCGCACAGATCAGATTAACCAATCTGTGCTACTCATATGCTCAGTTGGCAGGGACCGGTATCAAACCAGGGACCTTTCGATTCCTAGGCGGGTGCTCTACCGACTGAGCTAAACGCATGCACCAATGGGGAAGCAGTGATACTGATAGGTTTGTGATTTAGTACGTCCTGGGACGCACATATTTGCTTTGAATGAGTCCCTGAGAAAATTTATTGGTCCCAACTAAAGCTGTCTAACTACTACCTTGTAACCTACCCTATGTAATTCATTTCTAAGAAACTATTGAAATGCATTTACGCGTAGATACTATTTTACTGCGGCCTTTTTTTATTTTTGTGCGTCGGAGACGCAGGATGCATACCTATCAGCATCTCTGGGGAAGGTATATTTCAGGTGGGGCGGATAAGTTCTGTCCTGAAATTTGGCATTCAAAATTTTAGTACTTTTTTTTTTTTTTTTTTTTTTTTTTTTTAACCTAAGCTTGAACATTGTTCAAGGGCCAGTTTAGCTCAGTCGCTTGAGCATCAGTCTAAAAAATCACTGTCTTTCCACTTTGAATTGTTTATTTTCAAATGCAAAATCATATACAGGTATATAATGGTTTGGTTGCACCATTTGCACTTCTCACTCGCTCTTCGGGGGGGGGGGGTTCCGGTGGCTTCGGTTACTGGACCAGTGCTGCAATTAATGGTGTGATCCAAGGGGCCATCCGCCCAGACAACTCCTGCCCCCTTGATTTAAAGGGGCAGGGCTGGGTTTATTACACAGTGCCTGACGTGCCACTCTTGATGAGGAAATGCTGATGGGATCCACACATTTTTTTTTGTGCCTGCCATCCCATGACCTTCAGTTTGTGGATGGTCCCACATTAAACGACCTTTTGTCATACCCGCATGTATGGAATGCGAAGTAAATACAATAGTTTGGTTGGTTTCTTTGTTTGATGGCATATCAACCTTCATGCGTTATTTAACGCTAAAGCCATCCTTGTAGAACAGTATAGGGACTATTTAACCCATAACTGGTATGATCCCAGGAGGCCATCCACCCAGGCAACTCCTGCCCCCTTGACTTAAAGGGGGCAGGAGTTATAATACACTTTCCTAAGGATATAGTAAATACAATAGTTTGACTGGAATTCAACCTTGCTTAATATGATGTCATAGTCCAGTCTCATGTCATTATGCCACAGGGTCTCCCACAAGTATATAAGACACAGTGGTAGTATCTGTTGGGGTCCCATATATAGATTTTAAAAAATGAGTTTTGAAAAATTTGAATACCAAAAGAATGAACAAAACAAAAAATGTTTCAGGTTTAAAATAATCCAAGTGTTGACATGCTGTAAAAACCAAGCAACCAACCAGGTATATAAATACACAAGTATTTAATTACATAATAAATTGGTGATCCTGCTCTTCCTTCTTGAAGAAAAACAATTTGACAGAAAAAGAAAAAAACTTGCTATACAATTTAGCATTTTGGTTGGTGGTTGGTTGGCTGGTTGGAATTACACATCATGTCAACCCTTGTTATTCTATTGCTGAAAATACTTTTGTTTTATCCATTATTGTTTGGTATTCAAATTCTTTTTTACACTCATTTTTTTGACCTATTTAACCCATAGACTGGACCCTAACAGATACTACCACTCCGGTCAGAGTGGACCTGGAGTAATGGCAAGGAGTGGGTATTCCACACTCCTAAAGCTCCAGAACTGGAACTTCACCACTAGATGCAGTTTAATGTTATACCCAAGACACTAAGACCAATAGGGTTGGAATAATCGTATAGGCGCTAAGGCTTGACATGACCAGCCAATTGGTGGGAGGGGACCTCTCTGACTACCTGTCTAGCCTAAGTAAAGGCCAAAGTGGAGTGTTGCATGTCATGGACTGCTCAATCACCTGGATTCCGGCTTCATGGGTTGCCACGTACAACCAACAGGTGGCCTCATTGAGGAGGGGGTCTTACCCCTCTGCAGAGGTGGAGTCGGCATATTCTTCAGCCCAGTGCTTCAAGGTCTCTTTAAATTCAATATGGCTGCATATGCACATTGGAGATTTCATTAAGATTGTGGAATGGCGAATAAGTCTGGATCCGTTTTTTCTGGAAATCTGACAATTCTGTATACTCCAAATATTTTCTCAGCAGGATATTCTGGAAAAGTTCTGAAAAAAGTAGTACAGAATTCCTAACATTTACAAACTCACCTCTATGTATTTACCCAACCCTCACATGAGCAGGATATAACCCAAGGTCAATTTAAAGTGGAGTTTAACAGGTTTTAATTCAGAGTTTTCCTTATCTTAGACTGGTTTCCTAACCAAGGTTATTTTTGTGAAAAGTACTTGCTTGATAGTATTTTGTTTGCACTAGATCAAAGTCTACACACTTTAGCAGTATATGTTTCACTGTAAATCTCTCTTGGCATATAGTGCATATTGGGGATTCTGTGCCCTCTAGTAAATGATGATGATGGGTGATGTAGGTGTGGCCTATGTGAAGGCAGGTCAGCACAACCTGTTATCCAGGATTTTATATTTCCTAAAAGAAGTGGGATTGTACTAGAAAATAAAAATATTACTAATTGAACAATAGTTCAAATATATATATATATATATGTACATTTGTTTTCTACCAAACCATTGCTACAAATCCAAAACTTTGTCGGCATTATATAACCCACTGAGGTTGATGCGCCGTAAAACACAAACAAACAAACAAACAAACAAACCAAGGTTAAAAAGCCCAGTCCACTCTACTATTTACCCATAGCTGCAAGGAAAATAGTTGGATGCATACCTTTCCCAAGGGTATTAGTGCTATGCGAAATGCAATTAGTCTTGTTTAGGATTTGAACTCTTCTCACCCAAAATCTTGATTTGAATGACAAAATCATTTTCAGAGCAAAAATGTTTTTTTATTAGTGTTTTTTCTAAGTAATTTGAAGCAGGACTCAATAAGAAAAGTGTCTGCAAAGAAAGAGTGGGTCAAAGCTATAATAGCAGAGCAGGTATAAGAGATGTCATCAGTGTCTTCTACAGCCGCAACCAACAACAGCATTATTTAGGACTAACAGGACCTGTGGATATACCACAATATGATAATTTAATTATTACAATGTTTGATATGTTCACTTATTGAACTATTTTGCAATAGTTCATATGTAAAAAGTATAATAATCTAGATTTAACTCTTTCTTAAAGGGGGGGGTAAAATATTTACATTGATTTGCCGATAAAAAATCTGGGGGAGGCGTTTTAAAATATCTACATTAATTTTGCCAACAAAAAAGTGACAAAAACACAACTCAGAAAATATCTAAGTTGGGCCAAAAATTCATATGACGCTTGCTTGCTTGCTAAAACATAGCCTAAATTAAGGCAGGAAGCCGGGACGACATAATATCAAAATTACCATAATTCCATAATTCACAATTTCAATATTACAAATAAAACAAACGTGTAACTTCTTTTGTTCAATTTATTTTGATTTTACGTTGGCCATTTAGGCAATGCAAGACCATTTGGAATGTTTCATTTTTTTTAAATTGGGTGAAATAAAATGAGACAAATAAGAAATGTGATTAAGCAACACCAGATAATCTGGATTTCTATTTTTGCATTGCATCTTGAACAATTTGAACAGCCTCATTTTTAACCAGAGGGTGTTGCAGGATGATAATGGACGGAAGATTGAGGAACAGGCGTATTTATATATATATATATATGCATATAAACATTGCCAACTGTCCCTATCTGTCATCACCCTTGGGAGGTCCTCCACGCAGCAGGGTTGACATGCTGCACAGAGATGATTGATATATATATATTTACCAACCCCTCTGCACAAGCAGGATGTGATACAAGGTGAATTTCTAAAGTGGAGTTTAACAGGTTTGAATTCAGAGTTTTCCTTCTAGGCTGGTTACCTAGCCAAGGTTAAAGAGCCCAGTCTGCCCTGCTATTTACCCATAGCTGGAGAGAGAATTGGATTCATACCTTTCCCAAGGGTATTAGCGCTATGTGAAATTCAAACAGCTACGTCAAGGAATTGAACTCGGGATGACGAGTCCATTTCCTATGACTCTAACCATTAGACCACGCGCCTCCAAAAACCTATATCAAGAGATGATTGATATAGGTTTTTACTGGCCAGCCTACACTGCTGTGTCCATTATGGAAGTGTGTGGTGTAATGGTTAGAGTTGTAGGAAATGGACTCGTTGACCTGTGTTCAAATCCTGGATGAGGCTGTTTGCATTTCACATAGTGCTAATACCTTTGGGAAAGGTAGGAATCCATATATTCTCCCTCCAGCTATGGGTAAATAGTAGGGCAGACTGGGATCTTTAACCATGGCTAGGAAAACAGCTTAAAAAGTTGACCTTGTGTCGCATCTTGCTTGTGGGAAGGGGTTGGTAAATATATGCATTGGTGTGTCTATGTGTAGGCAACCACTGAAGAACATCACTTATGAGCTTGTTCCTGCTTCTCCATCAGTGTCCAGTATGTCTTGTTCATCTTACCCAGATGATTTCTCCACCCTGTTGGCTGAGGCGTTATAATGCACCTCTGCAAATGGGGCCACCTGTTAGCTGTGGGTGGCGACCTGTGATGCTTAAGGATGGAGTCTTGGTGGATGAGCAGTCCATGACCTGCAACACTCCACTTAGACCCTTACTTAGGCTAGACGGGCGGTCAGAGAGGCCCCCTCCGATCAATCGGCTGGTCACGTCAAGCCCTAGCACCTATATGATTTTCTCAACCCTATTGCCCTTATGGCAAGCCGCAACCCTTTTTATTATATGGGTGCTAGAAGGCGGTGGCTGAGGGTCTACTTGTCCTGGGAATGACGTTAAGCTGTATCTGATGGTGAGGTTCCAGTTCCGGAGGTTTGGGGAATGTGGAGCACCCCTTTATCACCATTGCTCCCTGGTCCACTCTGACCCGGAGTGGTAGTACCTGTTAGGGTCCCATCTATGGGTTAAATAGAAAAACATGAGTTTATAAACAAAATGTGATTATCCATCAAGAATTAATTATTTCAAAACTTTGTCGGCATTAAATGACCCACTGAGGTTGATATGCCGTAAAACAAACCAAATCAGATGATTTCTGTGATAGGAGGCAAGTGGCCATACAACTGCTCTTTTGTGATGTGCTGCTTTCAGTTTATTCAGAAAAACATGCAGTATCCTTGTACAGTTCCCATCTAGATTTTTTTTCCAATCATTTCATTAGAGTCCAAGTGGTGCAGCCATGCAGTAGTACTAACACAGCTACAGTTTGGAAGAATTTACACTTTATCATATCAGAGAGATAAGATTTCCATATGATCGATAATCCGTCTATAGCAGTCCAAACTTTTTATATGTGTATATTAACATCACTTTCTGTAAATGAGATATTACTATCTTTAAGCTGGTTTATTAATTTCAGGGGCTTACCATCCAGTGTGGCAATGTCTTCACCTTGTTTGTAACACATGAATTCTTGTTTTATCTGAGTTCACATTGAGGCCAATGCCTCTTGCTGCCTGCTCCAGCAGTGATTTGGGCTGTAACTGTAGCAATAAAAGTAAGTAAAGTCGTCGGGGTGGCCTTAAGTCGGTATCAACCAGACAGCGAGGGAGTCTCTTTTCACTAGCGCTAGACCAAGGAGATTGTTTTTAGCATCTGAGACAGCGCCACACCTACCATCAGCTCCTCACTTTACTGCACAAATCCCTGTGCTACTCATACGCTGAGTTGGCAAGGGCCGGGATATTGAACCAGGAACCTTGTGGTTTTTAGCCGAACGCTCTACCGACTGAGCTAACCTGGCCCATTATAAAGCAAATAAGTTACCAAAATATTGCAGAACTTTTGACTCGCCTTAGTATGTACTTAACTAATCTTTCATGTGGCAGAATCACCCTTATATTTATTCTCAGGATTGTTGTTTTTTGGGTTTTTTTTTTTGATAAATAAAATAAACTGTTATGGCAAATAAATGCTTCATTATACAGTGTGTCCACAAAGTCCTTGTGCACTTAATTGTTTTGAAGTGCATACGGATTATATGGAAGGGTTCCCAGCCGAACGTTCTATGGACTGAGCTAAACCAGCCCAAATAGCAATAAAAGCAAGCATTATAAAATGATTTCTGTTTGGTTACTTTGCAATCAGTTCACTTTAAATTGCTTAAAAAGATTTAATATTTATGTAATGAGTTATAAAAAAAAAAACCCAACTAAACACTATATGAGAAGCCCAAACCTAATTGCCATGTGCTACACAAATTCGTTTTTTTTTTTTGGGGGGGGGTCCTTAATGTCATTTCAAGCTTTTTCTAATTAACTGTTATTTCCTTCTTTTTTTTTTTTTTTTTTTTCTATTAGAATGTCTTGGATATATAATCAAGTGTAGCAATAAACTTTGTATTAGATATACAGATAACCAAGTAAAGGTTTATATATACCCTATATATGTAATATTGTAAAATATTGAAAAAACACCAGTTTATAAACGAATGTTTATTTCGCCTACGCTGCAGTGTTTCGATCTGTTTTGATAAATCTTCATCGGGGCTTTCATTAGTTTGAGGAAAAATAAATTATTACTGAAGATAAGAAGCCTCTGTTTTTTAGTCGATTTTCAAATGTGGTATAAAAAAGATATGTTATAAAAAAACAGAGGCTTGCAGACTTCTTATCTTTAGTAATAATTTATTTTTCCTCAAACTAACGAAAGCCCCAATGAAGATCTATTGAAACACTGCAGCGTAGGCGAAATAAACATTATTCGTTTATAAACTTGTTTTTTTGGGGTTTTTTTTTTTTTCAATTTTTTACAATATTACATACTGTCGTATTTACTTTCACTTTTTCTTCACATACCCTATATATATAAAACTAGCAGCGCCTACCCGGCGTCACCTGGAAAGAGGGGGATTTTTTTAAGTTAGTCCTGCAGATCACTTATAACTGAATCGTGAGTTGAATCCTTGTGGGATGCCCCATTTAAATCCCTATATAAAAAATTTAAAAAATAGACCTTGCATTGATCCAGCTACTCTGAAAAAAAATGCTAATGTCTACTATTTAAAATCAAATGAAAAAAATCCATGCTGTTATCATTTAAATTTTATTTTTTTAATTATCCTCACGATTATAAATCAACTCTTCATTATTTTTGCTCAAAAACCAAGCCCTGGTGATATTTAATGTGTGTGTATATATATTTACTTTGTCATTAATTGTTTTATTTTGGAAGTTTCCTCCGGACATACATATGCACACAACTGTCATTTATATATGTATAGATGGGCTGGTTTAGCTTAGTTGGTGGGGCGGTATTTGTTTTTGTGTAAAAGTTTTTAAAACTTGTAAATATGTTATATAGTCATTGCGGGTATATAAACAAGAGTGATAGTCTTCAGTTGATAGAGAGACAGACATTAGATAGACTTGACTTACTTGTTTGTTCTTCATTCTCCTTTCTACTTTGTCTAGTTTCATCTTTACTTCTTTTGGCTATGATCGTCTAAATTCATCTTGTCTTCTCCTAACTAAGGGCTTCTTTTCAAGTCCTGCATTAATCAACTACAAGACTTTGTTTGTCTTTGATCAAAGATTTTATTTCTGCCCATTTTGATTTACCGTGCGGTTTGAGCCAACCTCACAGAACACATCTGTTCTTCATGCCATTTAGGTTGAAACTGATTACCCAACTAGTCAAATCACATGACGTGCGAGATTCCCGCCTTTGACAATGGTCTGGTATTTTTCCAACAGAAACCCACCCACCTATGCTCTGATTTGAAGGCCAATGGCCCCTTATTCTACAAATGTTTGTCATTAATCTATGCTACCACATAGATTATGCAACAAATAAATTTGGGAATAATCAAAATTAATTGTAGAATCCAGTGAAAGTCACCCATAAAATAGAAATAATTGTTTCTACGGAAAGTAAAGACCTACGTACAAATGGAAAACAGCTATTTGTAAGTAAAGTCGTCGGGGTGGCCTGAAGTCGGTATCAGCCAATCAGTGAGGGGGTCTATCCAAGGAAATTGTTTTTGAATCTGAGGTGGAGCGCCACACCTACCATCATCTCCTTACCGCACAGATCCCTGTGTGACTCATACGCTGAGTTGGCGAGGGCCAGTATCGAACTAGGAAACTTATGGGTCTTAGCTGAACACTTTACCGACTAACCTGGACCTCCCGAATAAGGGAAAACCAAAGATGTTTATCATGTAGCTTTGTGACAAGTTCCATATAGACAAATTATATTATTGTTTTGATGAAAACAGTTAATTGTTTAAAACAAATATTGTTAAATTTTGATCAAATTTAATATGTACACAATGCAGGAATTGTCATTGTTGGGCCAAAGGTCTAATCATGAACCCTCCACAAGAGCTAATTTAACTGTTGCTTAATAGGGCAGCTTTTAAACTAGTTATTAATATGAATCAAAGATATACAAGGGTGAGTCAAAAAGTAATGCCATTTTGTTCAGGGCACGTATAATTGCCAACACAGAAACATGTATGTTTTACCGTATGTTTGTTTAATATTCAATTATAATAATTCATCTCTAACTAATAGTACATGTAACAAGTTTTGTTCATATTTTTGTTCCATTTATACTGTGTTAGCGTATCAATGGATATACGAAATGCTTATATGTATAAGCTTCTGTTGGTGTGTGGTTCCCTATGTTAAAAAAATCCAAGTGTCAACCCGGCCTGGTGGGATGTCAGGAAAATACTTAGCAAATGCTAATATTAGACCTGGACGTATTTGAACTATATATATATATACTCTTTGTTGGGGTACCAAGTTTCTTGATACAAGGTGATTCTACGGTAATTGTTTTTAAAAAAAATATTGTTAAAGTTTGATAAAATTTAATACGTACTCAATGCAGGAATTGTCATTGTTGGGCCAAATGTCTAATCATGAACCCTCCACAAGAGCTAACTTAACTGTTGCTTAATAGGGCAGCTTTTAAACTAGTTATTAATATGAATCAAAGATATACAAGGGTGAGTCAAAAAGTAATGCCATTTTGTTCAGGGCAGGTGCCAACACAAAAACCTGTATTGTACATCAAAATGAAGCTGGTCCTCTGTGGATCACATACCTACTTCTCCACATAGTCACCATTTCTCTCAATAGCAATGTTCCACCTTCGAATGAGAGCATGTATTCCTGCCCTTTAAAATTCTGTTGACTGTTCTTTGAGGCACTTCTTCATTACAGATTTCACTTCCTCATCACTGGAATAATGTTTGCCTCTCAAACCCTCTTTCATGGGGCCGAAGAGATGATAGTCAGAAGGTGCTAAATATGAAGGATGTGGTAAAGTTGTCCACCCGAATGAGGCAATTTTCTCCCTTGTGTGTGGTCAAGTATTTTCATGTAGAAGGAGGACATTGTTGATTGGCAAGTTGGGTCTTACTCGTCGGACTCTTGCACTGGGTCTCGTTAGGGTCTCAATGTAGGCCTTAGTTTTAAAAAAATCTGTTATACTTGCAAATCGTCTTCAAAATTAAAATGGAAACTTATTTGGTGGTGATCCATGACAGTTTAACTAGTGTATGAATTAACTTTTTTGCGAATTGGGTTATGGTTTGGGGATTAAGGTTGTTTTTAATTACATATTTATTAAAAATAAACAACAAAAAACCCCAAATTACTATACATTTAATGTTGAAAAATAATTTTTTTTAAACCAAGTTTAATTGAAATTATACATTGCAATACTAACACAAACAACAGAGACTAATGTGTCTACCGTTGGGTTCAATAATTAATGTTAATGGTTAATTAAATGTATAGTAATTTGGGTTTTTTGTTGTTGTTTTTTTTAAGCAATACATAATTAAAAGCAATCTTAATCCTCAAACCCCTAAACCGTAACCCAATTCGCAAAAAAAGTTCATTCACACACTGTAGTTAAACTATCATGGATCACCACCAAATAAGTTTCCGTTTTAATTTTGACGACAATTTGCAAGTGTAACCAAAAAATTTTCACTGGAAATAAAGAAAATGGCATTACTTTTTGACTCTCCTTCGGATTTTTCATTGTTATTTTATTAATTTTAATTTTTCTATTTTTCTTTTTCAAGGTTTCTGGCTGAACAACAAAACTGATGCATTCTCAGTGTTTACCACTCAATGACGACTTCCTCATGGAAAGTAAATCAAGTTGGGACCTTAATTGCTACCATGATAACATCTTAAAGTTACCTTGTGATAAAAGAAGCAACTTTAATTTTATACTGTAGAAAGAAAAAGAAAAAAGAAAAAATACATTACCAGCAAAATAAAACAAAAAAAACTATTTCAACAATTCTATGGATGGATTTGAAATTTAAAAAAAAAATTTTTAAACTTTAAGAATTCAAATTACACTACCTTTTTTGTGGAAGAACTTAAGAGTATTCAACCAGTTAATTTAAACTTTGACTTAAAAAAAAAAAAAAATATTTTTTTAAAATCTCAAAATATTTTTTTTTTAGAATCTCCAAAGAAATTAACAAAAGAAATGCACACGTCCATTAAAAACATTTTCAAATTGTGTAGAAATTTTTAATTGAAAAAAAAAAAAAAAAAAATCATACATGTGATTATACCCAAATTTGAACCTGAAACCTCTCTAATTTATGTCCACCATGCATTACAACACCCAAGGAAATAACAGAAACAGCCATGGCCACCACCAGCCCCACAATGTAGAGCGGATGTACAACTGCAATATTTGCATGAAGACATTTTCCAGGTACGACAACCTGGAACGTCATAAGATGACCCACCAGATGGAGAAGCCATTCAGCTGCGACATTTGTGGGAAGTCATTCAGCCAAAAGTACCACCTGAAGCAGCACCAAGTGACTCATACGGGAGAAAGACCCTTCAAGTGTAACATCTGTAGCCACAGTTTTTCCAGAAACGGTAATCTGGCTCGGCATATGGCAATTCATTCTAAATCCATGCCTCAAAACGGTGGAACCCCAAGACAAATGCCTCAGCAACAACCACCGCCGCCACCACCACAACAGCAGCAGCAACATCACCATCCCCCACGACAACAAACCCCACCTCCATTGCCACCAATTCCACCACCTCCACCTCCTACAACATCGTACCAGGAGAACTGTTACGAATGCTACGATTGTGACGTATGTGCAGCCCAGAAATACAACAGCAGCCCCAGAAGTTACAAAAGTCCTCCAGTGATCTACCCAGGGGATAAGCCTTTCAAATGTGATATTTGCGGTTGTTCCTTCTCGAGAAACGGAGACCTGACTCGGCACATGCGCACCCACGAGAAGCCAATCCAGCCAAGCTATAGTAACGGTGACGCAGGACGCTCTCCACCGTACCAAAGTGAGAACCCCTTCAACTGCAAAGTCTGTTGGAAAGCCTTTTCTCAGCGGCCGAGTGGTAATATCCACGACAAAATTCACAAAGCCCTGAAGCCGTTCCAGTGCAACCAGTGTGGCAAGTCGTTCTCACAGCGAACACATCTCCAAGTCCACCAGAGCCGGATCCACACAGGAGAGCGAGCTTTCAAACATGTCCCCGAAACGGCACCCACGACCAGTTCCAAGTCCAGCAGCAACCCACTGAACTGCGACATATGCTGGAAAGCATTCTCTCAGCGATCACACGCTAGCCTCCATAAGCGGATTCACTCTGTGGTCCTGCCCTTCGAGTGCAACATCTGTGGGAAGGTGTTCACTGAGAAGGGCAACTGGAAACGGCACCAGCGCTCGCACCTTGGCGAGAAGCTGTTTGATTGTGAAGTTTGCTCGAAGACGTTTCTGCAGCGGTCACACCTGAAGGAGCACATGAAGACGCACTCCGGCGAGCGGCCGTTCAAGTGCACGATTTGCAGCTACGCATTCTCCCGCAAAGATCACCTCGAGCGTCACTTGCGAACCAACAAGTGCGGGAAGAAGCTGAACAGCATGGGCCAACCCACTCCTTCGGGTCCGAACAACTCAGGAGAAAATCCTGTCATTAACCCCCCAACAAATCCAACTCCTCCAGCCAACCCTCCCAACAACAGCAACAATGCCCCCAACAATCCCCCAAATGCCAATACAAATAATGCCAATAATAACGCCAATAATAATAATAACAACGCAGCTAGTAATAATGCTAGTAATAATCATCAAATGAATGTCTCTCATCATACGTCTAATGCTCCAAACATGCCGCAACATGCTAACGTCTCCAGACACCATGCCCCTGAAATGCCACAGCATGCAAACCTTACTAATGCCCAAATGTACCCTGCCACCACTCAGATGTACCCCACCACCATCCAGTTGTATCCAAGCACACCCGTGTTCCCCACTATACAAATGTACCCGGCCACGTCACAAATATTCACAACAAACAACCAGATATTTCCAAGTAACTAAGAACCAAATGAAAAAAAAATATGTAAAATGGGGGAAAAATGCACTTTTTCTAGAGATTCACTGATGAAGATTCTGAATATGTTTTTCTTTTTAGTTTACGTTCCAAAATCATCTGTACGTAATCATAATCAATCATTGAAAATTATAAAAATTTAATAAAAAAAAAAATTAAAAAAAGAACCCAAAAAGGAAATCATAAACTTTTACCCAACATGGTTTTCCAATATATATTAAAAAAAAAAAAAGAAATAAAAAAGGAATTCAATATTAAAAATGCATTCCTATTTTGGAGTGATACCAAAAAGAACAGTCTTGTTCAGCGTATATTTGATCATGAATTTAAAAAACAAAAAAAATGTTTGGCATTGAGGCCTGACTGTATTAGTTTTTAAATATAATTAGACAGTTGGGGGTCTGCAAGGATACATTTCTCAGTTAAACAAGTAAGAGTTGTCTGGTTCAATATATATTTTTCCAATGCAAAAAAAAAAAAACCTTGTAATTTAAAGACAAAAAAAAAAACAAAGAAGAAAAAAAAGGTCTTATAAGAATGCACTTAATTGTGGTTAGAAGTATGAAGTGACCCTTTTCTTGGTTCTCCTTACTGAGAAAGTAAATGACAGGTTTAACGACCAGACAAACACTGTCCAACATTGCATTGCCCTACAGACATCATTATGGGGAGGGGGGTGAGAAAAAAAAGAAGAAAAAGAAAAGCAACATTTATGCAATTTGTGTTTGGATTTAAATATTCATACGTTTTTTTTTGTTTATTTTTTATTTTTTGTTTTTGTTTATTTTTATTTTTATTTTTTTAAATCAAAGTTATCTGATACAAAAGTTTAGATTTTTAAAAGGTTTTGCTGATATTTTAATCTTTTATCAAATCAAAAACTAAAAAGCTTTTATATATATATATATATATATATATATATATATATATATATATACCCAATCAGCCATTACATATACATCTGCATTTATTCATACCTATTTGTACTTACTGAAAGTGGTGACTGTCAGCTCAATATTTCTCTCCTCTTCCTCTTAAGAATGCCCCCCTCCCCCCAAGAGTTTTATTGAAATGTAGTTGGTTTATCAATCAAATTTAAGTGGGCTTTCAACACATGTGGATAAGGAAAACTATTGTGCACAAAGCAATGGACTTTAGCTTATATATATTTTACTCTATAATGAAAAGTGCTAGACAACTACTATAGGTATGAATTCCCAATATCAAATTACAAACACCCAGCTTTACAGAAAACCAAAAAAATCAACCAGTAGGCGTAAACAGATCATCCATTGGCAATTACTAAACTTAAAGTAATTCTATATATATATATATATATATATATATATATATATATTAATTTTTTACTTGAAGGCACTTATGTATCGCATATATAAGTGAATAACTCTCAATAACGCCCCCTTACTATTATAGTATCATTTGACAAGCTTAATTTCGCTAGGATGGTCAACTGTGGCCGAGGCGATAAAGTGTTTCACTGTGTCTGCTGAAGTCCCGTTTCGATTTCTGTCGGAGGGAAATCGTTAGTGCTGATGAGACTTAATTAAGTCGAAACAGTCTGTATATTCTATCCTTTGCTTGTCAAGTTCATTTTCTATAAGAAAAGTATCAAATTTATGCGATACATGCGTTGTAAGTGCCTTCAAGTGTATATTAAAATCTCTAACCATGTGTGTTTGTGTGTGTATATATAGATATAGATATGAGATTATTTGGTATATGTATCCGTTTGTTGGAGGTACATATATCAGTTTTGGGCATTTGTATGAAGCATTCAAGAAATAAATATCAGAAACTGTTGTTTTTTAGTAGTTTCGTTTATTTAGTATATATATATATATATATATATATATATATATATATATATATATATATATATATATGGTAAAATAATCCAATTGGCTGATAAGTAGGGTATGATTCTATTTGGGATCATCAAAATCTCGCTGTACATACACAATGTAGGTGCAAACTTACAGAGTTATACAAGGATTTTTATTCGTTACTGTGTTGTGTATTTTTCCAAATTCTCTAAGGGTTACATTTCCACTGCCTAAGACACACAAACAAAAAGATTATTTAAAAAAAAGTCCTTCCAATTTTACATGGTCTAATGACTTTATGGCTATCCTGTGTGTATGTATGTATATATATATATATATATATATATATATATATATATATATGTATGTATATGTATATATATATGTATGTATAATATATGGATTGAATCAATCCAACAAAATGTGGTTGAGAGTAGAGGAAAATGGGGATATAACAACACAAACTATATATAATTCTGAGTAGACCTCAACCAATAATGAGGCGAAATATAATCGTTTGTGTTTTTCCTCTACTCTCAACCACATACACACATACACACATATATAATATAAATGCACCAAGTATATATAAAAAAAAATTTTTTTTTAAATCTAGCTCAATAGACTCACCAAAGTACTAGAATTTCTAAAGTTCAAATAAGTAAAAAGTAAAGAAAGAAGAAGCAATAAAAAATATAGGATAGGGAGGGCAAGTTAGATAGAATCATTAATAACCTCTGTCAACATAGGTTTGACTTAGCACTAACTTCAAAGGAATAAGCTTTGGAGACTAAAGTTAATTGACTCTTAGGAGACATAGAATAAAAATAAGCTTAAACTAGGCGAATATATATTTCATTAGCCACATAAATTTACTTAGTTTCTCTGAAGACTGTGTACTAAGAACTAAGGTAGGGAAATAACTTTTCTACGACTATTAATGCTCTATATTTTACAGGATATATTGAGCCCTTTTGGATTAACTACTTATGCTACTACAATGTTTACATGGTAGTAACCCCTTGACGAATATATATATATATATATATATATATATATATATAAGAATGAGTTAGTACTGTTTAAATGCTTACAATAGAGGATATAAAACTTAATAATTATAAGATTATTTTGACAGGTTATCCCAAAGAATAGGTAAGGATTTTTTTTTTCTTTACACACGTTTTATTTTCAGTACCAAAATACAAAATTGTTAAAAGTCAAAACTATTTGTTGTTTGTCCAAAATAGCACACTAATATACAAAAACATTTATATAGCACTTTGATGAAATGTCTAGGGTAATATAGAAAAATATTTAATACAATAAATAATTCAAGAAATATCAGAAGAATGCCAAAACAACTTTGCTGTTTTTGGTGATTATGACCCCAAATCAAAGGAATGATCCTCGATCAATATTCTACCCTGAGATGCTTCCAATCTATTTCCAAAATAAAGAGTGCAGCAGAAATATCTCCCACATTTTAAACTGTCTCCTATGTAGGCAAGTGGCAATGATAGCTCCATCTAGCTAATGTCTTAATTTTTTTTCTTTTCTTGTCTTTTTTTTTATAATTTAAAAAAATTTTTTTTTTATAGATACGATTAGTTATGATAATGGCTTGAACCCATGCACACCATAGCTGTATTGATTTTCTATCCAGAGCAGCATCCTTCCAACGAAACACAAAATGAGCACAAAAAGTTCTCTGTGTAGCAGTTACAGATTTACCAGTCTTAAATGTTTCAACAGCAAACACACTGTGTGCACCGGTCCAACCCATGATTTTATCGGGGGGGGGGGTAAGATATTAGCTAGATGACACTAACAACACCTTGCTGAGATTCACTTGCACCACATAGGTGACAGTTTAAAATGTATCTGGTATTTATACTGTACCATGTATTAGACAACAATAGGTAATCTGAACATTAGCTACATAAATGAGAGTAACCTCCCCTTGTTTGTTTCACTTTGAGGAAGCCATTATGTTTTGGTCAGCCATTTTCACCGTGAATCTACACTGAAAATACAAATTTTTTTTGAATCAATACAACAATTTAACTTAAAAATATCATAAAATGTGTTCTTAATAACAATTAAGTTCATTTCAAATAATGCACAGGTACAATTAAGAACACATTTTATGATATTTTCGTGTTAAAACATGCAGTTGTATTGATTCGAACAAATTCATATTTTCAGTGTAGATTTATGGTGAAATGAAAATGGCCGACCAAAACATAACTGCTTCCTCAAAGTGAAACAAACAAGGGGAGGTTACTCTTATTTATGTAGTTAATGTTCAGATTACCCAACAATAATATCTGACTGTTGGGAATACAACCATCTTTCTGATAAGGGTTTTCGACACCTCACAGTTGATCACAAAATTAACTCTTTGCCTACCAAATTTCCCCGGTATTTTTTTTTACATGTATGATGGGGCTATTTCAAAGTTCACCATCCATTTACCTTTACCATCTATTTATTATACTGCATGACACCTAGCAGGTTGCACTTCTGGTGCACTATCAGTTCTAATTTCGTTGTCACTTTCATCATCGTCATAGTTACTCTCAGGATTATTGTATTCACTCTCACCATCATTTTTAAACGAGTCGCCTTCATCATCAAGCCATTCTTGTATCATTCGATTCAATGCTGCTGTGGAAAGACGAGCACTTCTCCTGGGGGCAGCCATCTTGTAGAAAATACAGCACACCCCCCGATATCAGAAAATAAATATGGTAAATATTGCTAGATTATTCCATTCAAAAGGTTTAAGAACTAACCTCAGGGTTGGTTTACAGACTAAACAAAAGATGGTAGGGCTGTTTACATAGTGATTTTTAAATGTAAATAAGTGAGATGTGCGAGAGCTGCTGTGAGTGGCTTAAAGTAGGCAAAGAGTTAATTTTGGGAACCCTGTCGTTGCTGCAAAGACAAATCATGTTGGAAGATGGTGGCGTGGTGCAAAGAAAGTGTTATATCGTAAATGACCAGTTATACCGAGTCGTCATATTATGAGGAGAGTCCTTCACATGAGTCCCACACGCAGTGATCTGTGTGTACTTAAATAGTGGCTAGCACCACCACCACTGCTGGGGTATGGGGAAGATGGGTCATTCCATTATATCACACACCCCACCCACCCCCGAGCTAAATTCTTCTGTTGGAATTTAACTTTTAATATTTCTTCTATTTTGGACGTAGCCGCTTTACAGCTTTCTTTTCTCTCCTCCTGACGGTTAATGATGGTGATGCTCGTGGAATTTGTGGAGAATAACAAGTTAATGGTGCAGGCGGCATGTCCACCAGTACTTTTTGGTTAATGGGAGGTGTGGTCTCATCCTTGTCGCCACGAGTTATACTGAGTGGTTTTATTATGAGACTCCTTCACAGGAGTTCCACACAGAGTGATCTGTGTGTCCTTAAATAGTGGCTAGCACACCACCACTGCTGAGGTACGGGGAAGACGGGTCATTCCATTATATCAGAAAGAAACAAAAGAGAATTTGGGTCTCAGTTATTAGGCTGGGATGAGCAAGATGATGTAATGTTCGAAATGGCAATGGAAAAAAGAGAGAAGTAGAGAATTGAACCTTCACACCAATACTCTATATAGGAGGCACACTTAGCATAACTGTACAAACTAAAATTGGCGAACCGAGTTCAAATCCTGGACGAGGCTGTTTGCATATTACTTTACACTAACTTCTAATTTCCATTGGGAAAGGCATGAATCCACCACCCCATTTATGAGTAAATTGTAGGGCAGACTTGGCTCTTTAGTCTTGTCTCAGAAAAGAAAAATTAAAACCAGCTGTACTCCACTTAAAATATGACTTTGTGTCAAACTCTGCCCATAGCTAGGGATTCCTGTATTTATATATACATATATACACACTCACATACATAACATCTAACATAATGTATTTACATACACATATATACACACACATACATACATCTAACATAATGTATTTACATATACATATATACACACATACATACATCAACATATAGTATTTTAAGTAACCGTTGTCATTCATGGAATTTAAGTATATCATATAAAATATATTTAAGAAATATGTGTGTGTGTGTGTGTGTGTGTGTATATATTTTTAATAAAATCTTTTAATTCTAATAATTTTTTTAATAATTATCTCTTTTTAAAAAAAACTCTCTAAAACAATTTCTTCAAACAAGAAATTTTCTCCTGACGATGACCTAAGGTCTAAACTAGTTAAGAATAAAAAACACAAAAGAAATATTCCTGTTTGTCTTATCACTTTTTATTCATATTATATATAAAAGGAAGTTTGGTATGTACGTGTCGATGTATAAGTCCAAAACGGGAGGTCACTCTGATTCGAAATCTTGCATAAACATTAATATCCTTCTAACTAAGAAACTCGCCAAATTTGGTTTTTGATTGTTAATAATTAAGCGATATAATTCGATAATTAAGAAAAAATTAAGAAATACCTTATACTCACCCCTCCACCCCCACCCCCAACTCACGTCGGCCTGAGTTTACCCCCCACACCATCTCCTGTCGGCACTTCGAGCTTTGAAGTAGCGTTGACTGAAAAAAGACGAATTCGAAAATAAATTTAAAAAAAAACCCTTCCACCCATTCATCGACACTGGCGTTGAAACCGCTTTAAAACAGATAATGAGCATCAGTAAAAAAGCAAAATGATATTGCATATGTAATTAATTTATGATACATTTTAAACATTAAATTCTGCCAAAAAATTTACGAAAATGGATACTCTGTCTGAAGTAAAAATACGTACTATAACAAACATGTTATTGAGATTTTAAAACAATTCATGCCAAAGTCATGTTTGTTTTATTCATTATTACTGGGTATTCAAATTATTTCTAATTCATTTTTTAAACATTTTTTTAAAACTCATTTTTTATCTATTTAGACCAATAGAAGGGACCTGTAGTGGTCATATTTGGTGGGCCTAACAAGTACTACCCCCGGGTCAATGTGGGCCTGGGAATAATGGCAATGAAGAGGTAATCCACACTTCCCAGGGCTCCATAGTTGGAACCTCACCCCTAGATTCAGTTTTATCATCAGATTCATATGGTAGGGACAATCATATAGGTGTTAGGGCTTGACTTAACAACCGATTGATTGGAGCAACCTCTCCGACCGCCCTTCTAATCCAAGTAACAGTGCATGTGATAGACTGCTCGGCAAATGCTACGGGTCGTTATCTACGGCCAACAGGTGGCCCAATTGGAACGTGGTTTTACTCAGCAGAGTTGCTGTCGGTATAGTGTACAGCCTCAGGCGATAGAGCTAAATAAATAAGGACATATTTAATACTTAGCTCCTTTTAATTGTTACTTTTTAGGGGTAAAAAAGAAAATAAATTAAATTAATATTTTTATCACTTTAATGCAACAAGCAATTAGGAACTGAATTTAAGTTTTTGTCTTATGTACAAAATAGTTTTTTTTTTAAATAGAATTATATTTCAAAACACTCAAAAGTTAAGAATTACTTTTTTTTTTATTTTATTTTTTTAATTCTATGAATTATTTTCCTCTTATTATCTCTCTAACTACTCACTACCTGGTGTTACATTTTTTTTAGTCTGGTCATGGACCGGGTACTTTTGCTAGTGTGTATGTATATATATATATATATATGCACACACATATAGATGTGAGGTATCCAAAACTTGGTAGTAAGGGATGTTTAACAAGTTTATTTTCGATCTTTTCAAGCTTTCTGGCCAACTTTTTTAATATTTGGATAGAACCCACGGAGTAGTCCACCAAAGATTTTGTCCCAAGTACTATATACAGAAAAGTTTGGTATGTACGTGTTGACTTATAACTCAGTAAAAAGAGATGTTATTCAGATTCAAAATCTTGCATATACCCTGATATCCTTATAACTAAGAAACACCAAATTTGGTTATTGATTTTTTACTAATTCAGGGATATAATTGATTAATTAAACAAGAATCAAATGATTTGTTATAATCGTGGCATGGCTGCTGCTACTAATAATAAAAAAAATTGCTGGTGCTGGCTATATTCAAAATGTATGCATGGTGCCACTGCTGATTTTTACAGCAAATTAGATGATAATTTGATAAATCATTTTCCTCTTATTTTCTCTCTTACCCCTGTTTTCTCCTTTTCCCTCACTCTCTGGTGTTCCTTTTTTTAATCCGGTCATGGACTAGGTACTTTTGCTAGTATATATATATGTATATATATATATATATATATATATATATATATATATATATATATATATATGAGAGGTATCCAAAACTTGGTAGTGGGGGATGATTCTATATGTGATTTCTAAGATACACTGTATTATTATTGTATGATCCAGTATGTATAAATACAGTAAATCTTTAAATCACTAAAGAGAGCTCAATGTATAATAAACTTTTTAGATTATATACAGAGCAATATTTATCTTAGGAAGGAATGGACTTGGCAAGCCAAATTGAAATCCTGGCTGAGCCAATTTGTATTTCACTTTACGCTGTCCCTGAGAAAAGCATGAATCCATCTCCTCCCTCCCCAGTTATGTGTAAATAGTAGGGCATACTCAATTCTTTAGCCTTGTTTAGGGGAAGGAAAATTCAAACCAGCTGTACTCCACTTAAAAATTTACTTTGTCTCATGGCCGTGGGTAGATATATAAATCGGTAATCTGAACATTAGCTACATAAATGAGAGTGACCTCCCCTAGTTTCTTTCACTTTGAGGAAGCCATATGTTTTGGTCAGCCATTTTCATTTCACCATAATCAATACAACTGCATGTTTTAACACGAAAATATCATAAAATGTGTTCTTAATAACAATTAAGTTAATTTCAAATAATGCACCAGCACAATTAAGAACACATTTTATGATATTTTCGTGTTAAAACATTCAGTTGTATTGATTTGAACAAATTCGTATTTTCAGTGTAGATTTATGGTGAAATGAAAATGGCCGACCAAAACAGACGGCTTCCTCAAAGTGAAAGAAACAAGGGGAGGTTACTCTCATTTATGTAACTAATGTTCAGATTACCTATAAATCTATGGTGGACTTTATTCAGAGACATAGATTTGGTGAAGCGCAATTCAAAAAATATCATACACTAAATACTACAAATGTATTGAGTTTAATAAATGTATTTTCTTGTTTATTTAGTTTATTGTATTTTAATTAATCCTTATTTATCTGTTTCTGATCATATTTTGATTTTTACCCAAATGGGTTGCTGAGATTTTGATTAGGGGTGGGGTGGGGGTCGTCTTGTCAGTCACTATTAAGTTGGTGCAGAGAAGAGTAGAGTAATTATTATAAGCTCCCAAGTTCGACAAGAAATATCTGAAGAAGGCCAGAGGGCACATCGGCTATAGTCCGAATAATCCAGATGATACAACTTATGAATCGGATATGAAATACACCTATGAAACAATCTACAAAAATACACCTGTAAAGGAAACTTGAGTACCAACTTTTGTCTCACATTCTGATAATTTGTTTAAAAACAAAATATTTACCTAGAAACTATTCCTTTACAAATCATATATACAAAAAAAAAAAAAAATGGCATTAAATAACCCACAGTTGGTTTAGAAGAAAATTAACTTTTTATCTAAAAAGAAAAAAGTCTGCATCCTTAGATCAGAGTGTATTTGGGAGTAATTATTATTATTATTATTTTTACTCCTTTTGAGTTTTTCAACGGGAGGCGTGAAGTGTCCTTTCGGCTGGCGTCTCCGTGTGTCGGCTCAAATCTTCTCGCCTTTATATTGATAGGTACGCCTCCGCATCTTTATCTTTTGATCTGATAATGGACATTTGTTATATATTTCTTTATCTTCTCCCTGCTTCCTTTACCGGAAACCCTCTCTTCCGTTTTTTAACTTCTTTGTTCGCTTTTACCGGGGGGGAAAAAGTCCTTTGGCATTCTTTGTTTAATTTAACCGGAAATTCCTATTTCTGTTTGTAAAATATACAACACCTTGTAAAATCTGAAGAAGCATCACATTGGTATAAACATTTGCAGATTAATGGCTGGATTGGTAATACTTTTTTGGGAGTATGAAAAAAAAAAAAAAGTCAAACTTGAAAGCTGTACAGAGGATGCCAACTTTTGTAGTAGTCGATTGTATTTAAAAAAAGAAAAGAAAAGGTTCTTTTTCTCATTTAAAAGAAAGAGAAAAAGAAATGGTAATTTATGAGGAAATGCGTCCCGGTCTCCTACCTCAAAAATTGCTACCCGGTGACTATCAAAATAACAACCCCAGCTCATCGTAATTCTTGTTTATTTATCGTAATTTGTTGTAATTCTTGTTTAGATATGAAGATGGATATATAGTTTTGAATATACTGAGATAGATAGATAGATAGATAAACAAAATGATATAGATAGATATGAACAAATGGAGATAGATATTTTCAACAAGTAAATGTATGTGGGGGGGGGGTCGCTTCTTTTTTTGTCGTTATTCTTGTTTATTTAAACTAAAAACAAGGCATTAAACAAACATGAATAAAAGAAGATCTTAGTATTTAAAGTAATATAGATAAATATGAACGAATTGGATAGATAGATATGAAGATGGATAGTTTTGAGTAGACTGAGCTGGGTCATTATTTCTTATTAGTCGCCGGATAGCAATTTTTGAGGCAGGAGACCGGGACGCACTTCCTCATAAATTACCAAAAAAATCATTTTCATGTTTGTTTTCATTATAAACAAAACAACACTCCACTTACCTCAGCTATTTCATTTTATATCTATATATATAAATATATAGATGAGTGTTTTAGGAATATATAAGGATATGTACAAGGTTGGATATATATGCTGATATATTTGAATTGTGTGTGTGTGTGTGTGAACATTGAAAGACTATCTTCATAATTATCTATGGAAAGGGTGTATATGTTTTTACATGATATTCATTTTTTTTTTTTTTATTACAGTCTGTGTCATTTTAATTTTAACCAGTACAAGAATAAACTACACTTATAATATATTCAAGGAACTATATATATATATATATATATATATATATATATGGGTCTAACGGGAGAAAATTAAATATTTTATAAAAAGAAGGTCCGCAAAATGGATTATGTTTTTTTTTTAAATTTTATTTTTATCTTACATTTGCGACACGTTTCAGATCTGATATCTTCGTCAGGCATTAATTAAACATATTGTGGCATATATATATATATAATTACATTAATGATAGGGTTACATATGAAAATAAAATAAACCTACTCTTATGTTTTTACATACAGATAAAAAAAATATGGAACACTGAATGAATAAGCAAGACCAGGTTGTTGGTAATTAACAAAGTTTTATTTAACACAGAGTAGAGTAGAGAATGCTTCTACCCTAAAAGTGACTTAACTATCTCACTGTACTGTGTACATGCGTCCACTCAGTACAAACCCCAATCCAAAAGTGTCATGGTGGAAAACCCACTTCCGGGTTCCCATCAGCCCCCTACTGATCAAGGGGAATAACTCTATTTTCGTTAGGTCTGAACCTAACACTTACTATGGCCATTATTTTCCTAGTAATAAGATTAGTGCCAAACTTTAGCTAAAACTTAATTGTTGGCATCCTTGCATCTGCAAAAGGCAATGGAGTAGTGTCCTTTTTTCTTTTTTTTTAACTACGTAGACTGGACGGGTTGTTTTGGAGGATGCACTGTTGCCCAAGCAGCAGATTCCCCCCTCTCCACACTGCCGCTGTGGTCCTAAGGAAAGGTAAGAAACCTATGCATGTTGGCAGTGTCGCAGGAGTTGCTGTGTAGCACTGAAATTCAGTGTTATTCCACTTTAGGGACTCCGGCTTTGTTTTCAGCATTTACTCCCCTCAAAAATTGAGTACTCATTAAGAATGAATTTATTTCAAAATTTTGTCAGCATTAAATGACCCAGCGAAGTTGATATGCCATAAACCAAAGAAACAATTGATTGAAGACTACATGTAGGACCACGAAGAGACTTATAAAACCATCACCGCTGAGCGGCTTCATAACCCCAAGGAAGAGCTAAAAATTAGAAAACTCCTCTAAAGGTGGCAGTAAAACAAAACTCTAATACACTGGCTGGGGGTCACATGACCAAACGTATAAAGCTACAGAACCACCCGAACAGTCAATAGTGTACCAGGTTATTTCCTATAACTCCAACCTAAAAAAAGGGGGAACCACTCTGAATTAATTTTATCTGTTAATTAATCTATTAAACTAACCCAACCCTAACCTGTCTTCTTTTTTCCTAGTAGATCAATAAATAAATAAATAATTTAAAAAATTCGTTCAGAGTTATAGGAAATAACCATGTACCAATTTCAAAATGGAAGCAAGATTTGTGAATCGCTGTTGCTGTGGGAAGATTTGGGGTCTGGTCAGCCCTGACTGGTTCACCTGGGAGAGAAAATACGATGTTGAGAGACCCAAAATTTCAATGATCCCAGAAAAATTACATTACTGACTCCTCCTTTTTCATCAGAAAGATCTATTTTACACAATTTAAGAGTGTTATGATGCTAATAGTATCACGTCCACCTAACTATCTGAGCCATCATCTATAACTGAGAAATAACCCCTCTCATTGTACATTGAGTGGTGAGCAGGGCTGTGGAGTTAGAACACAAAACCCCTGACTGACTCTGACTCCTCTATTTTTGGCACTTCCGACTCCAACTCTTCTCTATGTAATTAAGTGATTATGGCCTACAAATCTCATAAGGCCTATGCATATTTGGTGCTCTTCTAATATGTGATCTACCAAAGGTTTGTGATCTACTATTCATGGCATGTGATCTACTAGGAAAAAAGAAGACAGGGTTAGGGTTTAGGGTTAGTTTAATGGGTAGATCACATATTGGATTAGAAACCAATCGGTAGATCACATATTGGAAGAGCACCGCATATTCTCCTAACTCGAGTAAGTGATAGATGTAAGTGTTGAGTTAGTGCTGTTCTAGGTGACAATCATCCCGAGGTCGCAGGTTCAATCCTGACTACAGGTGAAAATAATGTAGAATACTTAATCATAGCCAAATACAAGTGTTAAGCTATGTTAATGGAATGAGAACAATCTACCTCATGGGATAAAAAAGGTTCAGTTCAGTGTTCCATGAACGCTCTTGAATTCAACAAAAACACCTGAAGAAGGCTGGAAAGCAGTTTGTCCAAAACATTGTGTACATATTTAACAAACTCTCCACACGAGCAGGATGTGACACAGGGTCAATTTTTTTTAGGTGGAGTTTAACAGGTTTGAATTCAGAGTTTTCCTTCTCCTAAACTGGTTACCTAACAATGTTAAAGAGCCCAGTCTGCCCTATTTACCCATAGCTGAAGGGATAGCAGGTCGATGCATAACCTTTCCCAAGGGCAATAAATTGATCGAAGTACACCATCAGTATATTTTCTTTTCTTTTGGAAGTCCGTCACAGCCGATGATGACATCACTCCATATCTTCAGTTGTGGACCCTCCAGTGGCTTGTTAGTCCAATTCTGGACTTCCAATATGGTCACACACATTGCAGGGGAAATTCCCATCTACATTTGGTTGTTCATAATGATGAAGATGTCGCTGTTCTGCAGTCTGATTATGTCGATATTGAGCTGCTTAGCTCCTGTGCGGCAGGCGTCTTGCCAACTCTGTCTATTGGAGGCCAGATCTTCCACGCTTGAAGGTGTGATGATACATTTATTCAGCATTGTCTTAATATGGTCTTTGGGGAGCTCCTGTCCTTTGCATGCCATCTGTGAGTTCACTGTAAAGTATTTTTACGAGGAAGTCTGTCTGCAGGTATGCGGATGGTGTGACCCAACCATCAGTATATAAACATAGAATTATTTTCTCATTTAGATTTTAAAAGAAAAGGAATAGTGAAAATGTGCTACAAGTGTAGCATAAATAAAACAAAATATTAAATTAAAACAAAAATATTAAAGTAATAGAATAAAAATATAAGAGGATGATCAACCGTCCTCAACACTCACGGCACTCCCAGGGAAGCTTCACGTACACTAGTGTGCCGCGGCACACCGGTTGAAAAACTCTGCCCTAGAGAAATTACACAACTCTCTTTGTCACCCTGGTGTTACAAGATTAATGCATTTTGTTAGGTCAAGGAACCTTCCTCTCTCCGTGGAAGATGTAAAGAGAGTATCTGCCTTTTGCATTATATATATGCCAAAGGCAAACCTCGATTTTACTAACCTGACACTTTGCCCCTTGTGAAAGTATATTGGCCATGGTACCAAGTGTGGTGGTGAATCCGAGCACAGTACCAAATATGGTACTATTACATACCCACATTGACATCGCTAATTGGTGAGAGTCAGAGTTCTTCAGTGATATATAGAGAGAGACAGATTAGAGACTTACTTGGTGAGGAGATCATACTTGCTTCTTGCTGATCCTTCTACCATCTCCTCCGGCTGCCATCTCATTGTCTAGCTGGGTTGACTTCTAACTAAGGGAGTTGAGTTTCTTCTAAGGGCTTCTGTTGGGTTTTGCTTGTTTAAATTAAATGAATTAATAAGACATCTTTTTGTTACTTGATCAAGTTTTTATTTTATTTTTATGGCCCTCTCAACTCTTCGACGGCCAGGCTGAATCTCAAAATTATCATCTCTCACTCTTCCTTTCTCCCCTTCGCCATCTATCATTCCTTGTCCAATCAAAAACAATGCCACGCGTCCGTGCTGATATCATTAAAATTTTTTCCGTTACTGATCACGCCACTACTCAAACTTTTCCCTAACTAATCACTCAAACCACCATCATGGTTCTACGTCATGACTATTGTGTAATAAAGAAGGGAATTTTAGTGATTTTGAATCAATAAGAATGACATAAACCAAAATTGTGCTGAATAATCTAACATACTTGACACATTTTACAAAATATTTTTAAATCTAAAATATACTGACTTAAGTTTCTCACATTAGTGCGAATCTTCAGGGTATTTTTTTTCTGCCATCGTTTTGAAATATATAGGTGGGTTGTAGCCATTTTCAATGTAGCGATTTAAACCATTTGATTTTAATTGTCTATTTAGCTCTTTATATTGAGCATTTTTTACTCGATTTTAGTGAAAAAAAATCCTGAAGTCATTATGGTTTTATACTCATTTACTTAGTGGTTTTTTATAGTTACTGCAGTATATATATATATATATATATATATATATATAGTATCCAATTGCTGCATTAACTTTTCCATTGCAGTGGCATCAGTAAATAATCCAAAAGTGCTCAATATATTAAAAAACATAGAGCAATAATAATAATAATGATAATATTATTAGAGCAAAAATAAAGGGTCTACCATGGTTTCAATCAAATTGAAATGATTTCATCAGGACCCTACCCTTAGTTAAACATAGAGTAGGGTCCTGATGAAATCATTTCAATTTGATTGAAACCATGGTAGACCCTTTATTTTTTCTCTAATAATATTATTATTATTATTATATATATAATTGAGAAGAATAATTATTATGATATATATATATATAAAGGATTGAGAAGAACAACATAGCGTTCAACCATTATTATACAACCGTTATAAACAAAAAGTAAGTTACAAAAACACACACCACCTATCAAATATCAGAAATCACACTCGTACATATTAACATTCTGCCAAAATATGGTTAATTAATGCCTGAAGAATATAACAGAAGATCTGAAACACGTGTCGCATATGTAAGATATAATAACATTTTTTTTAAAACATAATCCTTTTTGCGAACCTTCTTTTTTTTTATAGAATATCTAATTTTCTCCCATTGGACCCATAACAACACTTTATATATATATATATATATATATATATATATATATATTTGTTGAATTTTTTAAATATAAAAGTTTTTCATAAGCAACTACCCAGGTTTCAGGTTATTTCACCATCGTCAGGCTGCTCATCTCCTGGTGTTTATTTGAAGAGATTCAAATAAACACCAGGAGATGAGCAGCTGACGATGGTGAAATAATCTGAAACCTGGGTAGTTGCTTATGAAAAACTTTTATATTTAAAAAATTCAACAAATAAATAAAGCTCCTACAAATTTGTGGTTGAGCACTGTGATTTCTTTGTTTTATTCCAAAACAAAGTTTTAAATATATATATATATATATATATATATATTAGATAAAGAATCATGACTTATTTCTTTTTCCGTTCTTTCGGAAATATTTTAGTCATATATTTATTTACACCTTAAAAAGAAATGGTAGGGCCTAGACCGTTACCCCCACCCCCAATAATAGAAATACAATTAAGACAAAATAAAGGTACTGCTCCTCAACTATACATTTACAAATAACTTTGACACAGACTGAATATGTAAACAAATGCATATATTCCACCGTGTGGGTGTGTATGGGTGTGTGTGAAATCATTTGTAATTTCTTCTTCTGTAATAAACAAAACATTTCAGACTTAAATCTTTAGTTGTTTTCTTTCCCTTTATATAAGAAATCTGCGATTAAGCGATATCAGATATCTCGATGTACACGGTTTGATTTTTAATCAGAGGGTGTTGCTGGATGATAACGGATGGAAGACAAGGATATTAATATAATAATGATGATGATGATAATAATAATTCCTCATTTCTGAAATAGCTGAAACATTATGACTAAAACAACCAAGATGGGGATACTTGTTCAAATAGATCAGTGAATTAATAATAATGATGATGGTGATGATGATAATAATTCCTGATTTCTGAAATAGCTGAAACGTTATGACTAAAACAACCAAGATGAGGATACTTGTTCAGATATTTCAGTGTACAATAAAGGTAATACTAATATCAGCAATTCTGATAAAAATTCTTTTTTTAAGAGTTCCAAAATTGGAAAGAAGAATTTTTTAAAAAAATGATCTTTTCAGCTATACCAAAAAGGTCATTAGGTTCAAAATGCTATGAAAAAAACACCATATGAAGTAAACAACTAAAGGCCTCTCTCTCTGCCAGACTAAAAAAAAAAGTAAATAACAAATATGAAGTAATAACAATGGTGTATTTTTATATTACTGCTGACAGCACAGAAAGAAAGAAAAAAGAAAGAATTGGATAGGAATTTAGGAACAAGCATAATAAGAATAATAATAATAATAATAATAATGTTGATGATGATTCTTCATTTCTGAAATAGCTGAAACGTTGTGACTAAAACAACCAAGATGAGGATACCTGTTCAAATAGATCAGTGAATTGATAATAATAATAATTCCTCATTTCTGAAATAGTTGAAACAGTGTGACTAAAACAACCAAGATGGGGTTACCTGTTCAAATAGATCAGTGAATTAATAATAATAATAATTCCTCATTTAGGAAATAGCTGAAACATTGTGACTAAAACAACCAAGATAAGGATATTTGTTCAGATAAATCAGTGAATTAATAATAATAATAATAATAATAATAATAATAATAATAATTCTTCATTTCTGAAATAGCTGAAACAGTGTGACTAAAACAACGAAGATGGGGATACCTGTTCAAATAGATCAGTGAATTAATAATAATAATTCCTCATTTATGAAATAGCTGAAACATTGTGACTAAAACAACCAAGATGGGGATACCTGTTCAAATAGATCAGTGAATTAATAATAATAATCATTCCTCATTTATGAAATAGCTGAAACATTGTGACTAAAACAACCAAGATAAGGATACTTGTTCAGATAGATCAATGAATTAATAATAATGATAATAATAATAATAATAATCATTCCTCATTTCTGAAATAGCTGAAACATTGTGACTAAAACAACCAAGATGAGGATACTTGTTCAGATAGATCAGTGAATTAATAATAATAATAATAATAATAATAATAATAATAATGATAATTCCTCATTTCTGAAATAGCTGAAACATTATGACTAAAACAACCAAGATGGGGATACCTGTTCAAATAGATCAGTGAATTATTATTATTATTATTATTATTATTATTGATGATGATGATGATAATTCCTCATTTCTGAAATAGCTAAAACATTATAGACTGAAGTAGATAGATTGATAGATATGAGTAGATTGATCTTCAATTCATGTTTCTTACCAGATTAACAAAGTTAAGCATCAATGAGCCTTTTAACTAATTAGATGGGTGACTAACTAGGAACAGTACATAATCTGAGAGCCAGATTAAGGAAAACAGTAAATTCTAAGAAAAGATTGGATATTTACTTTGTGGATGTTGTGGATTTTCATGTTAAAAGACACAACACTATAAAAATGAAAAGCAATTGATTCAAAAATAAAAATTTGCTTTTTATTTAATTGAAGCATTTTTTTTTTAAATGGTTGTTTTTAATGTAATATGAACAAAAACAATCTTTGTTTTTGTCTTAGATGGCCAGAGATAGATAGATAGATAGATAGATAGATAGATATAGATATAAAAAGATTCAGATAGATAGATAGATATAAAAAGATACAGACAGATAGATAGATAGATAGATAGAGATAGATAACTAGGTAGATATATAGATGTGAATAGATTGAAGTTGATCAATAGATAGAAAGATATATATATATATGAGCCTGTTAAGATTGATATGAACATATTCAGATAGATAAATATACTATTTCATTTTTTTTTTTTTAGATAGATAGATAGATGTAGCTAACTAGATTGATAGATAATGTGAATAGATAGATAGATATGAGTAGACTGAAGTGGATAGATAGATGTGAATAGACTGAAATAGATAGATAGAGATATATGAGTAGGCTGAAGTAGATAGAGATATATGAGTAGGCTGAAGTAGATAGATAGATGTAAGTAGACTGAAGTAGATAGATAGATAGATATAGATAGACTGAAGTAGATAGATAGATAGATAGATAGATTGATAGATGTAGACTGAAGTAGATAGATAGATAGAGATAGATTGATAGATGTAGACTGAAGATAGATAGATGATAGATAGATAGATAGATAGATATAGATAGATAGATAGATAGATAGATAGATATAGATGTAGATAGATAGATAGATAGATGATAGATAGATAGATGAAGTAGATAGATAGATAGATAGATAGATAGATTAGACTGAAGTAGATAGATAGATAGATAGATAGATGAAGATAGATAGATAGATAGATGTAGACTGAAAGTAGATAGATAGAAGTAGATAGATAGATAGATGTAGATGTAAGTAAGATAGATAGATAGATAGATAGATGTAGAATGAAGATAGATAAGATAGATAGATGTAGAATGAAGTAGATAGATATGAGTAGACTGAATTAGATATGAAATAATTGAGATAGTAGATATGAACAGATTGCAATAAATATCATTATAAAAAAATTACAGATATTCCCTCCGATAAGCTACAAAGCCATTTTTTAACCTATGTTCTAATGAAAGGCTTAAACTCAACAAAATACCCGATATGTTTGTTCATCTAATCGAGTTTTTAATAATAGGGTGATTAGCCCAGCACATGAAGAATTTTAAACAGAATTCTATTAGTCCGTTCAGATCTCCATGAAAAACTGCTGAAAGACAGAAGAAAGAAGAGGAAGAATTTTATGTCTCTTGCTTTCAAATTTCCCTTCTTTATTTTCATCTTAGCTCTTCTATATTCTCATCAACATTATTAACACAAACACCACTTATTATTATTATTATCATCATCATCATTAGTCTTACCACTGATATCATCATTATTAGCATCATTTGTTCATCTTCCTTCTCATCAACATAATGATATAATGGCAAAAATTATATAACAGTGATGATGATGATGATAATGATTGCTGATGTAATAATTAACCTCATTATTATCATTACTTTTATGATATCATTATCATTATATCATTTTATTTTTTATTTTCCATCTATATAATTTACATTATAAAGATGATAATTATTATTCTTTGTACTCATTATATTATTGCTAATTAAAATTATCATTTTATATTTCTTGTTTTTTGAGGGTTTTTTTTTTTTTCTCTCCTTTATCTTAAGAATAAAGCTATATTTTATACTTTATGCAATTTTTTTCCAGATCTCATATAACAAATATACTTTTTTTAGATTTTTATCATAAGATTTTTTTTTAATTCCTTTAAAGGTTATAACAAAAATCAATTTATGATATTTTTCTTTTATTTGATAAAAATATTCATATTTTTGAAAATAATAATAAAAACATCACTTAAAAATAATTTTTAATTCATTTTTTGATAATTTTTAAAAATCATTTTATTTTTATCATTTTTTCAATAAGTAATTTTTTAAACATTTTTATTTATTTTAAGAAAAAATATCACAATTTAAAAAAACATTCATAACAAATATACTTTTTTTAGACTTTTATCATAAGATTTTTTTAAACTTCCTTTAACAAATCAGTTTATGATATTGTTCTTTTATTAGATAAGAATATTCATTTTTTTTTTAAATAGTTAAAAAATATATAATTTCAAAAAAAATTTTGTTTATTTTTTATAATTATTTTTTTGTTATTTTTTTATCATTTTTCAAAAATTGTTTTTCAACAAGTAATTTTTTAAACATTTTTTTTTTAATCACAATTTTGGAAAATATTCATATTTATTTAATTTGATACTAAATTCAAAGAAAAACGAATTTAAAATAGGAATTGAAGTATATGTTTTTTTTTTTTTTTTTTTTCACCCAATAATTTAATCTCATAGAAAAAGAAAAGAAAAAGTATTTTCCATTTATTTTATTTTATTCTTATTTAAGTTTTATTAAATACGAATAAATGGAAATGAATGGAAAATACTTTTTCTTTTCTATTTCTATGAGCTTAAATTATTGGATGAAAAAAACAAAAAAAACATATTTTATGTATTATCTTTTATATTATTTTATGTTGATTTTTTTATTATTGTTTTTTTATGCATTTTCATTTATTCTTATACAGCTTTTATTTTTATATTATTTTATATATTATCTTTTATATTATTTTATGTTGTTTTTATATTATTGTTTATATTTTGTATCAATGTTGAACCATGGCTCAAAAAAACCATTAGGATCAAGTCATGCTGAAAGTATGGGGACAAGTTTAGCTAGTTCGTCTTTGTATCTTGTCCCTAATAAAGCTGGTTCTTTTTTCTTGTGGGCTGGTAAGCTGAAATGAAATTTAAGGAACGAGAAAGGAAAGAGACAAGGCAAGAGGTAGTTTTATGACTTAGGCTTTATTGAACTGGGCATAGTCGTCTGTAGCAAGGGGACATGACCCTGGCTAGTATGAGCAACTACACTCAGTTGTGGCCTAAATTCAAATGACCAAGGTATCCTTTTTGGGGGTAGGGAGTCAGTCTTTTTTGTCGGACATGAGCAAAGAGGTTTTTCCAGTCAAGGCCCCATGGGAGTTTGTTGTTTTTTTATTTTATTTTATTTTATTTTATTTTATTTTATTTTATTTTATTTTTATTATTTTATTTTATTTTATTTTATTTTTTTAAATTTTATTTTTATTTATTTTATTTTATTTTATTTTTTTTTATTTTTTTTTTTTTTTTATTTTTATTTCGTTTTATTTTTATTTTTATTTTATTTTTATTTTATTTTTTTTATTTTCGTTTTATTTTATTTTAATCCCACAAAAGCACCAGTTAATGCTAGATCACCAAAGTTAAGCAGAAATGAGTAAGTATTGAACAGGCTCATCATTGCTTAACTTTGCTGATTTAGTGGGAACCAATGCTTTCAACATGACTTGACCATAATTGTTGACTACTTAACTCTTTGCCAATCAAATTTCCCCTTCAGCTGTACCCTATTTTCTTGGTATTTTTTACTTGTATGATGAGATATTTCAAATCCACAATCTATTCACCTCAAAACTCATTCTTTTCAAATAAAGTCCTATTATTATTGTAATATAAGTCCTTCTGTTCAATTATAATGAACTAACCACCAGTTTTCATACTTTGCTTATGGTAGGATCACTGTGGTGGGAGAGCTGTTGTGAGTGGTTTAAAGTAGGCAAAGAGTTAAGCAACAGCAGGTACTGTAAGTAACTCGAGTCCTTTGTTTATCAAAATGAGTTGATTTGGAATTAAATAATTTGAAAAGGGTAGATATGCTATAAACAAAACAACCAACCAATCTGATATAATAATGATAATGACATTTTTATTGTGTACAGTGCTCAGGTGCACCACAACTTATCAAAGTCTCATGTCTAGTACACAGAATAATGTATTAGTGTCAGGAACATGAATAGCATATAGTAACAATATAAATGTATATGTGCACATGCGTGCATGCATATGTGTGTGGATGGGAGTATCAAGTATAGTGTTGGTGGACTACAGGATGCATGGAGGCTTTGAAAGTTGCAGTGTTTTGGCAGCTCACAACGGATGCAGGCAAGCTTATTCTATGCCTCGGTAATTCTGAGCATGAAAAAATTTTTCCGAAAGTCATGTGAGCAATGCTGTTTTCTGACTTTGTCGACATGCCCAAGTGTGTTAGAAACATGGATATCAAAAAGGTGCTCACGGTTGCTGTTGTTAAGATGATTAATGACCTTATGAGTGTTTACCAAGTCAGTTGGCAGACGCAGAGTTTTGACGAATCCATTCCCAGGGCAGCAAGACGTTCAGAATATGGATCTATCTATCTATATATCTATTGATCTATCTGTTTACCTATCTATCTCAATTGTGTTCATTATCTTGTATGTTATTATCCATTATCTGTTATGGACAAGTTGAGAGCACCAGTTCCCACTAGATCACCAAAGTTAAGCAGTGATGAGCCTGTTCAATACTTAATTGAGTGACCATTTAAGCAACAGCAGGTACTATAAACAACCTGTCCTTTATTTATCAAAATGACTTGATTTGGCATTAAATGACACAAAAAGGGTTGATATGCCGTAAAACAAACCACCAATCAACAAAAAATAAATAAATAAATAAAAACTACAGACACAGCATTTTAACGCAAATTTTATTTCTTCATAATTTTTTTAATGAAGTACAGGCAGGATATGACACAAGGTCAATTTTTAAGCAGAGTACAACTTACGGCCAGTTCAGCTCAGTTGGTAGAGCATCCGTCTAGGAACCACAAGGTTTTTAGGTTCACTACCAGTCCTCAACAGGGTAGGGCAGGTTTAGCTTAGTCGGTAGAGGATGTGTCTAGTAACCACAAGGTTCCAGGTTTGATACCGGCCCTCGCCAATTCAGCGCATGAGTAGCACACTTTGGATCTGAGTGTTGAGCTAATAATAGGTGCGGCACTCCACTTCAGATGCAGAACAATTCCCCTGGTCTAGCGCTAGTGAAAAGAGCATAGACTCCCTCACTCTCTGGCTGATACTGACAATAGGCTACCCTGCTGCTTTACTTTAACTTACAACTCATTTGAAATCAGTTTTTCTTCTTCTATATAGTGGTTAACGTTATACTAAATTTTAATAAAAACAACTCTACATCCTTTATTTTTATTAATGACCATATTTTAGCTCAGTCGGTAGAGTGTTCGGCTAGGAATCACAAGGTTCATAGTTCGATACCGGCCCTCGCCCACTCAGCGTATGAGTAGCACAGGGATCTGTGCAGTAAAGTGAGGAGCTGGTGGTAGGTGTGGTACTCCACCTCAGACACCCAAACAATCTTCTTGGTCTTGCGCAAGTGAAAAGGGGGTAGACTCCCTTGCTGATTGGCTGATACCAACATTAGGCTGCCCTAATTACTTTTTACAACCCATATGTAATATGAGTAAATACTGCTAGTTTAGCTTCTTTAAATATGAATAATTATCCTAAACTTTAATAAAAGCTACTCTATATCCTTTATTTTTAACTAGAAGTGGCTACCTGGCATCACCTGGGTAGAGGAGGGGGTGTTAAAAAGTTAGTCTCGCAGATCCATTATTATTTATCGCGAGTAAGATACTCGCTGGTTGCCCCATGAAAATCCCCACGGATATATATAACAATATAGTAAGAAAATTCCATTCAATGGTATACAATCTAAAAAAAAAAAAACGATATAAATGATGCAATTAATTCAATCAATCGATATTATATTTCAAAGGAAAAAGAAAACATACAAAAAAAAAGAAAAAGATAAACAAAATAAGACACTAATGACTTTCCCTTCTGTTACTTTTCAAATTTGAATTTTTAAATATCTTCCCAAATATAAATCAAATCTTCATTATTTTTGCTCAAAAACCAAGCCCTGGTGGTATCTAATGTGTATATATATTTACTTTGTCGTTAATTGTTTTATTTTCGAAGTTTCCTCCGGACATACATATACTCACAACTGCTCTTTATATATGTATAGATAGATAATGACCATCTTACAACCAGTACATAATATGGATAAGTACTGCTTATGAATAATTATCCTAAACTTTACGGTTTAGCTCAGTTGGTAGAGCACCCGCCTGGGAATCACAAGGTTCCTCGTTCGATATTGGTCCCTGCCAACTCAGTGCATTGGTAGCACAGATTGGGTAATCTGATCTGTGCAGTAAAGCGTCTAGGAGCTGACGATAGGTGTGGCGCTCCACCTCAGCAAAAACAATCTCCTTGGTCTAGTACTAGCAAAAAGGGGATAGAATCTTTCACTGTCTGACTGATACAGACAATAATTCACTCTACCAACTTTACTTTTTGCTTTTCATCTTTTATTTTCAATAATGACCATCTTATAACTTGTATGTAATATGGGTAAGTACTGCTTAGGAATAATTATGTTTAACTTTAATAAAAGCAACTAAATCCTTTATTTTTAATGATAACTCTTCTAGGATTTGGTCTTAAGTTGCCGATTCCATTTCTTTCAGTGATAATTATTACACAAATGTACCTTAAAATTTGTAAAAATTTTAGGAAAAAATTTTCTAAAAAACAATTTCCTAGAATTTTATCCAACAAAGTCTACTAGGACCTTACTTGAATTTTGCTCTCAGGTAAAAAATATGCAAGAGACACAAATGTTGTTGCAGGTGAATTCAGGCTGCATTTGCTGTCTTGTCATCTAAGCATTGTTCATTTTCTTCATCATCAAGTGGGGTCTGGACACAGCTGTTTTTTCTCCCACAAATAAAGCCAGTGGGATTGGATTAAGAGGAAAACAAGAGATCAGATAAAGTGTGGAGATTTTTAAAAAATAAAAAAAATAAAAAATAACAATCTCCCATGAGCCTTCAGACAGGAAGAACCCTCTGAGCATGTGCAGGAAAAAAGACCCACTTCCTTCCTACCTGCTAATCTCTCAGCCATTCAAACTCTGGCTTCAACTGAGATCAGACACTATTACTAGATAGGAAGAAATTTCCTCTCCACAAGGTAGCTATGACCCATGAATAAAGCCTGAATCCTAAAACTACCTTTTGTCTTTGTCTCTTCCTTTTCCTTCCTTCTCCTTCCTTTTCAGCTTGACCACCAAACATAATGGACTTTAAAAGGAAAACCTGTGAACATGCATCAGAAATAACCAGCGACCTTTAAATCAATGTTAAAATCCTTAAAACCCCACAGATGTAATGTTTTTTTCTGTACCAAGGTGTCAAGTCTCTTTTATGGGATTCTATCTACAGTGATACCTTCTCTGGGGAGGGGGTAACTTGATTAAATCAGCAAGGGATCCAGGCATCATGGTAAATACAGCTTCAATCTTGATACTTTCTGAACATACCTTAAATATACAGCAATGATCAAAAAGTATCCAGACTGAATTTTTCAGTTTTTTTAATTAAAATTTTTTAAATGTTCACTGTTGAGCAATGTTCACAGTTGAGCAACTCAAGTATTAGAGTTAACAGAGAAATAATAGGAAAAAACACAATGAGTATTAAGAATAGAGGAAAAGGTTTACTAAGCAAAGATACAACGTGAACAGAATAATAAGCAATTGCTAGGTTAAATTAACAAGTCCCATTAAATCTTGTTGTTTCTCTCTTTTGAGGTTTTCGTCAGACATTATTTATAGGAGAAACAGATGATTCCATTGTCATTATTTAGGTACTATATGAGAGCAACTTATATAATAAAGTGACAATGTCAACACATCAAGACAAAGTCTAGATGAATCTGTATGAGAAAATTATGAAGTCAATCACAATATTCTTTGGCAAAAGACTGGTTTGTGCAAGTGCAGCACATTTTATTACTCACCAGACTTAAATCCATGGAACTTTTTTTATTTTCTAAATTCAAAATTCATCTCAAGGGTAAGATTTGAAGATGAAGAGGAAATTAGAAGAAATGGTGCAGCATCACACCATATCAAAAGAGGAGTTTCTGAGGTGCTTTGACCAATGCAAAACTCATTGGAATAACTGTGGTAAATAAAAAGTGGACTATTTTGATGAAAATAAACGTTTCTTCCATTGTTCATTCCTCTCTTGGGAAATACAGCTTCAATCTTGATACATTTTTAACATACCTTGTATGCACAGAAATTCATACGATAGTCTTTATATTAACACATTTCCACAGATCTTCCTCTGCAATAGTACAGTTATATTTTTCCCTTTTTTTTTGGGGGGGGGGTTGACAATAATATACTTTCTTTTTATTTTCAAAGAGGAACAAATTTTTAACATAATAACACAATTTTAAAAAAAAGAGTATTCCTATCTAATACTGATAATTTGCACACAATTATATAATTTCAAGTATTCCTATCTAATCTTATTATAATGGAGATTGTGTGCTTTTCTGTCTGTAACCGAAACTAAATCCCTACTCAAGCCACAATTCCCTTTGTTATTGACGTCACATTGAGCATGAATTTATTTTTATTTAAACCACAATTATTGATAAAATTGTTTTACATTATTAATACTGTTAACCATATCTATATGATATTTTCCACGTACCCCACTTGTACAGGTCAGGCACAAGGCCCTATTTATGTGGGACCATCCACAAGCCGAGACTCATGGGGTGGTGGGTGAAAAATTGCGTCAATCCCGTTGGCATTCCCCCTCAAGGGGGGCGCCTCAGGCACTGGTCAACAAATCCAGCCCTGCCCCTTTAAATCAAGGGGGCAGGTGTTGCCTGGGGGAATGGCCCCTGGGATCGACGCCGTTAATTATATCAATGGTCCAGAGGCCGAAGCCACTGTTGACCATATCTACATACTAACAACATGCAATTATATTTATATATACAAAAAAATAGCGGTTTACATTGTGAACGGTAAGGCTAATTTGCATATTGATATTAAAAATGTGATTTTAATAAATATGTTCTTAGTATTATTGATTTCTAATTGTTTGGTTTTATTTCAATGAATATGTGCAAAAATCTCAGAGATAAATCTTAAAAGAAATCCATTAACAAGAAGAAAATTTTTTATTCTTTACTTCCTAATTTAACTAGTTCAATTTTTTTTAAAAATTCTCTCAGTTCTTATTTGTATTTTATCTGAGATGGGGGAGGAGGGGGCATTGTAAAATCTGGTAAAACAAAAAAAGAGGTGAATTATTTTCCCAATAAAAAGCATATCAAAAGAGACAGAGTACGCTATAAAAAAATTTTGAAATTTAAATTTGTGTTTTGTAAAAATATATTGTACGAATTCAATTGAAAAAAAAAGATTGTCTGAGTTTTTTGTATTTTCTTTTCTTTGTATTTTATCTGGTGGGGAAGTCATTGCAAAATATCTAAATTAATTTGCCATTTTAAAAAAAGCGAGAAAGACCGCACGGTAAATATTGAAGTTTGGACATTTTTACGCTGTTTGGTTTTATTTTAATGAATATAAGTAAAAATCTCTTCAATGAATCTTAAATGAAATCCATTAACAAGAAGAAATAACTGTAATTTTATTCTTTACTTCCTATTTTAACTAAATAGTTAAATTAGAAAAAATAACAATGAAAGACGAGAGTGATGGAAGAGTAAGTTTCAGTTGTTCTATTTTTCGATTATACCCTCCTTTTGTTTCAAATCATTTTATCTGCATTGTTATTTTGTTTCATTAGCCTTTCTAATTTAATACAATATTTTATTACATTAAAAATTAAATACTTGCACCCGGAGTGTGCATATATTTGCTAGTACTAATAACTTTCAAACAGATCTATTTTGACTATAGATAGGACCCTAACATGTACTACAAGATAGAAATGACAACATAGGGGTATTCCATACTTCCTAGAGTTTCATAACTGGAGTCTCAACACTGAATGCAGTTCAGTGTCATAACCAGGACATCCTTGGTGGTGGTGGTGTTCTTACTTCCCAGCAGGGGATACAGTTGGCGTATTCTAACTCTAGCCTACAGGGCATAGTCTCATTAAGATTTTCAGGAAGAAAGTAGAAAGCAGGATTAACAGTTTAAAATTAGTAATTTATTTTTATTCATTAACTTATTTTACAAAAGAAAATAATAATATTCAATTTGCTATAGCAATAATTCGAAAGATGTTAAAAAGGTTGGTTGGATTTTACGAGTCCCCAACCTTTGTTGGGTTATTTTATGCCAAAGATGTTTTATTTGATTCATTCTTGATGTGTAATCAATTTTTTTTAAAACTCATTTTTTAAAACTCATTTTGTTCTATTTAACCCCTAGATGGGACCCTAACAGCTACTATCACTCCAGATCAGAGTGGACCTGGGAGTAATGGTGATGAAGGGGTACTCCACATTCCCCAGAGCTCCAGAACTGGAACTTCACCAACTGATAGAGTTTAATGTCATACTGTTGTGATGTTAATCCAACAGTAAAAAAGAAGTCAAGTCGAGGTAGGGTAAAATAAGACAAGTGTATTTACAATAATGGTACAGGAACGGCTAGCTTGCCGTTAAACGGTAACAGTACAACCTTTTCACTCGGTGTCTCACTATTTATAGTGAGAACCGGTGTATATTCTCCACTGTAGGAACAGCCGGTACAACACATACCCAGGACATTAAGACCCTCAGCCACCACCTTCTAGCATACATATGATAAAAAGGTGTATTGTGTGATACTAAAAGTGAAGTAAACTAGTTGCGTATGTATGTATTTGTGTGAATTACACAAATCACAGTATTCAATCTCTTTCTCATTACCTCAAATTTTTTCTTTTAATAAAAACTCTTTTTCTGACTCACACATAATGTGCCAAGGTCTCATCTCCTGCACCCCGAATCTATGATATGGGGTCCCCAAAAATCTATTTTCTTGTCAATGTTCATAAGTAAGTAAAGTAAAGTAGAGGGAGTGGCCTATTACAGTATCAACTGGACAGCAAAGGAGTCTACCCCTTTTTCACTAGAACCAGAGAGATTGTTTTTGCGTATGGGGTGGAACATTACACCTACCATCAGCTCCTCACTTTACCACACAGACCCAAGCTATGCTGCTCATATACTGAGTTGGCAAAGACCAGTATTGAACTCAGAACCTTGTGGTTCCAAGGCAGATGCACTACAGATATAAGTAAACTGGCTTTCACAAAGTAGTATATGTATTTATATGTATTTACCCGACCCCTCAGGATGAGTCAGATGTGACACAAAGTCAAATTTTAACAGATTTGAATTCAGAGCTTTCTTTCTCCTAGACTGGTTGCAAACTAAGGTTAAAGAGCCCAGTCTGCCCAACTATTTTACCTTGTTACCGTGTTTTGCACATCCCTATATAAAAAGCATTACATTTCATGTAAATACTCTAAACCTTTGAGACATTAGGGTTAGTGTTTGGGAGTTTCCGACATCTAATGCTATTTATACATAAAATGCGATTTTAATGATATTTTCTTTTGCACGCTATAGTGCTACTGTTTTGTTTTAATGAAGAAACCAATATTTTTAGTGGGTTAATTGCATTCCATTCGGAGTATAAATTATTTCTACATTTCTAAAATTTGAGAAGGATTTGAACTCGGATCGCTGTATACATTTCCTACGACGATAACTATTGCACACAAGCATCACACACACTTCACATAGTATTGATAGAAAATATATGAAACCCGCCCTTCCAGGGTCCCCAAGGAGGATTGCTGCACTCTTAATAGGGGATCAGGTGTAGTACATATATGTGGTAGCGAGAGGTTTTAGGTGTTTTAAAGGTTTAAAGGTGGGGCTGGATATTCACTACTGAGTGTTCTTAGGATTTTTGCTTTGTACCCCATCTCATTTGGTGGTTGAAAAAAAAAAGAATTTAAGGAACGAAAAGAAAGAGACAAAGGCAGAAGATGGTTTTGTGACTTAGGCTTTATTAATCCATCATAGTTGTCCATAGCAAGGGGATATCCCTCTGGCTGAGGAACGAAAAGAAAGAAACAAAGGCAGAAGGTGGTTTTGTGACTTAGGCTTTATTAATCCATCATAGTTGTCCTTAGCAAGGGGATATCCCCCTGGCTTAGGAATGAAAAGAAAGAGACAAAGGCAGAAGGTGGTTTTGTGACTTAGGCTTTATTAACCTGTCATAGTTGTCCTTAGCAAGGGGATATCCCCTTGGCTGAGGAACGAAAAGAAAGAGACAAAGGCAGAAGGTAGTTTTGTGACTTAGGCTTTATTAACCCGTCATAGTCGTCCATAGCAAGGGGATATCCCTGGCTGAGGAACGAAAAGAAAGAGACAAAGGCAGAAGGTGTTTTGTGACTTAGGCTTTATCAACCCGTCATAGTCGTCCATAGCAAGGGGATATCCCCCTGGCTGAGGAAGCGACTACACTCAATTAAGGCCTAAACTCGAATGGCTGAGATATTCTTTTGGGCGTCGGAAGTCAGTCCTTTTTGTCGCAAATGCGCGGAGGGTTCTTCCAGTGAAGGCCCATGGGAGTTTGTTGGTTTTTTTTCATTCTAATTTAGTTTAGTTTTATTTTAATCCCCACACATACTTGGACTTAGGTATAAACCTTTGAATAAAAAATTAAATACAGATATTTATTTAAACTAAAATCAATGAATAGTAATTGTCTATAAGCATGTATTTTATGTATCTGAAATTGCACCACCTGCTCGAGCAGTAGAATACACGAACTGCACCTCTGCAGAGGGGTAAAATCCCACCAATGGGGCCACTTGTTGGCCGTGGGTGGCAATCCATGATTCTTAAGGATGGAATCTTGGTGACTGAGCTGTTCATGACATGCAACACTCCACTTTGGTTCTTATTTAAGCTAGACAGGTTGGTCACGGCTGGTCACGTCAAGCCCTAGCACCTATATGATTGTCCCGACCCTATTGCCCTTATGGTAACCCCACCCCTTTTGATCATATATGTGCCAGATTGGCTCTTATTTAAGCTAGACAGGCTGGTCACGGCTTAGTGTCCTGGGAATGATGTTAAACTGTATCTAATGGTGAAATTCCAATTCTGGGGCTTTGGGGAGTATGGAGTACACCATAGCATAGCTCATATGACTATGGAAACATTTTTTCACGCTCAGAGTTGCCGAGGCATGGAATAAGCTGCCTGCATCTGTCGTGGGCTGCCGAAACACTGCATCTTTCAAAGCCTCCATGCTTCCTGTAGTCCGCCAAAACTATACCTGATACTCACATCCACACACATATGCATGCACATGCATACATACATGTATGTTATTACTGTACATTGTTCATGTTCCTGACACTAATACATTATTCTGTGTACTAGACATGAGACTTTGATGAGTTGTGGTGCACCTGAGCACTGTACACAATAAATTTCATTATTTTTATTTTTTACTCTCAAGTCCACTCTGACCCGGAGTGGTAGTACCTCTTAGGGTCCCGTCTATGGTTTGAATAGAACAAAAATGAATTTTTTAAAAATATGTTTAAAAAATAAATGAGTTTAAGAAAGATTGAATACCCAACAAGAATGAATTAATGTTTTTGGTATAACTCAGGGGTTGACATGCCGTAAAAAACAATCCACTCAATTGCAGGTGTGAATTTTGTCTATCACAGGATTGTATGTCATAAGCATGAAGTTTAAGTCTGCTTGCTTTTTTTTTTCTTTCTATTAATAGAGATTTAGTAGTACAATGTTGTTTTGTTATACATTAAACTTTACTCACGTTTCCAAGCAAGTCTTGCTTTTCATTACGAATAAATGGACTAATTGTTTGTTTTGTTGTGTGTGTGTTTTTTTTAAACACACATATACATATATTTTTAAAAGGCCATTTTTATAATTCTTAGATTCTGTGTTTTGTTTTTTGTCTTTTTTGTTTATTTTTTTATTTTTATTTTTTACGAGAACACACCGACCGAGGTACACGGTTATACACAGGCAGATGTCTCAATTATTAATTAAAATATCTCCCAAAACCAACCTGTAGTAAACAAATATATCTTAACTACAAGGAGAGGAAAAGGGGAAACATTTATACCGTAAATAGTACAGTACACATTCGTCACGCAAACACGTTTTACTACACACTCCTACACAATACACATACATTCACTTGAGTCTCTTGTTACTTTACTTCCGCCCCCCCCCCCCCTCGATCCCTGCCAACACATACATAATAATAATACAGATACACACACATACATCTATACGTACTAACGTACACGTAGTTTTCATCTCTGGACAAGTAAATACAACATTTTAACAGCAATGTACGTACGTTTTTAGTGCATGTGCTATTTGATTTTTTTTTTTTTTACCTACACATATCTCTATGCTATTAGCTACACCACGCACTCGTCTTTAGTGTCGCCCATAAAAAAAAGTACCCACGAAACAAAACAAAACAAAACAAAAAAAACAGGTGATTTTTATACTTGCACCCTTTCGGAATAGTCGGTAAGAAAAAGAAAATCTATTTCTCTTATGATATTATTAACATTATTATTCCTATGGATGTGCATTTTACATTGTTCCCACGTAAATAATATTGTTGGTTCATTTGTGTTTAAAAAAAACAAAACAACATGTATTCAAAAAACAACTTGAGAACAACAGCATAAAACAAATAATTTTATTACCAAAAAACAAACAATTGTTTTAATTAATTTTAAGAAATCAAAAAATATCGATGTTTTATTCGTTAACGCATACTAATTTGAATTATTAATTATATTGTTTTCGCCTACTTCTGTTACGCGAGTTTTGTAGTATGTTATTTTTGCCTGTAGATAGATATTTATTTATTTATCTATGCATGCGTACGAAACTGTGCTATAAGTAAGTAATATACGTATCTAGGTATGCATGCAACGCTCAAGAAGCACCTCCTTTATAATCAAGGTACCAAACTACAAAAAGCCAGACAGTGCGCTTGTTTTCTACTACGGATGACCAAAAGCAGCAAATCTAGATTTCTGATAAACGTCACTGCATGACTAAAAAAAAAAAAGCCGTTAAATTGAAACGCTTTAGCATAGCAGAAATTTCAGTTATTAAACTGACCCGATGACAGTAGGACATTTCACTCTGAAAATTTAATCTGTGTTCCTATACCATAAAACTTTCCGTAACAAATCCGTGATGAGATTTTCCTTCTTTGGGTTGGGGAGGGGGGGAGAGGTGTGTCTCTATTCGAATGTTACTAAATTGCAAGCTAAAAATTAAAAAAACAAAAAGTTGTTCACTTTTTCTTTATTGCTGGAAAATATTTTTTTAGAAATACAATATCTGGACCGATATATTCGATCCGTATAATACAGGAATGCACAGAGACAGAGCCATCATCTTATCGGGTGGCTGTTAATGTACATAACATAGCAGTTCGGGGCCTCTTTGCTTCCGTGCAAACTCAAGCTCACATAGCTTTAATTCTTTAACCAAATTCATTTTCAAATGTTTAACACAGGTTTATACATACATATACGAGAGACTGTGATCCCTGCCTTTATCTGTAACTCATTAACTATCAATTTTTTGCTAGCTTATAAAAATCATATTTTTATATTTGTTTTTTAAACTAAAATATGCAGAGAGGGTTGGTGGGAAGTGCCTATTTCTCACTTTTACGAAAGTAATTTTTTTTTTTTAAATATATCTTTATTTTACGAGTTATTTTTTTTATTCGGGGTTTACCCTAAAAATCTGGCTATTTTGTATGTAAATTCGTTAAAGACTGTATTATAATTTGGGGCGATCTTTCGGAATATGTCGGTATAATGGGAGGCTACTCCCACTTACTTGGTTGAAAATACGAAATCGTGTGTGTAAAAGTTCTCGGCGTACTCCCACTCAGATACCTATTTTGTTTTTAAATTCGCTGGAAATTTTTAGTGCACACCAAAATCTTAAGAGAATTTCGATTTTTCGTTGAAAACCTCTTTACTTTACAAGACCAAATTTTTACACGTTTTTTAAACATTTTTTAACTGGAAACATTTGCACGAGGAGTAGTCTCCCTTATTTTGCCGACATATTCCGAAAGATCGCTTAATTTTGTTTTGTTTTTATAGAATAATAATTATCTGTCATATTTTTCTTTTCTTTTCATTACATTTTTCTTTTAATTTGTTTATCTAATTTTGAAAACATGGCCGCGAAAAGAAAAAAATATTACTGCAGCTGGAAGCGCGTGGACACACACACACACACATACACACACACACTCTCTCACACACACACAGAGGGATGAGCATTCTCCGTAAGGGGAGATAATAAAGATTTTTTAATTTTATGAAATATAAATTTACCAAAAATCAGGGAATTGTCCGATTTTAATGAAATTTTCACTACTTATTCATTGATGTCTTAATTTTATAATGAATAGCTTATAAAAAAAAGAATATAATCTTGTTTTATCAATTCAGAATGTAGGGGACGAGGATTTGACCTTTGGTCATTTGAAGAAAGAATTTTCCGGTCCATAATTTTCAATTTTCTAAAAAGATCAAATCCTGAAAAACATAAAAAATGAAAATAAAAATGAGTAAAAAGAATAAAAATTCAATAATTGAAAAGAGTGATTTGAAAATTCAAAAGTTATTTTCTTAAAACTCAAAAAATAATTTATGTAGTATGTTTTTTTTTTGTTTTTTTTTTTCGTAGTTTTAAAAATAATAGTTTTTGAATTTATGAAAAAAAAAGGACTTTCTCTGATTCAATTAGTCTGTTTTTATTCACTTAAAAATTAATAGGGAATTTCAAACGTTTGGAAGTAGCCATGTTGAAGTCAATATTTTTACCATAGATAAAGGTCTATTCAATCTATCTAAAAATGTAAGTTTTAAAATGTGCAATTTTGCGCAAGATTTTTTCTGAGATTTTCATATGTTTAAAAAAATCCTACTAACGATAGTTCTTTTTCTTATAGAAGACTAAAAGACATAAGTTATCCCCCCTTTTTTAATATCCGGATTTTTACTTAATGTCTGGAACAAATGTTCAGTGCGCATATATTGTGTTATTATTTTTTCTTACGTGTTTTGATATCCCGTGTAACTTTATTGTATGAAATCTTAACACATGTTGGCTTCCATAACTTTGGCTAAATCGTAAATTAATATTTATTGATATATTTTGAAAAATAACCTTATGAAAACGTTGAGTTATCCCCCTTTCCCTCCACAGATTAATTTTAAAACAATTACCAAAAATTAGGGAATTGTCTAATTTTAATGAAATTTTCAGAACTTTATTCATTAACTAGAATCATGGGTTGGATTCTCGCTAGATGCCCCATAAAAATCCTCAGGTAAAAAAAGACCATGTGTTAATCCAGCCTTGTGGTGGTGATATATATATATATATATATATATATATATATATATATATATATATATATATATATATATTGTTGTCGAAGGGTCTCTGTATGCTTCTCGTAAGTATGTATTTGTGTTTATTTAGGTATATGTATCCGTTTGTTGGAGGTATATATACCTAGTTTGAGCAGTAGTGTGAAGCATTAAAGAAATTAAAAATATAAGAAACTCGGTTGTTTGAGAGAAGAGTTTCGAAACTCTTCTTTTTAATTCAACACCCGAAAAAAGTTATTTGAAAAGTAAAATGTTTTCTTAAAACTTAAAAAATAATTTTTGTAGCATGTTTTCTCTTTTCGTGCTTTTAAAAACAATATTTTTCTTTGAATTGATGCAAAAAATTATTTTCTCTGATTCAGCTGACTTATTTTTATTCACGTAAAATTTTAATGACGATTATTAAATGTTTGGAAGGTGGAATGTTGTACACAATATTTTTGTCATGAATAAAGATTTATTTAATCTATCTAAAAATGTATCATTAGAAATGCGCAATTTTGCGCAAAGTATTTACATCAGATTTTTTTGTATTTGAAATTATGGATAATATTACCTTTAGGTACCCCTTTTTGATTTCGATTAAGAAAGGACATGTTTTTCATTTACACCGTCAATATCCGGTTGTTTTAACAGACGATTTTTAGATTTTTTTAAAATTTATAAAACTAACCCCTAACCCCTAACAAACAACCGGATATTGACGGTGTTAATGAAAAATATGTCCTTTCTTAATCGAGATCAAAAAGAGGTGCCCAAAGGTAATATGGTCCGAAATTATTATTAACGATTGTACTGTTTAATTTATGGAAGATTAGTGTAGTCTTACGGAAAAATAGCCCCCCCCCTTTTTTTTACTTTAAAATACCTGGATGTTCACTCTGGAGACAGCAACAACTGTTTTAATGCACATGTCTGAGTTGTTTTGTTATTTTTCTTACGCTTTTTTTTTCTTTCTAATTTTTATTATTGGCTTCGCAGTGTAAACATTACGTATGAAATTTGACACGTATTGGGGTCCCATGAATTTTTTCCCATTCTCATTGACGTTTTGAAAATCTGAAAACATCAGTTATCCCCCTTTAATTCTTGTCTATGAACACACGCATATATATATATATATATATATATATATATATATATATATATATATAGTTTGGTATATTGATAAAGAAAGAGTACCCAATATCGGTGATAGAGAATGTCGAAAAGTCTTGTCACTCCCTACATATATATTTTAGAAGTAAAATAATTACATAAGTTGTATATTATTAAAACGAAAAATAATGAAAGTTATAACAATCTAGATCTAGGTTTGAATAGCGTATATATAATGTTGGCTCTGTCTACGCTATTCAAATCTCTCTCTCTCTCTCTCTCTCTCTCTCTCTCTCTCTCTCTCTCTCTCTCTCTCTTTTATATATATATATATATATATATTATATATATATATATATGGCATTTGTAGAAAAAGTGACTTCGTGAAATCGACAGCAATTAATCAATATCTTGATTAATCCAGTGGATTTAACCCTGAACATCCTTATGGTGAAACTCGAGTAGGTTATTACCGTGTACCTTTATGATAATATATATATATAGGATTTTGCTAAAATTAATTTATCAAAAATGAAAATCTCTATAAAACATTGTATATGTTTACAAATCAACCGGAAAGAAAGAAAGAAAAAAACGTGACGTTCTCAAATTGTCTGGTGATTTTACGTATTATAGTTCAAATTGACCGGAGTGAATCGGAGCCGTATTCTGTTTGACACAGCTCTAGCGGGCCATAAGGAATACATTCTAAAAAAGAAGCTGAGTATTCCAGCCGATCTTAACAATGCTGTAGTTTGGATGGTCTCGATTCTTCCTCTGATTAACAATTCACCCACATTTTATTCCAGAGCTTTGGGGACAGTTCCAAGAGCACTAATTACAATTAGTACGATCTTCACACTCATGTTCCACTGTTTTCTCAGTTCTCTGGCAAGGTCCAAGTACTTGTCTATCTTTTCGCTTTCTTTCATTTTCACTCGGTGGTCGGCCGGGACAGCAAAATCCACGAGATGACAAGTTCTCTTCTTCTTGTTAATCAATACTAGGTTAGGTCTCCTGGCTGGGATTAGATGATCCGTCTGTACCTCGAAGTCCCACAGAATTTTATGTGTCTCATTCTCCGGGACAGGTTCAGACTTGTGCGTATACCATTTAGTTGTATAGTGAAAATTGAATTCCTTGCACAATTCCCAGTTGATTACCTTTCCCACGGAGTCGTGCATAGTCTTGTACTCTCTCTGTGCTAGTTTGCTGCATTCACTTATTACATTGCGTCTCTGTCTCCACATATTCTGCACTTGCTATTCAGCTGCGTCTTATCTATTTTTGTCATTATATAGTTTGTTCTTGTGGCATTGTCTTATGCTGCGATTATAAGTGATTCAGTTTCTCTCTTGAGGTTTCCTCTTCTTAGCCATATCCGAGTTTTCTTATGTTATTTCTTAGCCATGTCCATGTATTATTATTATTATTTTACTCCTTTTGAGTTTTCACATCAGCATTAGCTGATGGTCTTTCACTGGAGTCTGAGTGACAGCAAGTCTCATCAGGTTTCCAGGACTCTTCTGAGTATTCTGGCAGATTGCAGCAGTGCAGTGTTCTGAATGGTTTCAATCCTTCCTCTGATTTCCAAACATTCCAGACCCTTTTCCAATCCTTTTGGGACTGTTCCAAGTGCACCAACTACAATTGGTATCACTTTCACTTTCATATTCCATAACTTTTTCAGTTCTCTGGCAAGGTCCAAGTATTTGTCCATTTTTTCATTTTCCTTTAGCTTCACCCTGTGATCTGCTGGCACTGCAAAATCCACCAGTTGACAAGTTCTTTCTTTTTTGTTTATCAACACTAGGTCTGGTTGGGATAAGGTGTTCCGTTTTTATTTCAAAGTCCCAGAGAATCTTATGTGTTTCGTTCTCAAGAATAGATTCTGGTTTATGCATATACCATCATGGTCAAAATTAAATTTTTTGCATAATTCCCAGTGGATCACCTTCCCAACCCAGTCGTGTCTAATTTTGTATTCTCGTTGTGCTAGTTTGCTACATTCACAGAGTATATGGTTTACAGTCTCATCTCTATTCCCGCAAAGTCTACATTTACTATTTTGTTGGGTCTTATCAGTTTTCGCTTTGATGTAGTTTGTCCTTATGGCATTATTTTGTGCAGCAATTATAAGTGATTCAGTTTCTCTTTTGAGGTTTCCTTTTCTTAACCATATTATTATTATTATTAATGAAATTTATTGTGTACAGTGCTCAGGTGCACCACAACTTATCAAAGTCACATGTCTAGTACATAGAATAATGTATTAGTGTCAGGAACATGAATAGCGTACAGTAACAATATACATGTATGTGTGCGTGTGCGTGCATATGTGTGTGGATGGGGGTATAAGGTATAGTGTGGGCGGATTACAGTAAGCATGAAGGCTTTGAAAGATGCAGTGTTTCGGCGGCCTACAACGAGCGCAGGCAGTTTATTCCATGCCTCGGCAACTCTGAGTGTGAAAAAATGTTTCCGAAAGTCATGTGAGCTATGCTGTTTTCTGACTTTGTAGGCATGCCCTTGTGTGTTAGAAACATGGAGATCAAAAAGGTGTTCAAGGTTGATTAATGACCTTATGAGCGTTTACTAGATCAGTTGCGAGACGCCGGATTCAACGAATCCATTCCCAAGGCAGCAATACGTCCAGAATATGGCAGATGCCTGATGGAGGGTATTCGTTTGGTTGCACGTCTCTGTACAGTTTCTAGGGGGTTAATTTCATAGGGAATTTTGCGTGGCCTCTAGGAGGGTCGTCATTAGATTACTTGGTCATTCTACGTGCGTCAGATAAATTCTCATAACACACTTTAAGTGCAACTTTTAGCCCAATTTACAACTGAATAATAATTTTGTGGGATTGTAGGTACCACCAATTTTCCCTGTGAAATTTACCCCCTCTATATTTTACACTACGAAACTTGCATAAAGGTTAATATTATCTTGAAATTTTTGATTCCATTCGAAAGAAGAAACATTAAAAAAAAACTCCGGATGATTTTTTTTTAAATTTCAGCTTATAGAAATAATCAAAATTATAAACGTTTATATTTTTTTATATCAATTAAAATTTAACGTAGCCAAGAACAAGTTATGGCTAGAGGCTTTTTTTAAAAATTCTATGAAAAATCAATTAATGGTCCGATTTTCACGAAAATTTCCATAATTACTGGATCTGCATTTGTTTATTATTTTTAATATCGAAGAAGTCCAAATCACACCTATAACTTATCCCCTACTTTGTCTCCGATCCTTCGGTGCCTTGTTTGTTGTATTATTTGTATTATTCGGACTATTGTCCCCATCTATATTGTTATCTGCACAACGTTTCGACCTATGTTCTTGTCGCGAACCGTCTCGAACTCGGGAATCCCCTCCTCGAACTTGGGAATCTTCTCTTCAAACTTGGGAACCTTCTTGTCGAACCCGGGAACCTTCATGGAACAAACCTCAAAAACTGGAACCTCACCATCAGATAGAGTTTAAAGGCATTCCCAGGACATGTAGACCCGCAGCCACCGCCTTCTAGCACCCATATGATAAAAAGGGGTTGGGGCTTGCCATAAGGGCAATAGGGTTGGGAAAATCATATAGGTGCTAGGACTTCACGTGACCAGCCGATTGATCGGAGGGGGCTTCTCCGACCGCCCGTCTAGCCCAAGAAAAGCCTAAAGTGGAATATTGCAAATCATGGACTGCTCAGCCACCTGGGTTCTATCCTTAAGCATCACGGGTCGCCACACACGGCCAACAGATGGCCCCATTGGGGAAGTCTTACCCCTCTGCAGAGGTGCATTCTAACGCCCAGCCGACAGGGCGGAAATTTTTTTTTACACACAATTACTAGTGTTATAGCATATTTATTTATTCATCTTTATTTGAAAATAAATAATATATAGATTAAAAATTAAAGAAAAAGAAGTCCCATTGTGGATAATACAGATATACACTAAAGTTTTCCAATAGCTAAAAAGTAGATGAGTTGCCCCACGACTATTTAATAGTTGCGGCTCTGAATTGGAAAATTCTAAGTCATGACAGAAAAGGCCACGATTCGTATATCCGACCCTTTTTTAGCAAGCGCGTGGTGTAATGGTTAAAGTCATGGGAAATGAACTCGTCGCCCCGAGTTCAAATCCTGGACTTGGCTGTTTACATTTCACATAGCTCTAATACACTTGGGAAAGGTATGAATCCTACTCCCCTCCAGCTATGGGTAAATAGTAGGGCAGACTGGGCTATTCAGCCTTGTTTAGGCAACCATTTTAGGAGAAGGAAAAATCTGAATTCAAACCTGTTAAACTCCGCTTAAGAAATTGACCTTGTGTTGCTTCCTACTCATGCGGACGGGTTGGTAAATATATATATTTGACCTTTCATAGTGGTTTGGATAAAAAGATTTTTTTTTAAATGACTGATTATGATAATAACAGTTACGTGATTTAAAAAAATCGGGAAAAAGTGCCTTCAAGGAACTGTTTACGACAAACCATATTTTTCACATAAAAATAAATCGAATGGAACCTATTTGAACAGCATGTAATAATCTCTCTCTCTCTCTCTCTCTCTCTCTCTCTCTCTCTCTCTCTCTCTCTCTCTCTCTCTCTCAAGCAAATAATATGTTCTTGTTATTTTATATACTGATTGATGACGTTTTTTTATAGGGCACGAGAATTAACTGTTCATTTTTGCATTGAGTTAAAAGTCAATACAACAGCAACGAAATAATAAAAGGGATTCCATTATTTTTAATGCAAACAATATGAAAGATCTATTTGAAAATGTCAACATGGAGGACATTCTGTTCTTTTTGAGGGAGATAAAATTATACCATAGAATATAGACATGAACTTAATCAATACCATACAACATGACCCCAATGGTGCTAACACATTGTTAAAACCAATTACTAAAAAGGGTTATTTCCTATAACTCCAACATAAAAAGGGGAACCACTCTGAATTAATTTATTTGTTAATTAATCTACCCATTATTTTCTCATTAAACCCTAACCCTAACCCCTAACCATATCCCCGTCTTTTTTTTTTCTAGTAGACCAATAAATAAATAGATAATTTATCAGTCAGTCAGAGTGATTCCCCCCTTTTTTTAGGTTGGAGTTATAAGAAATAACCCTAAAAAGTATAAATATAAATACACAACATATATTACTTCCTAACCGTTAGGTATGAAATAAACCCAGACGGGTTGATATGCCGTTAAAATCAATAAACCAACCAACCAGCACAAGAAACAATGTTTCTTGTGTTATCAAAATTAGGGTCAAGATTTCCCTTTTTTACATCTGATCTGGGCTGACTTCTGAAAACGGTCGGAAAATTAAAACGGAAAGATTTTTGGTGGTCCCCAATTACAGTTTAACTACAGTCTATGAATTAACATTTTGCGAATTGGGTTACGGTTTTAGAGGATTAAGGTTGTTTTTAATTACGTATTGCTTAAAAAAATAAAAAATAAAAAACCCAAATTACTATACATTTAATTAACCATTGAAATTAATTATTAAATCTATTATAATGTATAATTTCAATTAAACTTAGTTTAAAAAATATTTTTCAACATTAAATGTATAGTAATTTGGGTTTTTTGATGTTTATTTTTTTAAGCAATACGTAATTAAAAACAACCTTAATCCCCTAAAACCGTAACCCAATTCGCAAAATGTTAATTCATTGTTTTTTCAGCTACCACCGCCTAGCGATTTTTAAGGCAGGAGGTCGGGACGGAAATATCAATAAACCCAATACAAGATTCAATATTTATTCTCATTGAATAAGTTCTCCATACTATGTAAGATATATAAAGTTTATAGTGTATCAATGTTTCTTCCCACCGAGGAAATAATTTGAATTCAGAGTTTTTCTTCTCCTAGACTGGTTGCCATACAACTGTTAAAAAGCCCAGTCTTCCCTACTAATTACCCGTAGATGGTGGGAGAATAGTTGAATGCATATCTTTTCCAAATACCTTAGCACTATGTGAAATGGAAAGAGCTTCGTGTTCGTTTCCTACTAAGATGACCCTTACACAATGAGCGCCTCCTTGATTGCATGGTCAAATTTTTGTCGCTTGCATAATTCTCAGTGGATCACCTTTCTTACTCGGTCGTGCATGCTCTTGTACTTCTTTTGGACCAGTTGCTACATTCGTTTATTATTATTATTATTATTATTATTATTATTATTTTCACTCCTTTTGAGTTTTCACTTCAGCATTAGTTGATGGTCTTTCACTGGAGTCTAAGTGACAGCAAGTCTCCTCAGGTCTCCAGGACTCTTCTGAGTATTCTGGCAGATTGCAGCAGTGCAGTGTCCTGAATGGTTTCAATCCTTCCTCTGATTTCCAAACTTTCCAAACCCTTTTCCAATCATTTTGGGACCGTTCCAAGTGCACCAACTACAATTGGTATCACTTTCACTTTCATATTCCATAATTTTTTCAGTTCTCTGGCAAGCTCCAGATATTTGTCCATTTTTTCATTTTCCTTTAGCTTCACCCTGTGATCTGCTGGCACTGCAAAATCCACCAGTTGACAAGTCCTTTCTTTTTTGTTTATCAACACTATGTCTGGTCTTCTTGCTGGGATAAGGTGATCCGTTTTTATTTCAAAGTCACAGAGAATTTTATGTGTTTCGTTCTCAAGAACAGATTCTGGTTTATGCATATACCATTTTGTTGCATGGTCAAAATTAAATTTTTTGCATAATTCCCAGTGGATCACCTTCCCAACCCAGTCGTGTCTAGTTTTGTACTCCCGTTGTGCTAGTTTGCTACATTCGCTTAGTACATGGTTTACAGTCTCATCTCTATTACCGCAAAAATTATTATTATTATTATTATTATTATTATTATTATTATTATTATTTCCCTTTTTGAGAGATTTTCAGACCCGCCTTAGCTAGCGGCTTTTCACTGGAGGCTTAGTACTAGAAAGTCTCCTCAGATCTCCAGGACTCTTCTGAGTATTGTAGCCGATCTCAACAAAACTGTTGTCTGGATGGTCTCAATTCTTCCTCTGATTTCCAATTCTTCTGGTCTGTTTTCTAAATTTTGGGAGAGCGTTCAAAGGGCACTAAAATTGGTATCACTTTCACCCTCATATTCCACTTTTTTTTGTCTGTTCTCTTGCAAGGTCCAGGTACTTGTCTATATTTTTCGTTTTCTCTCTTCTTCACTATATGATCTGCTGAGACTGCAAAATCCACCAGTTGACAAGTTCTCTTTTTCTTGTTAATCAATAGTAGGTTTGGTCTTCTGATTGGGATAGGGTGATACATTTTTATCTCAAAGTCCCAGAGAATTTTATGCGTCTCATTCTCTAGGATATTCAGGCTTGTGCATATACCATTTAGTTGTATGGTGAAATGAATTTCTTGCACAATTCCCAGTGGATCACCTTTCCCACCCAGTCGTGTCTAGTCTTGTACTCTCTTTCTGTTAATACTTTTCGTCAAACAAAAATGTGACCTTAAATAGTCGATTTAATTAATTTTAATTCGTTTTTTTAATGAAAAGGAGCGAACAAATTGATAGTGCCTAGAATAAACCCTCAAAGGGACTCGAACCCACGCCTCCCTTTTTGACTCGAAGAAATTTGATTATCTGTACAAGCTGCTTTACCAAGTAAATTACGAGAGCAATCAATTGGTATCGCAGAAATCCAAGTAACACCTATAACCCATCCTCTACTTCGTCTCCGCTCTTTCAGCGCCTTGTTTGTTGTTATTGATTTTTACGCACAATTAGCGTTATATCATATCTATTTACTTATCTTCAAATAAAAATATATAATATATGAATTTTTGAAAAATAAATAAGAAACCACTGTCTAACATGGCGGACAGCAATGATATAAACACGAATTTCAAGAAGTAATATATCTTACTTTTTTAAAAATTATTTACTTCTTTCATCTCATGGCTTTACAAATTTCACCAGGACATAAACAGACTGACCTAACGGACATATTTTCAGGGTTCAATCACAGTTCAGTTAGTTATGGAAACTTTGCTTTTTATCGAGTAGCCATTGTGGAATTAAATGCAGATTTCACAGAAAAACAAGAAAATCTGCGATTCTGTGCATCCATAGTAAACAAAATAATCTCGACACTTAGGGGTTTGTGATACTTGAGGAATGAGGGTATTTTTAAGACTGGTTTCACAAATAATCTAGAGTTATTAAAATTGTTTCATTTGTTCGGATAGTTAAGATATATTCAGTCGTACTAATTTTTGTTGTTGATTAATTTTTCTTTCTTTCTTAAGTAAGCTTACGCATCTCTTTCCATTGTGGACTAATCGACATATCGCATCATCGTCGTATCCAAAATAATTCTCTTCTTTCTTTCCCAATTAAAAAAAGAAAGTCAATTTTTCACCAGCTGTTCTAAGTCCACGCCTAGTCGCTTAGGTCTTATGATGGATATTTCATATATAACCCGAATCCCATAATACTCACAGTGATTTAAAGGTACCATACCTAAATAATTAAATATTTCATTATTAGATTAGACACTGCCAAAATGTTGACTCGTTTTCATCTTAAAAACGAATTAAAATTAATTAAATCGATTATTAAGTCAAATTTTTGTCTAAGTCGAAAAGTAGTAACATAATGAGCATAAAAACAAAATAATATTACACATGTAATAATATATTTTTGAAGGCAAAATAATGCAAATTTATGTTGAAAAACATATTTATTTAATTTTTTTTTTTCCTTTTTTATAAAAAAGGAAAAAAAAATTAAATAGATATGTTTTTCAACATACATTTGCATTATTTTGCCTTCAAAAATATATTATTACATTTTAATTAATGCTTCTAACACACTATAGAAATAAAAAAAATCTTTATTACACATGTAATTTATTTTTAATACATTTCAAACTATTTTTTTCTGGCAGTTTTGCTCAAATATATCGTAAACATAGCTGTAAACTGTCTACGATGACGTAAAATCCGTATTTTACAAAATATATTAGACGCTCCCGATTGAAAAAAAAATTACCAAAAAATAAACCCACAATAATATTATGTTTACCATCCACGAAGTGTGGCGTCAGACATGCTGGGACATTTGTTTTTTTTGGTTTTAAATATTCTTTCTTAATGGCTTTATGAGAATAATTACTTACCACACATCCAAGATAATAAAAAATGAAGTTTATTTTTATTCTAATACAGACGATGTCGTAGATCTATGATTTTTTTAAAACACAGATGTTAAATGTGTGACCTGGATCTGAATACTCGTTCTGACCCATCCAGTTGACCTCTCCTGTTTCCTCGCTTCAGTCCCGAGTTATAACAACTGGTACAGTAGTCCCTACTGTACCACTTGTTATAACTCGGGACTGATCTGTAACCCCCCTAATTTAACACAATGAAACTCATGAATATCATCTTTCTTTTCGGACCATTCAAAAGAAGAAACATTTTAAAAAAGACTCCTGATGATTTTTTTAAAAAATTCAGCTTACGGAAATAATGAAAATTATGAATGAAAACAATGTTTACATTTTCGCACCATTAAATCAATTGAAATTTGACGTAACCAAAAACAAGTTACGGCTACCGGCTTGAAAAAAATCTATGAAAAATCAATCAAGAGTAAAATTTTCAATAAAATTTCGATACTTATACACCTGTTGATTAAATTATGTTTAAAATAGGTTTTTCCTAAAATATATTAGGGGGATTTTTTTATGAGCAACCCCCGCCCCCATTTCATCTGAAAAATGAACCGATAAAAAATGATTTTTAATTTTTTTTCTGTAAAGATAAGAGTCTGAATAATTATAAATAACATGTAATATTAATGTAATATTTTTATATACGTTCTTGTTGAGTTTCGTAAGTCTAGAAACAATTCAATATAATATTTTATTACATTAAAACTTAAATACTTGCGCGGGGGGGGGGCACTTTTACTAGTTTATTTAATTCCATAAAACTTAATTATACTTAACTCTTTGCCATCCAAATTTCACTCATGGTTGTACCAAATTTTCAGAATTTATTCTATTCAAATAAAGTCCTATCATTATTGTAATCTGAGTCCTTCTGTTCAATTATGAACTAACCATCAGTCTTTCTACTTTGCTTGGGTGTGGTAAGCGGTTTAAAGTACGCAAAGAGTTAATCTGCATACAGTCCATTTTCGTAATTTTCAAATATCTCAAGCACTAACCATTAGAAATGGCAGAACATTTAGTTAAATATTTTGGTGCTCTTCCAATATGTGATCTACCGAAGGTTTGTGATCTACTATTGATCTACTATTCATGGCATGTGATCTACTAGGAACAAAGAAGATAAGGTTAGGGTTTAGGGTTAATTTAATGGGAAAATAATGGGTAGTTAATGGGTAGATCACATATTGGAATGTAAACAACTCGGTAGATCACATATTGGATTAGAAACCATTCGGTAGATCACATATTGGAAGAGCACCAATATTTTAATAAGAGTGGAAATGGACGTGTTTAAACTTGATAAATTATTGGTTCAAATCTTTTTGAGTTATTAAGGTTTATTTTATTCACATAACTCTACACAGGCTGTAGATTAAACTTTGTTTAAAAAAAATAGAATTGAGCTTAGCTCAAGTAACTGTGATAAGCTAGATGTTTGGTTGATTTTAAGGGCATGTCAACCCATCTGGAGTTATTCTATGTCTAGAGATCAGGGAATAAATATATATTTATATTTACATTTTTTGTGTAGTTTCTTAAGTTTTTTAGCACACGGTTATGTGGTACTAAGTATTTCTATCTAATACAAATAATGTTCAAACATCTATTTGAGCCATAGATTGGACCCTAACATATATCATGACTACTAGTGAAAATGTACTTAGGAGCAATAGCAATGAAGGTGTACTCCACACTCCCTAGAGGTAGATCCTCACCACTGGGTGCAGTTTACTGTCACGCCCTGATGAGAGTTTGACAGAGAAGTTGAATCAAAATTATTAATATTAATAAATATTTTTTTTTTTTTTTTATGATGTCAACCCTTGTTGGGTTATTTCATGCTAAAGTCAGTTTAAAAATTACGATTTCCAGTTATATACAATAAGAAAATGTATCTTCAAAATCATCACCAGTCTGGAACTCCTATCTCGCTTAGAACAGTAACCTCCAAGAAACTGTATATATTCTGAACGTCTTGCTGCTCTGGGAATGGATTCGTTGAAACTCCGGCGTCTGGCAACTGACCTGGTAAACCCCCATAAGGTCATTAATCATCTTAACAACAGCAACCTTGAGCACCTTTTTGATTTCCATGTTTCTAATACACCTGGTATGCATACAAAGTCAGAAAACAGCATAGCTCACATGACTTTCGGAAACATTTTTTCACGCTCAGAGTTGCCGAGGCATGGAATAAACTGCCAGCATCCGTTGTAGGCTGCCGAAACACTGCATCTTTCAAAGTCTCCATGCTTCCTGTAATCCACCAACACTATACCTAATACCCCCTCCACACAAATATGCACGCACGCACGCGCGCACATACATATATATTATTAATGTACGTTATTCATGTTCCTGACACTAATACATTATTCTATGTACTAGACATGCGACTTTGATGAGTTGTGGTGCACCTGAGCACAGTACACGATAAATTTCATTATTATATTATTATTTTAAACGGATAAATACTTCATACAATGATGACATATATAGTTACAATATCAATGTTTTAAGAGGCAATGTATTTAGCATGTTAGTCTCCCAGATCTATTATTACTGAAAGTGTTCAATCATCGTTGGATGCCCCTTTAAAAAAAATAAACAAACATACAAAAAACACTTAAAAAGCTTATGTTAATCCGGCCTGGTGAGAAGTCAGGATTTTTTTTTTACCCCTTTATCTACCACTGCCATTCACAATATGGTTGACAAGCTAGTATCGTATCACCAATCCTTTACGACTGAATAGAAATGTATTCATTTAATTCATTTCTCTTTTCTAATTCTAGAGCATTTTCCAAGAGCTGACCATCTCTGGCGTTTTCAGTCGATCCGCCATTTTGATCGTCAGGCGGCTTAGGGCGCTCAGGTTGATAAAGGATTACAGGTCTATATGCCGCGAAACAACCCAAAATACGACGGTACTTGTCCAGTCGGGACGTCCAATCCGACGTGTAAAATTTACCCCCCCCCCTATATTTAACACAATGAAACTTGAATAAAGGTTGACATTATCTCAAAGTTTTGGACCATATAAAAGAAGAAATATTAAAAAAAAAAAAATCTGATGATTTTTTAAAAACATTTTCAGCTTACGGAAATGATGAAAATTATGAACGAAAACAATGTTTACATTTTCGCACCGTTAAATCAATTGAAATTTAACGTAGCTAGGGCTTTTAAAAAAATTCTATGAAAAATCAATTAATGGTCCGATTTTCACGAGAATTTCCATAATTACTTACCTTTTGATGAAATTATGTTTGAAACAGGTTTTTACTCAAATACATTAGGGGCAATATTTTTACGAGGTCTACCACCTCGGATATAATGAAAATTATGAACAAAAACAATATTTACATTTTCGCACCGTTAAATAAATTGGAATTTAATGTAACCAAAACCAAGTTACGACTAGAGGCTTTTTAAAAAAATTCTATGTAAAATCAATTAAGAGTCACATTTTCTCGAAAATTTCGATACTTATTTACTTGTTGATGAAATTATGTTTAAAATAGGTTTTTCCTAAAATATATTAGGAGAAATATTTTTACAAGGTCCCACCCCCTATTTCATTTTAAGAAATATGAAATGTGGTAAAAATTACAAATATGACCTACCATAGAAAATAACCCTACCTTATATTCTGGCGGGAAATATATGAAAATTAATGAACAATTAATAGAAAAATGATTTAAAACAATAAAAACGCGAGTTATGTTTAACATAAATCTGTTTCTTTCTTTTTTCCTAATACATAAACTTGGAATAATTCTTTATATCAAACATAAAAGAAAACAGTAAAAAGGTCATTTTCCATTTTTTTATTAATGTTCTAAAAAATCTTCTTTTTTTTTTTTTTAAGTTGGCACTTTTTTGTCCATTTTTTTTTCCCATCCTTATATAATCTGGTTGGTTTTTGCATGGGTTATAAGGCATGTCAAACCCATTGGGTCATTTTATGCCGAAATGTTTTTTGGGATTCTTTTCCAATATGTGATCTACTGAATGGATTTTAATCCAATATGTGATCTACCGAGTTATTTACATTCCAATATGTGATCTACCCATTAACTACCCATTATTATCCATTAAACTAACCTTAACCCTAACCCTAACTTTTTTCCTAGTAGACCACATGCCATGAATATTAGATCACATATTGGAAGAGCACCTTTTTTTTTTGTTTCATTCGTTCTTGATGGCTACTCAATTATTTTTCAACATATTTTGTTCTATTTAACCCATAGATGCCCATATGGCAAGCTCCCGACCCTTTTTATCATACATGTACTAGAAGGCGGTATCTGAGGGTCTTAGTGTCCTGGGTATGACGTTAAACTGCATTTAATGGTGAGGTTCCAATTTCGGACCTCAGGGGAGTGTGGAGTACACCTTCATCGCCATTACTCCCAGGTCCACCCTGACCCAGAGTGCTAGTACCTGTTAGGGTCCCATCTATGGGTTAAATAAAAAAAATGAGTTTAAAAAATGTGTTTAAAAAGATGAGTTAAAAAATCTAAGAATGAATCAAACAAAATGCCTTCGGCTTAAAATAACCCAACAAGGGTTGACATGCCGTAAAATCCAACCAACCAACCAACTTATAAAATCATTATAAAATGTATCGATTATTTCCTATAACTCCAACATAAACAAAGGGTAACCAATCTTGACTGATAAACTATTTATTTATTTTCCCATTACACTAACCCTAAACTCTAACCCCTAAACCCCGTCTTCTTTTTTCCCAGTAGATAAATAAATAAATAATCTATCAGTCAAGAGTGGTTGCCCTTTGTTTATGTTGGAGTTATAGGAAATAACCAATTTATCTCCAGCATATTGTTGTTCGACTAATATTACTTTCATCTTAATTTCAGGGTGAAATAAAGAATGAAGTTATATAGTGAGATTTGAGCGCCTGTACACCACTCACATTTGCGGCCCGGTCGATAAGCTGAGACAGGCTTCCCGAAAAAGAAAAGAAAAGAAAAAAAGGTTAGTAAGTTCGAGCCTGGATGGAAGCTTTTTTTAATTTTTTATATATATATATTTCTGATCTATACTTCGTACTCTCGACCAGTGGTTCCCAACCTATAGCCACATGGTCAAAATGGGTCACAGCAAATTTCAGGTGGGCCAAGGAAATATTATAATTCTATATGATTTCAGAGCATATTTTTTATATACAAAATCCAATCATATATGTGGGAAAGTTATATTTTCTAGAAAGTAAGATGTCAACTAATTCACTGTAGGGGAGAGTGGGGAGAGATTTATGCCCCTGATGTTTTATATCAATATGGTTGTATCTTGATTGAATAAATATCTAATGTAAAATGGAAATATTTTTCTATTATAATAATTTCATGGGCCACAAAAAAATCTGGTTTCAAAGTGGGCCACAAGCTGAAAAGGGTTGCGAACCCCTGCTCTAGACCCCCCTCACACACACACACACCTTTTCAACCCGATGGACACAAAGGTTAAATCAGGAGGGTCTGTAGCTCTTCTAACGGAGTTAGAATACACCAAGTGTAGAGGTAAGACCCTCCCAGCAAAAAAAGGCGTGGCCTTGGTATGACACTAAACTGCATCTGGTGGTGAGGCATCTAGAGATATAGGAAGTGTAGTGTACACTTTCATTGCCATTACTCCCAGGTCCACTCTGACCCAGGAGGGCCTTCAGCCTTTCCAGCGGAGTTAGAATACGCTAACTGTAGAGGTAAGACCCCCCCCACACACACACACAAAAAAGGCGTGACCTTGGTATGATACTAAATTGTATCTGATGGTGAGGCTCCAGTTCTAGAGATCTAGGAAGTGTAGTGTACACTTTCATTACTCCCAGGTCCAATCTGACCCAGAGTTGTAGTACCTGTTAGATCTATGGCTAAATAGATATGTTTAAAAATTATTCGTATTCGATGGGACAGTGCACAAAAAAAAAAAACGCTTCAGAAACAACTACACCAAAACGTAAATATGAATAGACTAGGTACCAATTTTCCCTGTGAAATTTACCCTCCCCCCTATATCTAACACAATGAAACTTGCATAAAGGTTAATATTATCTTGAAAATTTGTTGTCCATTCGAAAGAATTAAAAAAAAAAAACAATGTTTACATTTTTGCACCGTGATTTAACACGGTGCAAAAATGTAAACATTGTTTTTTTCTTTTAATTCAACGGAACCAAAAACAAGTTATGACTAGAGGCTTTTTAAAAAATTCTATGAAAAATAAATTAATGGTCCAATTTTCTCAAAAAAGGTTTTTGGATTATGGCGATTTTACGCCCCCTGAAGCTGTGCAACGGGACTGCTAACCTTCCCTGACCTTCCCAGTTTGTTCAACTACTGGATATTTACCACGTACCCCACGTGTACGGGTTAGGCACAAGGTCCTATTAACCGAGGCGGGTGCAAAAAATGCGTTGATCCCGTTGGTATTCCCTCTCAAGGGGGAAGCCTCAGACACCGGGCAATAAACCCAGTCCTACTCCTTTAAATCGAGAGGGACAGGTGTTGCGGGGGGGGGGGGCTGGGATCAACGATGTTAACTTATGCAGTTCAGGGCCAAAGCACTGATTGTGCGTATATATTTCGTACACAAAATTTATATTTTTCTTTGAAATTAGCGGCTATTCAAGGAATGCGAAAAATACGTATATACATAAAAGTTGAACATATACAACGAATTGTATAGAATATGAAAACCTATTTTTGGACTTAAACACAATCAAGAGAGTAGACGGCAAAACAAAATAAAATAAAAAGTTTTTTTTTTTTTTTTAAGTAGAAGACAATTTCCTAACAAAATTCATTTTGTGTGATTTTTATTTTATTTCTAAAGTTTTTTTAAGGGTCAGAGTTGGGGTTGAGTCTGGTCTGTTAAACTTGAAAGTAGGGCAGTGTTATTGTTCCACATTGTACACAAGGCTGTATGACGTCATACTTTGTTGTGTACATTTCTTCGCATTCCTGACCCTAATTCTAATGTTTAGTTCCATATGTAATTAAACAACTCTTGGCAGACTGTGAATTCAGGGGCGTAAATCTACCGGACGGATATTAGTGGAATATGAAATGAGGTCCTGTGTATATAGTTTTAATTTCTGAACTGGGATTAATATTTTTTAATAAGAATTAAACTAAAGAAAACATAACTGACCTCGGCATTGTTATTTTAAGGGAATTGTGATTATAAAACGAGGCATACCCCCAAAAAATCGTCTGCTAGAATTAAAATTAATTAAATCTATTATTTAAGGTCAAACTTTTGTCTAAAATGATAAGTAGTAACATAATGACCATCATTAAAAGCAGTTTATTTTTAATAGATTTAAAACGATTTGTTTTGGTCAATTTCGACGCGATCTGCCATTCTGTCTCTTTTTCAATGGTTTTAAAGCGCTTGTTTACAATTTGAAGATAACATTCGCGATTGCAAAAAAAAAAAAAAAAAAAAAAATTACCAAAAATCAGCTAATTATCCGATTTTAATGAAATTTTCAGTATTGATTTATCAATTAATTAATTTTATAATGCATCAGTTATTTTATTTCAAAACTTTAATTTAGTATTTGTTGCTATGAAAAATGAATATATAAAATCCATTTAAAATATGAAAAGCCTGATGTTAAGTTTAAAAACCGTACATTCATAATTGATAAAAAAACTGATTTTTTTCAATTTTTAAAAATAAAATAATCTATTCAATTTGGTGAAAATTTCATTAAAATCGGACAATTGCCTGAGTTTTGGTATTTTTTTCTTTTCAATCTGGGGCAGTGATTTGGTTTTGTAGAATACGTCTATGACTTCACATTGTTTTTAATTGTACCTATAGTAATAGTTTGAAAATTAAATTAAATTTTGTTTTATTACTTCCCTTTGTGATTTTTAATCATACCTATATAGGGATTAACTAAATTTTAGGAAAATAGATTAAAACGTTATTAGCGAATTAATTTTTTTTTGTCACATCTATCGAGGGTACTTTACTTGGGTGGCCTCTACAAACAATCATGTTTGATCACTTTCTTTATATCTCTGGTCATCTCTGCATGCTAATGATATATTTTATAATCCTCGTTTTTATTATAACGCTTTTCCGTGTCATTGCGCGTGTTTGTAGTGAATTATTATATGATTAAAAAAAATCAATGAATCGATTTTATTTGAAGAAAAATTTGGTCTGCTGCTAATGGCATTTTTAGAACTAAGATTTTGTAAAAATTTTGTAAAATATGTGCATATCTATAATCAAATCGGATTGTTCCTGAAATAAAATAAAAAAAGTAAAAATGTTTCAAAAATTTTAATAAAAAAAACAATACGTTTTTGAGTTTTTGAAATTATTGTGATATGTGTCTTTCGGTTTTGTTCGATTAGATTGATTTTAAAGAAACGCTGATTCATTCACGAAAGAAGTAGAAAGGAGGAACGAGTCTTTAAATTCAATTTAAAAGATCTATTTGAAATTTGGGAAATTTGTTTCTTACGTAATTTCAACCCCGTTGTCAGTGACGTAGCTTTTTTTTTTAATTCATTATCGTCACCCGCGTTAATTTATAATGCTAATTTATCTGTTACTAAAAAATATTAATTGGGATAATGTTACTCTTTATTGAAAGTTTTGGCCTTTTTACATATCCTGTCATATGTGAGATGCAAAAAGAAAAGGGGGGAGTCTTGAGAAAAGCAGTTTTAATGAAATGTCAAGTTATTAGATTACGAAATCGATTTTGTTTTACATTTATTAGGTACCACCAATTTTCCCTGTGAAATTGTCCCCCCCCCGCTATATTTAACTCAATGAAACTTGTATAAAAATTAATATTATATATTAAAGATTTTTTTCAATTCGAAAGAAGAAACATTAAACAAACTTCTGACGATTTTTTTAAAAAATTTCAGCTTACGGAAATAATGAAAATTATGATTGAAAAACAATGTTTTCATTTTTGCACCGTTAAATCAACTGAAATTTAACGTAGCCAAAAACAAGTTACGACAAGAGGATTTTAAAAAATTCTATGAAAAATCAATATTTACTTTGGTTTATTCAATATGGCCTAACCTGATCACGTAACACGATTCTGGTTATCCCTAATATGTATCAAATAAAGTGGTATTTAAAAAATACTTCTGCTGTAGATTGTTCCTTAGTAAGTCATATACAGCGTGTTTAAAAAAAGTAATGATTGACAATTGGGATGTACAAGGTGGCTTCGGCCCAGGACCGCGTAAGCTAACATTGTTGATCTCATGGGACTATCCCCCAGGAAACACCTGCTCCCTCGATTTAAAGGGCTGGGTTTATTGCCCGGTGCCTGAGTGGGAATGCCGACGGGATCAACGCATTTTTTTCACCCGCCTCTCATGAACCAAAGCTCCATGGCTGGTCCCACATTAATAGGGCCTTGTTGGATACGTGGTAAATATCCTTATTTCATAATCAAATAACTTGATCAATTCTCGTTCAAAAGAACTCAAATTTGGGTTAAACTTGCAAATCGTCGTCAAAATTAAAACGGAAACTTATTTGGTGGTGATTCATGACAGTGTATAAATTTTTGCGGGGTTACGGTTTAGGGGTTTGGGGATTAAGGTTGTTTTTAATTACGTATTGCTTAAAAAAAAACAAATTATTATCCATTTGATGTTGAAAAAAATATTTTTTTTAAACCAAGTTTAATTGAAATTATACATTGCAATACTAACACAAACAACTGAGACTAATGTGTCTACCGTTGGATTCAATAATTAATTTCAATAGTTAATTAAATGTATAGTAATATGCGTTTTTTTGGGGTTTTTTTTTTTAAGCAATACGTAATTAAAAATAACCTTAATCCCAATTTACAGTAGAAATAAAAAGATAAAAGACCGAAGTTGTGAATAGAAAAAAAAAAAATTATGGGGAATATTCTGAGAAAATAAATACCGAAAATTGGAAAATAAAATGTAAAAAAAAATAAATAAAAGATTTCTTTTTACTCATTTCCATAATTATTTAATTGGCTATTATCTTATAAAAGAAAAAAATATACATCGTTATTTTTTCTGCTTAAAAAGGGGGGGGTACATTTTCAATCGAGTTTTTCTTCAAAAAGTATACTTTGATGTAATAAAATAAGGTTTGCATTAAATAGATATTTATTTTTAGAATCTAAAAATATAACATTTTAAACAACATCAGAATATTCATATTTTAAATGAATTTTATATCTTAATTTTTCATAGCAAAAATACTAAATTAAAGTTTTGAAATAAAATAACTGATGCATTATAAAATTCATTAATTGATAAATATATACTGAAAATTTCATTAAAATCAGATAATTCCTGATTTTTGGTAAATTTTAAAAAATCGCTTATGTTACATTAATTTTGTAAACACGCCATTTATAAAGAGCATTTATGGCCGAACGCAATTGAAATTTACAAAAAAAATCGTTTTAAATGTTTAAAAAATGAATTAAATGTGTAATATTATTTTGCTTTTTTATTGATAAGTAGGAACATAATGTTCCTACTTATCTATTTAGACAAAAGTTTGACCTTAAATAATTAATTCGTTTTTAAAAAACAGTAGCAGACGATTTTTGAGTATATCTAATATAATGCATCAGTTATTTTATTTAAAAACTTCTACATTTTTTCAGGTCAATTAACTTTGAACCACGTATGTTTGTAAATCTGTGTTACGCCTCAAAGATATGTGTTTCAAAATTAACTGACCTGAAAAAATGTAAGAGTTTTCAAATAAAATAACTGGTGCATTATATTATTTATTCATTGATTTATCAACACTGAAAATTCCATTAAATTTGATTTCTTTTCGGCGGGGTGACATACGATGGTGGAATTATGTCCGTTAAGTATTTATTGGCATTTCAGTCTCGGAAGACTATAATAAAGTTTTTATGTGCCCCTGAAGTTACAGTGCCTCCTGTGACTGTGAAGTCCGATGTTTGAAAAACATTCTCAACACAGATTTCGCATTTGAAGGCTGTCCCTGAAGATGTTGATGTGCCAGTGCTTTGTTGCCGCTGCTTTCTTCTAGACCTCTTAGCTTCATGGTGTTGCGTCAGGGTGACTTCTGACATGAACAGTCCTCTACGGAGATTCTACCGCCACCGAGGGCAGTCCTGAGCCAAATTTTCCCAGCTGGGAAGGGGCAATGCCAAAGCACCTGAGATCTGTTAAGTAGGATTTAACCAAATAAAGTGTCCTAGGTATGATGCTTTGTTGAATCTAGTGTTGATCTTCTAATTCTGACGGTCTGGCAAGTGTGGATTAGCCATTTATTGTCATTACCACCAGGTCCATTGGTCCCATCTAATCTATGGATGAAATAGATTTTAAAAAATTTTTTTAAATATAAAAAAAAAAGTGGGTTTAAAAAAATTGAATACCCAACAAAAATGAATAAAACAAAAATGTCTTTTTCTCAGAATTTTTTAGATGAGGCTTGATAATTTGTATTATTTGTATTATCATATTATTATTAATGAAAACAGTCTACCCCCATGGATTGAATAAAGGGTTAGGTTCGAAGTTCTGTGAAGGATCCCAATTATGACAAGAAGGTTTCCGAGTTCAAGGATTGGGTTCCTGAATTCGAGAAGATTCCTGAATTTAACAAGAAATACCTGAAGAAGGCTGGAGGGAGCATCAGCCGAAACATTGTGCAGATAACAATAAAGATGAGGACAATAGTCTGAATAATACAAATAATACAAAAACGTCATTGCCATGAAATGAGCCAAGGGGTAACATGCCGTAAAATCCAACCAAGATGAAAAAAAATCCTTATTTTTATTTCTTTTCATTGCAAAGATATTATTGTTTTATTCATTCTGGTTGGGTATTAAAAAAACTTTTTTAAATGTATTTTTATTTTTTTATTTTTTTATTTTTTTACAATTTTTAAAAACATTCTTTTTAAAGAATTTTTAAAAAATATTTCTTTTTTAAAACATTTTTATTTTTTTTTATTTAATTTTTTTTGTATTTAAATTTTATTTTTTTTATCTAAATAATTTTTTTTATTCAAATTTTTTTTTAATTTCTCATAAGACTTATTTATTTTGTACTTATTTAGTACTTTAAATTTATTTGTACTTATTTAGTACTTATTTTTTTTTTTAATTTTACTTTTATATTTAAAAAAAAAAAATTTTTTATCTAATATTTTTATTAAATGTATTTTTATTTTTTACAATTTTTAAAAACATTGTTTTTAAAGATCTCCTGTTAAAAAAAAAAAAAAAAGATAAAAACTTATGCTTATCAATCCTGGAAGAAAAATTTAGCAATACCCTCATTTTTTTTTTTTTTTTTTTTTTTTTGTGCATCGTGTTTTGGGAATTGACTTGTATAATTTTGTTTTAACTTTTTTTTTCTTTGCTTTCATCATTTGTATTTTTGTTGTTGTTTTTTTTTTTTGTTTTTGTTCAGCATTTTTTTAAATTCTTGTTTTTTATTTATTTTATTTATTTATTTATTGCTTCTCATTCTAAAAAAAAAAGTCTTTTTGGCTTGTTTTTTTTCTCTATCTCATTGCAGTCGAAGTTTTTTCAAATGTACAAGAGAATGATGCAGTCTGCCCTGAGTAACAAAACAGTTCCATACCCTCATCACTCCAGATTTACCAGCAAGTAACATTCCTACATCTATCACCAGGGACATTTTCTATTAACAGCCAGGGTGAAAAAAAAATGCTCCTGAAATAAAAAATAAAAAAAAGAAAGAAAAAAATAATAATATATACCAGCAAGGTTACTAAGTAGTGCCTGGCTTAAATATCTTCCAAGATCCATTAACCGTTATTGAATAATATTATCAACAAAGCGGATAAATTTGACATTGGATATAAGTAAAAGAATTTTTTTTTAAATTGAATAAGGTTGGTAACCAAATTTTTATAGGTTTGACTTTTAGTTCATTTTTAGAATTTTAGACAAAATTTTAAACTTTAAAAAAAAATTTAAATTTAAAATTAAATCATCTCTCTTATAATTGGAATATCTTTCTTTTTTTTTTTTCCTTTCACTGACAAGAAATATTTTTTTTACATTTTCTCACAACTGTTTATTTTTATCTATTTATTTATTTTTAAATTTCGTATCTGGTACTTTACATACCAATTTTGAGATTGGAAAATTCTTGAGGATAAAGAAAATCAATTCTGAGATATTCACAAAAAAATTTTTAAATTAAAAATAAAATAAAAAGTATCACATATCTCATAAATTAGTCTAAGTCTTTCCAAACATTTTGTATTGGTAACACTTTTAAAGAATAAATTTTTTTAGCAAAATATAAGTCAAGTTTTGTTATCAAAACCAAATTTAGAATATATATAAAAAAAATCCAATGAAACATTAAATTATTCACTAAGCTTATTTTGGTTGTGGCACAAGGCCAGTAAGAAAAGGACACATATATAGATGTTCTTAACACTACTTTAAAATAGTGTTTCTCAATATTTTTACCCTTGAGGAATCCTTGAAATAGTTGTTAAGTCTTAGAGAACATGAAAATTAATATATACCATTATTAGCCTAATTATCACTATTTCTTGTGGTTCCACTAGCAACCTTTTGTTGAACCCTATGGTTCCAGGGAACACTTGTTGAGAAACACTGCTCTAAATGCCACAATACACAGTTTGTAAAACCCTAGAAAATATCTAGCATATGATAATTTTAATAAAGCACAGATTTTTTAAAAAATTTATGCAATAAATAAGAATATCTTTATAATGATAAAAAATATTATAGAGAAGTTCTTTTTGTATCTTTATGACTGGAGAGGTATGTAAAAGATGGTGAAATTTAAAAACTTTTATTGATCATAGTAATAATAATAATAATAATCTTATCAATGTAATAATTGAATTAATAATTTTATTAAGTAATTTAAATCATTATTTCCACATTGTATGTCCAGAATGTAAATAGTTACCAGTTCATTTGTAGATTGATTTTAATGCAACATTATTAAGATCTTATTATCTACTAAGTTTTGTTCAGTCTGACATACAGGCCTAATTGCTTACAGTACTTGCTTCTTCTAAGTGGTCACCCATCTAATTACCAAGCAGGCTGATCACTGCTTAACTTCTGTGTTCCAGTGGGAAATGGTTCTTTTTGTTCTTATTATTTATTAAACTTTGTTTAGTCTAGCACACAGGTATTAAGTTGTTTACAATACCCACTGTTTCTAATTGGTCACCCATCTAAGAACTGACCAGGCTCACCATTGCTTAACTTCTGTGTTTACAGTGGGAACTGGTGCTTTCAGTGTCAGTTATTTGTTAGATTTTGTTTAGTCTGCTAAAAAGGTTTTAAGTTGCTTACAAGTTCCTAATTGGTCTCTATAAATGTTCCTAATTGTCACCCATCTAAGTACTGAACAAGTTCCCCTGCTTAACTTCTGTGTTTCAGTGGGAAATGGTGCTTCAGTGTAAGTTATTTGTTAAATTTTGTTTAGTCTGCTAAACTGGTTTTAAGTTGCTTACAATACCACTGTTCCTAATTGGTCACCCATCTAAGTACTGAACAAGTTCCTCACTGCTTAACTTCTGTGGGAACCGGTGATATTAGCACCAGTTTTTATTTATTACACTTTGCTTAGTCTGGCACATAGGTATTAAATTGCTTACAATACCAACTGTTCCTAATTGGTCACCCATCTAAGAACTGACCAGGCTCATCATTGCTTAACTTCTGTGTTCCAGTGGGAACTGGTACCTTCAGTGTCAGTTGTTATTTATTAAACTTTATTTAGTCTGGCAAACTGGTTTTAAGTTGTTTACAGATACCACTGTTCCTAATTGGTCACCCATCTAAGTACTGCAGTTCCCACTGCTTAACTTCTGTGTTTCAGTGGGAAATGGTGCTTTTAGTATCAGATATTATTTATTAAATTTTGCTTAGTCTACACAAAAGGTATTAAGTTGTTCACCCATCTAAGTACTGAACAAGTTCATCACTGCTTAACTTCTAAGTTCTAGTGGGAACTTTTGCTTTTAGCATCAGATTTTATTAAGCTTTGCTTAGTCTAACACTGTTATTAAATTGTTTACAATACCCATTGTTGCTAATTGGTCACCCATTAAGTACTGATCAGGCTGATCATTGCTTAACTCAACCTGGCAGAAACTGGGGTTTTCAATGTGACATGACCATAAGTCACATTGGTAAATTTTATTTTTGATGTAAGTAAAAGTAAAGTAAAGTCGTCGGCATGGCCTAAACTCGGTATCAGCCAGACAGCGAGGGAGTTTATCCCCTTTTCACTAGCGCTAGATCAAGGAGATTGTTTGGGCGTCTGAGGCAGAGGGCCACTCCTACTATCAGCTCCTCACTTTACCGCACATATCTATGTGCTACTCATACGCTGAGTTGACGAGGGCTGGAATCGAACTAGGAACCTCAAGGTTCCCGGCCGGACACTCTACCAACTGAGCTAAACTGAAATGTAGAAAAATAAAACATTTAAAAAGAAAAGTTAAAAGTTAATTTAAATATTTTAAAATTTTTTTGAAAATTCTATTTTACTGCCTACAACCTTTGTAAATACCATGATAATTTTAATAATAGACTTTTAAATTTTTAACCAATCAGTAACAAGATGATGTGTTTTAAAAATGTAATTAATTAATTTTACTAACATTTAATTGAGCTGTTTGTATTTAATCTATATTTTTGTTTATTCCTTTATTTATTTGTTTTCTTTAAAAATATATTTTTGTTGATAAACTAAGAAAAAATATCAAATGAATATACGTATACATATGCGATAGACAATAAAATTACTTATATTAAACTATATATTTAAGAAATGATCCTAAAAAGCACAATCGTGCTTATATAAACTATATATATATATATAGTTATTTATCAAGTTTAACTTAGTTTAGCACAAGGCCAAAAGTATGGGACACCCAGTGAGAATCAAACTCGCTAGTAATAGTCTGCTGTTCTAGCTTGCTAACCATAAGTTATTTACTAAGCTTAGCTTAGTTGTGGTACAAGGCCAGAAGTATAGGGCACTCAGCAATACTCCACAAGGTTCCCATTTTTAAAAAAACTAAAGACAGCTTATATTGGTTACAAAGCTGCAAATATGGGGCACCCAGTGAGGATTTAACTCACTGCTCGGTAGTAATTGATGTTTGAGACTAACTTGCTAACATTACACTATACAAGGAGCCTAATTATATATATATATATATATATATATATATATATATATATATTTCTGTAATCTTTAAGTATAATTTTGGAGAGGTGAGGTGACAAGATATAAAATCCTGGTCTTTGTTTAATCGTGTTAAAAATTGAGATTGTGCTAGATTCCACGATTATATATATATATATATATATATATATATATATAACCAACCGTCATCGCAAAAAAATACACACGTGCAATCGACTGCAATTAATCAATATCTTGATTAATCCTGAAGATCCTTATGGTGAAACTCGAGTAGGTTATTACTGTGTACCATTATTATATATATATATATATATATATATATATATATCCTGGGTGCTTGTCTTGAAGATAAGCAGCTAATACACTGCTTTGAAACCAATGGTAACAGATGCCTATTAATTGTATAGTACACTATAACAAATAATATATAGAAGTAACTAATGGGGAATTTGACAAATTAAGACCATTCTTTGTGAAAGAATAACATTAAATAAGAACACGTATAAGATGTATAAATACCCAACAGGTCAGTCAAAGTTGGGAACAACTAGGCTGTATACGTAGCTGATTTATTTATAGGGGTGAACGGACAATTGTATAGAACCAGCAACAACTTTGTCCGACCTGATAACGCAAGAACGGTGCACCATTGTGCCACAGATTCTGGAACAGTACTCCTCGGATTTTGAATTCAGTATTTTTCCTTCTCCTAGGTTAGTTGCCCTACCAAGGTTACAGAGGTCAGTTTTCCCTACTGTTCACCCATAGCTGCCAGGAGTAGAGATTGTTACATGCCTGTCCCAAGTCTGAAGTGTAAAGCCTCGTCCAGAACTTAACTTGCTGAGTCCATTCACTTTGACGATATCCATTATACTACCCTACCCCAGTATGCACGCACCATTGCTAATTGCTGTTCGTGTGTATTTATATTCTCATTTGTAGTAGAACTCAAAACTTTGTTTTGTTAAGTGCGAATGCAGACCCCAGTTTAAAACTTTAAAAAGCCCATCCCACTACGCACACAGCATTGCCAATTGCTGTTCATTCTCATTTTTAGTAGAACTCAAAACTTTGTTTTGTTAAGTGCGAATGCAGACCCCAGTTTAAAACTTTAAAAAGCCTATCACACTACGCACACAGCATTGCTAATTGCTGTTTATTCTCATTTGTAGTAGAACTCAAAACTTTGTTTTGTTAAGTGCGAATGCAGACCCCAGTTTAAAACTTTAAAAAGCCTATCCCACTACGCACACAGCATTGCTAATTGCTGTTCATTCTCATTTGTAGTAGAACTCAAAACTTTGTTTTGTTAAGTGCGAACGCAGACCCCAATTTAAAACTTTAAAAAAAAAAGTAGTAGGAAGTTTTAAAACTTAAAAGAAAATTTTCAGGTAGAAACTTTCACCCTATCAAGCTATCTGGCTTGCTTTACCAGAATCTGTCAAACTGTTCTTGAGTTATCAATTTCAGTTATTCACCTTTATGGTAGTGAATATAATAATACAAATTAATGATATATGATATAATATTATATGATATAATATGATTTAATGATATGATATTATATGATATAATAATATATAATCATTCACCATTGGCATTCATTAGCATTGCCGTCTCAGCGCCTTCTGTGACTGTGAAGTGCAACGATATAATATGATATAAAAAGTAAAGTCATCAGAGTGGCCTAAAGTTGGTATCAGCCAGACAGTGATGGGGTCTATCCTCTTTTCACTAGCTCTAGACCAAGGAGATTGTTTTAGTGTCTGAGGTGGAGCACCACACTACTATCAGCTCCTCACTTTACCGCCCAGATCCCTATGCTATTCATATTCTGTGTTGGCGAGGGCCGGTATCGAACCTGGAACCTTGGGGTTCCTAGGTGAACGCTATGATATAATATAGTATAATACTACAAATTAATGTTATTTATTAAATTTCGTTTCGTCTATCACATGGGCTATCAGTTACTTAGAGTACCTGCTTTTACTAAATAGTCACCCATCTAAGTACTGAGTAGATTCATCATTGCTTAACTTTGGTGAGACCTTTAGAGTAGCAATTATTCTGGTTTTTGCTCTGCAGGTTTACAAGGTCAAGGTTAATCAGAAACAAAACCGAGGCGGCCTTAAGATTCTGACAATCAGAAAATATATATTTTAATTAGTTATATATAATATATATATAATTATAAAATCATATATATAAAAGTAATTATATATAATATATATATAATTATAAAATAATATATATTTTTTAATTAATTAAGTATAATATATATAATATATATATATAATATATATAAAGGATATATAAAATATATATAATTATAAAATTATATAAAATTAATTATATATATTTATAATTATAAAATAGTATATGTATTTTAATTAATTATATATAATATATATTTAATTATAAAATAATATATATATTTTGATTAATTATATATAATATATATAATATATATATATAATATATATAAATGATATATAAAATATATATAATTATAAAATAATATATATATTCTAATTAATTATATATAATATATATAGAATTATAAAATGATATGTATAAATTAATTATATATAATGTATTTATAATTATAAAATAATATATATAAAATAAGGAATAGCCTTATTCTACTTAACTAATTAATTATTAAGACAGATCTTTGATTTGAAATCAAGAAAAAAAAATTTTGATTTTAAAAAGAAAAAGGGGGTGGGGGAGGCGAATGGTATAATGTATCCTATGCCATCAATGTATTCCTTAGGTAAACAGTACATTCAGGACATCACCGGAAAATCCTTTTCTCCGGAAGAACTCAACAAAAACAACCAAGATTATTTTCCCAACAACAATAATGACAAGCCCTTTAATTATGCCATCAGCGGACAGTCTGCATTTCCAGCGCTGACAAATTCAAACGAGAAGAACAGACGGCTACGGTGTCCACTACAGCTTCAAGTGCGACCACCCCGAACTACAGCACCTGTCAGAAGAGCTTTTCCCAGCAGAGCATGACCAACACCACCACCACATCTACATCAATGGCAAGTCGCAAAGTCGTAAAAGGACCTGCCAACACAGCTGTCAACACTTCTCATAGTGAATCCCTCTCCAATCCGAACAACACTGGGAACAGTTGCTGCGGCAACGGTAACCATGGTGATAGCGGCAGTGCGGGAACAGAAGGAGGAGCAGGAAGAGATCGGAACCGGATCAACATTTACGGACATTTCAAAGCGTACAAATGTTTCCATTGCAGCAAGAGTTTTAATCGGCGGACGTATTTGAAAAGCCATGAACGTGTTCACTCGGGAGAGAAACCCTTCAATTGCATCTACTGCCAAAAATCATTCGCCCAAAGGACAAACCTGCGGAGCCACGAACGGACGCACACCGGTGAGAAGCCATACGTGTGCCGTGTCTGTGATCGCTCCTTCTGCCAACTGAACGAGCTGCGTTCGCACGAACGTGTGCACACTGGGGCAAGGCCCTACCAGTGCCCATACTGCCCCAAGGCATTCACCCAGCTGACCAATCTGCGTAATCATATCCGTACACACACTGGCGAAAAACCCTACGTCTGCATGATCTGCACCCGTTCATTCGCACAGCACAACGAGTTGAAAAGTCACGAACGTATCCACACAGGAGAAAAACCCTACACATGTTCATTGTGCTCCAAGGCCTTTTCCCAACGCACTAACCTCCGAAATCATGAACGGGTCCACTCAGGGGAAAAGCCGTACCAGTGCATGTACTGTGCAAAAGCCTTCTCTCAGAGAGGGACCCTGAAGAACCATGAGCTCACACACACACTGGATAAGTCAACCAGCAGAAAAAACCAGAAAGCTGCCTTGGCGGCACATTCTTCGACTCGGGATCTGGAGATGTCAGGCCTTAAGGGCTCTGAGAAATCTGATCAGCATTCAGCTGAGCACGATCCGGAACTAATTCTGGCTGCATCGGCAGCTGAGGAAGGCTGCGGTGATAAATGCCAGGACGAATCAACGTCGCAGTTGGCCCCCACCTCCAAATACCAGTCGTCATCAAAGTGGGCATCGACAGGTTCCATTGCAAGGGGACATAACTCTTCTTCTTCTTCCAACAATCCATCTTCAATGAATCTGCTGCGTACGGCCCACAACAACAACAACAACAGCAACCTTGAACGCTCCTGCATGAGACAAGACATGCAGCAAGAGCATCAGTCCTCAGCTGTGAGGTTCCAGCAAATGCCGTCAATCCCCTCAATGCTTGTGACACCCCCATATCTGCACCAGGTGAGCTCTGGCTGGGAAAATAGCTACAGCTGGTCTCGAGGTTTCTCCATGGCAGCTGGCTGGGCTTCTGGGGGTAAGAATCTCGGCGGTATGCATTCTCATGAAGGAAAACCACGAAAACACAGGGGTATTGCAGAAAAGGGGAAGAACTCTTTTGATATTCGAAAAGAAATTCACTCAAACACAAAATAAATCGAATGGTCTTTTTTTTCTTTTTTTTTTTCACTTAAGACCATATTTCAAACAAATACTTAAAAAAAAATATTATCTTCACACAGCTCAAATAGTAACAAAAAAAAAAAGAAATATTTTTCAACAACTCTTTTCAATGCTGAGATCATTGTGAATATTACTGGATTTTTTCTTCTGCAAGACTGACCACTCAGAAACAGAACATTGGTCTAACATCGGTTTTCCCTTAGGGGAATATCTGCTGACTCAGCTATTGAAAGAGGTTTCTCAAAATTTCAGTCGAGTACTCTAACCACTGGACTATACTTGCAAGTGTAACTAACTGTTTTCATGTATGTTTATAAGTGTAAAACACTTGCACATATGGTTAAGTTTGGCCTCCTTAAAACAAAATATGGTGTTTACCCAAGGGCTTCTTTAATAAGTAGGCCTTGGTTTACCCCCAAATTACAATGGATGAAGGTCTTGAACGAAGAAAACAAAAAAAAAACTTAATTCACTCAAAAAAAAATGGTCCTACTGCTTCTGTGCTGTAGGAAATTTAATACTTGTAAAATATAACAGAAAACACAATCTTCAAATATTTACGTTTTTATGGATTATTATAAAAACTTTGTTTGTCTTGTTCCGGCTGTCGCGTAATCATTTGGCATGGACAAAATATTTTGGTGGAACAAAAAATAAAATTTGAAAAAAATTAAAAGTATATTGTTTTCAACATTAATTTCTTCTTTTCTTTTTTTTCTTTCAATTTTTTTTTTTTTTTTGACCATATAACCTTTAGGCACCCCTTTTGCGATCTCGTTTCATAAGGACATTTTTTTTCATTTACCCCGTCAAAATCTGGTTGTTTGTTAACAGACGATTTTTAGATTTTTTTTTTAATTATAAAAATAAACCCTAACCCTAACCCCTAACCCTAACAAATAACCATATTTTGACGGTGTAAATGAAAAAATGTCCTTATGAAACTAGATCGCAAAAGGGGTGCCTAAACGTCATATGGTCCTTTTTTTTTTTTAACTGATTATTTTTCTTTCTAATCTCTGTATTAATACCATTAACAACCAACCTGCCTACCTACACTCGTCTTCTGGATTTGGTGAGAAGGGATAGATAAAGCTATGTAAAAAAAAACAACCCTTGCACACTCTTGAACATATGCTTTTACTTAAATAGAAGATTTGGGACCAAGTAACCAATAAGCACCCCAAATCATCAACTTAATGAAAGGTTCATATTTTAACTCATCACCAATAACTTCCACTTCCATATTTTTGTAAACAAATGATTTTAATCAGAAGTTTATGGAGATGTTGAACTCTCAATAAAGCAAATAAATAGATGGTTGGTACAAGTAATCAAATTAAAATTCAATAGCAAAATCTTTTTTTAAATAAATACTTTTTAATCAGAAATTTATGAATGTTTTTCAACACTTATGATGATTTAAAAAAAATGAAAAATGTTTTTTTACTAAAATAGTTTTTACTTAATCAGAAGAGAAATGCAATTATGTTTATTTAAATAAAAATACAGTTTTTATTTACAAAATATTTTTATGCTTATTTAAATAAAAGTATGTTCAGAAATAGTATCACACAATTTGTAAAAATTTGTTTTTGTCAAATACAATATAATTGCAAAAATCGTCTGTTCTTTTATTTTCAAAAATCTGAAAGTGAAACTTACCGGTGATGAATTAAAATATGAACCTTTCATTAAGTTGATGATTTGGGGTGCCTATTGGATACTTGGTCCAAAATTTGTTTAAAACTGAGTGGCCATCAAGAATGAATAAAACAAAAATATCTTTGGTATAAAATGACCCAACAAGGGTTGACATGCCATAAAACCCAACCAATCAACTATCTAATCTCTTTATTATTACTGTTGACCATTAACCAACCTACCTACCTACCTACTTTCATCCTCTGAATTTGATGAGAAGAGTTAGATAAAGCGGTAATCTAAACATTAGTTACATAAATGAAAGTAACCTCCCTTTGTTTCACTTTGAGGAAGCCTAATGATTTGGTCGGCCATTTTCATTTCACCATAAATCTAAACTGAAAATACGAATTTGTTCGAATCAATACAACTGCATGTTGTAGCACAAAAATATCATAAAATGTGTTCTTAATAACAATTAAGTTCATTTCAAATATTCGTTGGTTGGCAGCCTTCCGTCTACAAGAGACGATGGAATAGTGTCGGTTTTTTTTTTTTTTCTCTCTCTTCTTTGAACTACATAGCTTGGGCGGGTTTGTTTGGAGGATAAGCTGTTGCCCATGTAGCAAATCCCCCCATCTCCACACTGCTGCTGTGATCCAAAGGAAAGGTAAGGTACCAATGTTGTTTGGTAGCGGTAGTGTTGCAGGAGTTGACGGGTAGCACTGGAGTCCAGCATCAAACCACTTTAGGGACTCCCCATTTCAAATAATGCGCAAGCACAATTGAGAACATATTTTATGATATTTTCATGTTAAAACATGCAGTTGTATAAATTTGTATTTTCAGTGTAGATTTACGGTGAAATGAAAATGGCCGACCAAAACATACGGCTTCCTCAAAGTGAAACAAACATTTATGTAACTAATGTTCAAATTACTGATAAGGCTATATGAAAAACAAACACCCTACACTCATGAACCTATGCTTTTACTACACTGAGTTATGAAATCAATTATTAGTACACCAGCTCTCCCCATAACAAATTTACCACAACACCTGTCCCAGCCAACTGCTTTCCGCTACACAGTAGTATTAAAATTGTAACTGACAATTGCTTTATTCTTTTTTATATTCAATGAAATTTAACTCTTAACATCCTATACCACCTCATTCCACCTGGCCAGAAGTCACATTCATTTTCCTAATCTGCCCCAAATGATAGCCTTTGTTTAAATGTAATATTAAACATATTTAAAAGGGTTATTTCCTAATTGAGTAACATGATATTACAGGGTGACACAGAAAAAACAGAACCCAAATTATTTATTTTCCCATTAAACTATCCCTAAAACCCAACCCTAACCCTAACCCTAAACCATAACCCTCCCCCTAGTTTGAGTAACATAATATTACAGGGTGACCAGAAAAAACAGAACCCACAAATTTTGTAATAAAACTGTTAATTTTGATTTTTTTTTTAAAGTTTAAGTCCAACAAGGGTTAGGGTTGGGTTTATGGTTAGTTAATGGGAAAATAAATAAATTTTGGTTCTGTTTTTCTTGGTCACTCATGTTACTCAACTAGGAAATACCTTTAGAAGTCTTTGATTTATGGGAAATAACAAGTAACTTTAAATGAAAAGGCCATTTTTAGCCATTTTTAAAAAATAAAATCCTTATAGAAATGGGGCTCTGGAGTTTAAAAAATTCTCAACAGGATGTTAAGAGTTCATTGTATTTAAAAAGCAAATATGGATATTTAAAATTTCCACAACTAAAAATTACACGACACAGTCAAAGCTGCTAGGGTTGGTTGATTTTCACTTTTAAAAAAAAATCAAATTCTCTCGAACAGCAAAAGTTGTGTGTTGCTATAATGAGTACTCAATACCAAAAACTAGATCTTGTACTTGCACCATTGTTTGAGGAAATAGTATCAAAGATCGTCTGTTGAAATATATCAAAAACTCTTTGTTTTGTAACATTTAGCCTAGAAATTGGTTAGAAAATTTAACAATTTCAATATTTAAAACAGAAAAACTTGTAATTTTAAATAAACGAAAAAAATATTATAAGAAGAATTCAAAGTGAAAATATGACCCCATCACCAACAACACATTCGATATGCTGCTTTGGTAAAACTTGCAAATCATACTCAAAATCCCATGATATTACAGGGTAACCCAGAAAAAACAGAACCCAAATTATTTATTTATTTTCCCATTAAACTAACCCTAAACCCTAACCCTAAACCCCCCTAGTTAAAATTAACTGTTTTATACAAAATTTGTGGGTTCTATTTTTTTGGGTCAGCCTGTATACCTAGTGACCCAGAAAAAACAGAACCCAAATTATTTATTTATTTTCCATTAAAACTACCCTAAATCCTAACCCTAAACCCCCTTAGTTAAAATTAACAGATTTATTCCAAAATTTGTGGTTCTGTTTTTTCCCAGAAATGGGATTTTGAGTATGATTTGCAAGTTTTACCGCTGCTTTTTCCTAATAAGTAATATAACATTTTAAAATATTGAAATGTATTTCCTCAAACGAAGGCAAAGTTTGAAGAAAAATATTTTGTGTGGTAATTCTTTATGTTAATTTGCAACTTTTTTCACATGGGAGACAATTTCTAAACCTGATATAAGGAGCTGGTGTGGTGATTCTAAACAGAAGTGATTACAGAGAAAATGAATCCGCTTTTAAATGCAATTTTTAAATTTTGTACATACACTATAAAAATCTGAAAAAACAAAACTTTAAAGGATGTATTTATTCATGAATGACAAAATGCTAACATTCATTATATATATATATATATATATTTGGGGGGATATGTGCTTAATTGAAGTCATACCTAATTTTTAAAATTAATTAGTGAATAATTAATGAATTTTAGTACATTTCGACCTATTAGGTCTCATCAGCAAGGTTATAGACATGGGAGACTGCTCCTGTTTGTAATGGTTAGATTCCTCGCCTGTCAGCTTGGCAGTCGAGGTTTCGAGTCACACACGGAGCAGTCTCCCATGTCTATCCTTGCTGATGAGACCTAATAGGTTGAAATGTACATTCAGGGATTGACATTTCTCTGATTTGTTTAGCCTTACATTTGAACATATATGCCCGCCTAAAATTCATTAAATTAACTAATTAATTTTCAAAATTAGGTATGACTTCAATTAAGCACATATCCCCCCAAAATTGTTGGCTAAAAAAAGCCATATCAAATAAACACATTTGTTTGTTTACTTACTCCTCATATATATATTATATATATATATATATATATATATTTGAAAATTGGCATGCTATCATTCATGAATAAATACATCCTCAGAATATTTTGTTTTTTCACATTTAAACTTACATACTGTTGGAACTTATTTCCATATTTCTTAAATATATATATATATATATATATATATATATATATATATATTATATATACACATACATACATATATATATTATATATATGAGATGAGAGAGAGAGAGAGAGAGAGAGAGAGAGAAAGAGTGATGCTGATAGCTTTTTAATTTAGTGCATCCTGAGATGCACAGATTTGATTTGAATGTGTCCCCAGAGAATTTGATAGGTCCCAACTAAAGTTTCTTAATAAATTGCCGAGTTTTTTAAAAAAATCTATGAATAACTAAAGCTGTCAAACTGCTACCTTGTACCTCATACAGTGTGATTCGTTTCCAAGAAAATATTGAAATGTATTTACAGTTAACTGGAAATGGTGAGGGAATAAAAAAAACACTGGGATGCATGAATGTGATTTTTCTGCTTCCTTTTAGATGTTTCTGTGTCAGTGATCAGCATCTGTGTGTGTGTATATATATATATATATATATATATGTGTGTGTGTGTGTGTGTCTCTCTCTCTCTCTATATATATATATACATACATATATATATATATATATATATATATATGATGTGTGTGTGTGTGTGTTGTGCTTATTTCCAATAAGTCTAACATAAATAAAAGGGAACTACTCTTGACTGATAAATTATTTATTTATTTTCCCATTAAACTAATCCTAAACCCTAACCCTAACCCTGTCTTCTTTTTTCCTAGTAGATCAATAAATAAATAATTTATCAGTCAAGAGTGCTTCCTCTTTGTTTATATTAGACTTATAGGGAATAACCATATATGTATATATATATATGTTGTGTGTGTGTGTGTGTGTGTGTGTGTGTGTGTTATCTAAGCATGTGTCAAAAGTGCTTGGTAATTATCAATACTATTTATGTGTATTTTTTTTTCAGGTGTCATAATGTCAGGTAAAAATGATGTTGTTCTTGTAATTTTGGGGAATTATTTTAAACTAGGCCTCAAGACACCAAAGCTGCTCACAGAATTTGGAAAACTGAAGGAAATGAAACATTACCTGACTCTACAGCTCAAACCACATTTCAGCAATGACTACCACTCAAGGTCAGAGTTGACCTGTGAGTAATGGCAATGAAGGGGTTGTATACACTCTCTAGAGATCCAGGACAAGAGCCTCACCCTCAGATGCAGCTTAGTGTCATACCAAGGAACCCTTTTTTTTGAGGGGGTCCAACTCCTCTGCAGTGGATATAGTCGAATAAGGCGGATATTATATTTTATTATATATTGTTGTTGGCATCCTTGAGTGAATGGCTGAACAAACCAATTTTTGAATGGCAATCTCTGGTGCAGTGATTGCAAACAAACGGTGATGCTTGCTGGAGATGCTGTTGCCTCTCCTGTGTTGGTGTTGATGTGGCATGTCTTCATGTCTCTCTTGCAGACATCTTTAAAGCACGGGCGTGGTATCCTTTTATTATATAAACTAAATTTAAAACCACGATAAAATTAGGGTTCTTGACTTCGTTTAGGAAGGGAGATAACTTGCAGGTATGAAAAGTTATGTCCCTTTAAACACAAGACCAGTCCCAACTTTGTGACCTTTTGTGACAGGAGTCTGACAGCAACATAGCCGGTCTTGTTTTAATACGATACAAACTCGTGGGTTATTTCCTAGTTGAGTAACATGATATTACAGGTTGACCAAGAAAAAACAGAATCCAAATTATTTATTTTCCCATTAAACTAACCCTAAACCCCAACCCTAACCCTCACCTAAACCTTAACCCTAACCCCCCTTGTTGAGTAACATAATATTACAGGGTGACCCAGAAAAAACAGAACCCACAAATTTTGTAATAAAACTGTTAAACTTTTTTAAAAATTAAAATTAAATTAAGTCTAAACAAGGTTTAGGGTTAGGGTGGGGGTTTAGGGTTAGTTTAATGGGAAAATAAATAAATAATTTGGGTTCTGTTTTTTCTGGGTCACTCATGTTACTCAACTAGGAAATAATCAACTCATGATTATTAAGAGTTGTTTCCCACTGAAAAAAATTGATGGATGTGCACATATAAAATTTTACTAAGGTCTGTTTATTCTGTCATTACAAGCCTCAGATATACTTACATTACATGCCCACCTATCGGCTGAGGCGTTAGAATACACCGACTGCACCTCTGTGGGGACACCTGCTGACCTTGGGTGGCAGCCCGTGATGCTTATGGATGGAGTCTTGGTGGATGAGCAGTCCATGACCTACAACACTCCACTTAGAACCATACTTAGGCTTTATATTTAAAAATCAGAAGCATTATAATCCATAATAAAACTCAAAAGAGTTTGATGTAGAAATTATATAAAAAAAAGTGTATAATAAGTATCAAAAATGTTCATGATACATTCCAGCTACAAAAAGTAAGTTAAAAGTCCACAGCACAATTGAAGAAAGGTGTAAAAGTTTCAAAGAATTTGTATTGTTGATAAATCCGTAGTGTTGTAGATTATATGCGTCCGGAGATGTGAAAATCCAGATATTTTGTTTTTTCAAAGGACAGTATATTTTTTCAAAGGACAGTATATTTATTTTATTTTTAACACAGAATACGCATTTTTTTAAATTCCAGCATCGAACACTAGCGTTTTGTTTGTACCTCCTATTCTAACGGTTATTTATTCCGTCTTTCATTCATATGTTGCTCTTGATGAAAAACACTCTATTAAAATGGTCGAAACAGATTCTGTCAGCAAACTATTAACATCATTTGTTTTGTTTTTTTAAATGTTAAATTCCTATATATATATATATATATATACATATATATATATATAGAGAGAGAGAGAGAGAGAGAAAGTGCAAGTGATCTGGAAACTTACTGTCAAGGCAGATTTCAAAAACTAAGTCTATTAACCCAATTGGATTTTTTTGCTCTGAAATCATACAAAATTAATCTTAAAATTTTGTATGCTATTGCTGCTTTTGATCTGATTTGGCAATTTATTACAAAAAATATATTACTCAATTAGCCAAAAAATCCAATTGGTTAATACACTTAGTTTTTGAGATCTGTCTGGACAGTACGTTTCCTGGGTAATCTGAACATTAGTTACACAAATGAGAATAACCTCCCCTTGTTTGTTTCACTCTGAGGAAGCCGTTATGTTTTGGTTGGTCATTTTCATTTCAACGTAAATCTACACTGAAAATACAAATTTGTTTGAATCAATTCAACTGCATGTTTTAACATGAAAATATCATAAAGTGTCTTCTTAAAAACAATTAAGTTCATGTCAAATAATGCACAAGCACAATTAAGAACACATTTTATGATATTTTCGTGTTAAAACATGCAGTTGTATTGATTCAAACAAATTTGTATTTTCAGTGTAGATTTACAGAGAAATGAAAATGGCTGACCAAAACAAATGGCTTCCTCAAAGTGAAACATACAAGGGGAGGTTATTCTCATTTGTGTAACTAATGTTCAGATTACCCGTTATGCTCTTTAATTTCGAATAGAGAGATGACATGTTAGTAGTGAAAATCATAGTTGTATACTTATCTCACAATTGGTACTACATTGGAGAGTATTTTGTTGCTGGGCCGATGCTGGAGTTGGCTGACAATTCCTGGATGTTTGGAGTCTGGAAACCAGCTTGGGGTGTTGCGGGGGGGACATCTTGCCTTGTCCCATGCAGAGTTTTTAGTAATAACACAAGGCCACTTGTTTTTCTCATGAGATTTTTATTTTCCCCCAAGTCACAACTGCAGAGAACATATCTTGCTTTTTCACCGCATCATACCAGACTCACTTCACACTCTCACCTCTCATTCCTCCTCTCTCCCACTTCACCACATCTCAATCAATAGAAACAATGCCATGTGGCCTTGTAATGATTCATCCTTAAACTTTTCCATTCTAATTTACACGTAATCTTTGCCAAAAACTTTTCCCCGCTAATTTTCACATTACTGTTACCTTCCTGGCTTTCTCCACCCTCCATTATGTTACAAGTGGACCAACTACCACAATACTATCAGTAACAATGGGTACCTTCCACAACTTGACTTTCTTTGGTCATGTGACTTGAAACTGCAGACTTGAAAAACATGCTGCAATGTTTTGACTAACCCTAGTATTCTAAAGTTAGTGAGCCCTTTTAGACCCCTTTTGAGTGGGATCGTTTTACAAATTTTCCCAGGAGAAATTGAAATCCCAGTTTACCAATGGTGAATCTTGTCCTTTAGCAACAGGAGAAATGAATTCACAGTAGCAATATATCTAATATCATTCATGTATATACGAATAAGATAACTACTACTGATTAAAATAAAATGCACAACATGTCAGTGCACCAACCACCACAACACTACCAACCATACCGGGTATATTCCACAACTTGAATTTCTTTGCTCATATGATATTCACGCTGGAAACCAACATGTTATTGCAAAACTTTTGACTCACCCAAATATTCTAAAATGAAGTGAGCCCTTTTGGACCTCTTTTGAGTGGGACCTTTTACAAATTTTCCCAGGAGAAATTGAAATCCGAGTCGACCAATGGTAAATATCATCCTTCAGCCGCAGGTGAAATAAATTCACGTATCTAACGTTATTCATGTATGTATGAGTAAGGTAACTATTATTAATTAAAATAGAATGCACAATATGACAGCGCACCTACTACCATCATACTACCAACCACAGTGCAATTTCTTAGGCCACATGATATAGGTATTATAAACTAGTATGTACTAAAATATTGGAAAAAATTTTAACGAACCCTTGTGTCTTAAAATAAGTGGACCTTTTGGACCCCTTTTGTGTACGTACATCCCTTTTACAAATTTTCCCTGGAGAAATTTTAGTTCCAGACCACCACTGGTGAATTTTATCCTTCAGCCACAGGAAAAAACAAATTCATAGTAACAAGATATCTAATCTCATTAATGTACATACAAATAAAGTAACTACAACTGATTAAAATAGAATGCACAACATGTCAGTGCACCATCTACCACAATACTACTAACCATAGTTGGTACCTTCCACAGCTTGAATTTCTTCATTCATATGATATACACACTGTAAACTAGCATGTATCAAAATATTGCAAAACTTTTGACTCACCCTAGAATTCTAAAATTAAGTGAGCCCTTTTGGACCCCTTCTGAGAGGGACTGTTTACAAATTTTCCCAGGAGAAATTTAAATCCTAGTCTACTACTGGTGAATCTGATCCTTCAACGACAGGAGAAACGAATTCACAGTAGCAATATATTTAGCATCATTCATGTATGTACGAATAATGTAACTACTATTGATTAAAATGGAATTTTTGCAACATAAAAATTACATTTCAAATCAATACTATGCAAATGCATTCATATGTGTAGAGTCTTGGAGAATTGGCAGATATTGCATCTGCAATCATATGGCATTCTCTCACTGTGACAGAACACAATCCAATAATGCCAGTGTTCCCAAGAACACTGGGATTAGTGATGATGATGTTTTACCTCCAAAACATTACTTAACAAGCATCATCTGATAATAGCTAATAGATTTGGTTTGGTTTGGTTTGGTTAAGGGCATATCAACTCTGTGGGTTATTTAAGGTCAACTCTATAAGATTTATAAAATAAACATAATATAATATAATATAATATATTTTTTATATATACTCATAATATATATAATATAACAATGAAAAATATAACAAGTAATATTACAGGAAATAATAAATAAACAATATCTAGCATAACAATATATATATATATATTATTATGAACTCTCTCGTCGATTTTCGATGAACACCTACACAGTGATTTGTTTATAGTGGTGAAGGCTTGTGTTGGACCATCCACACTTTTTGGCACAGTTGATAGGAAAGAATTGGTGCATCAAGGGTTGCCACAAACCCATTCAACGACCGACCTCAGGAATTTTGAATTCAGAGTTATCCCTCTCCTAGACTGGTTACCTACCCAAGGCTGAAGAGCCCAGTCTGCCCTACTATTTAACCCATAGCTGGAGGGAGAATATATGGATTCATACCTTTCCCAAGGGTATTAGCGCTATGTGAAATGCCAACAGCTTCATCTAGGAATTGAACTCGAATCACGCGCCTCCTATATATATATATATATATATATATATATATATAATATATATATATATATAGTCGGGGTGGCCTAAAGTCAGTATCAGCCAGATAGCAAGGGAGTCTATCCCCTTTTCACTAGCGCTAGACCAAGGAGATTGTTTCAGCATCTGAGATGGAGCGCCACACCTACCATCAGCTCCTCACTTTATCGCAAATATCCCTGTGCTACTCATACACTGAGTGGGCAAGGGCGTGTATCGAACCCGGAATCTTGTGGTTCCTAGTCCGACGCTTTACCAACTGAGCTATCTTGTGGTAAAAATCTTTTCCTTTTTTTTATTTCTTCTAGAACCAAATTGTCATGGTGCGAGATCACAGTAATCTATTTTACCTTACAGAAAAGAGGAAGAGGAAGGATCATTGGATAAAAGCTTTTTGGGAGGTACTAATGCTATTTTTTACAATATATTTTTTACTTATATAATGTGCTTAATTAAAGTCATACCTAATTTGTTAATTAATTAATTATAATTAAATGAATTAGGCGTGCATATCGGTTTAAATGTAAAGCATAAACAAATCGAGAAAAAATCGATCTCTGTATGTACATTTCAGCCCATTAGGCCTCATCAGCAGAGTTATAGACAGGGCAGTGCTTTGTATAATTATGTACATAATTAAATTATATATGTAAAATTCAATACAAAGAGTTGTATTCATTATATATAGAAACGGTACTAATGCAGAATAGCGCGCAAGTGATAAAAGCATTAGAATCACATTTTACATGATAGAAGGGGAGGGGAGGGATCATTAAACAAAAAGCTTTTTTGGAGGTACTAATTCTATTTTTTACAATATAATTTTTTACTTATATACTTCCTATCTATAGCTCTGCTGATGAGGCCTAATAGGCCGAAATGTACATACAGAGATTGATTTTTCTCGATTTGTTTAGCCTTACATTTAAGTAGGTACGCCGCCTAATTAATTAATTAATAATTAATTAACTTTCAAAATTAGGTACGACTTCAATTAAGCACATATTCTCCCAAAAATTGTCGGCTAAAAAAAGCCATATCATAAACACATCGCTTGTGTATTTACTTCTTATATACTTATGTACATTATTGAATTATATATGTAAAATTCAATACAGTGAGATGTATACATTATATATAGAAATTATGGTACTAATGCAGAATAGCGCGCAAGTGATAAAAGCATTAGAATCACATTTTACATTTAAAAACCATTAGATTACGGAAAGTCCCAAAATAGAGAGATGCTATGATTTATTTTTACAAATAGAACACTTTTTTTTAAAAAAATGAATTCCTCAGAGTTGGTATTTAAAGTTTCATCTTCCGTAGAAGAGTGGGTAATTTATGAGGAAGTGCGCCCGGTCTCCTACCTCAGAAATTGCTACCCGGTGACTATTAAAATAACGTCCCCAGCTATGTTGTCTCAGCGATTTTACTTGAAAGAAAACAACCAACTTAGGGTGTTAAATGTATTTTAGAGGGGGTGGGCTTCTCTTTATGAACAAATGGAGATGAGTGGATATATATATATATATAAACAAAGTAAAAAATGAACAAATTGAGGTAGATAGATAGATAGATAGATAGATAGATATCCATCTTCATATCTAAACAAGAATTACGACAAATTTCTATAAATAAACAAGAATTACGACAAATTTCTATAAATAAATTTCTAAACAAATTACGATAAATAAATAAGAATTACGACAAAAAATACATTTAACGCCCTAAGCTGCTTGTTTTCTTTCAAGTAACACCACCGAGACGACATAGCTGGGGACATTATTTTAATAGTCACTGGGTAGCAATTTCTGAGGCAGGAGACCGGGACGCACTTCCTCATAAATTACCGAAGAGTGTATTGATCTTTTAAAGAAAGGAGCCTTCGATGGAAATAAATAAAGCAAGAAATACTTTTCAATAAGGGCGTTTTTTTTTTTTTTCGAATGGTAGAAATTGGAATTGCAGCAGATTTTAAAGATTATTTATTTGTGGTCCTACGAAATGGCCAGTTACTCCAACATAGAGAGAGAGTGACAGATATCATCAGAACACACAGTAACTGACTGGAAGAATTTTATCAGGGACGTCTGCTGCAAACTTTTCATCAACAACCCCAAAATTAATGGTGGACCAGGGCACACACTTGAAATAGATGAGACAATTTTCAACAGGAGAAAGTATAACGTCAAGAGAGCAACCATGCCACTCTGGGTTTTCAGCAGTGTTTATGATCCAGCTGACAACAACTTTTCGACTTGTAGTAGTAGTGAAAATATGTCCTCCATTGAAGTCTCCATTTCATGTAAACCCGCCCCTCGTGGTGGGGGTCCAGTGGCTTCGGCCCTGGATCTTTACAAGTTAATAGCGTCAATCCCAGGGGGCTATCCCCCCAGGCAATACCTGCCCCCTTGATTTAAAGGGGCAGGGCTGGGTTTATTGTCCAGCGCTGAGGCGCCCCCTTGAGGGGGAATGCTGACAGGATCAACGCAATTTTTTTTTTTATATGAAAATTTATAAATCGTTTTGGCTTTCTCTTTTTTAAATTCTATTTTAGCGTCTCAAAGTTTTTGGGAACTTCCATGAATATAATGAAATCCAATGCTTTTTATACATAATCTAATGCTTTTATCTCTTGTGCGCTATTCTGCATTAGTAGCAAAATTATATATGGGTAATTCCATGTCAAATCATCCAGGCCATGTCATCTACCCAACTTCAATTTTCTGAAATTTTTTCAAGTGTGGATTATAATAAAGTTAGACAATTTCCAAAATTTGAGCTTTCCAATTCCAAAAATTGGTGGAGTTATGTCGATTTTTAGCTCTCCAAATTTGAGGGGGGGTCGCGTAAAATGGTGACTGTTTATAAATATATTTTTGTCTGTAGAATAAGTTCTTGTGATTATCTACTAAAAATTGGTTTATAAAAGCATTTTTACCCGAGGAATCCAACAATGCTATCATGAAAGACTTAAAGTTAACCAATTTTAAGTTATTGATGATTTTTGATTTTTTCATAGCAAGATCAATATCCCAATGTGGCACTACATCTATGACAGATTTTTTTCTATTATTATTTCATATTATTGAACATTATTTGTACCAAAAAGATAGTTTGATATTTGCTCAGAACCAAAGCTAAGGAATAACGAATAATTAGGAATAAGGAATATCTTAGTATGAATTTTGTGTCATAAAACTAAACAGGAAAAAAGCCTTTAGAAAACAATCATTGATTTAGTATGATAATATATATATATATATAATTAGTCTATAATTAGACTGTTGTGAAAACTTTGTCTTCAGAATAAATTTGACAAAGCTTCACAAAATACTGAGGCGAAATATTTAAATTTAGTTGTGTTGTTTTATCCACATTTTCCTCTATTTTCAACCATATATATATATATATATATATATATATATATATATGAAATTAATATTTTAGAAAAAACAAACACATGATGTTAAAATTCGCTGACAGAAATCTGTTTCGACCCTTTATTGAAGTGGTCTTCATCAAGAGCGATGTGTGTATGATAGAGAGACAGTATAAGTGGACCGTTATAAGACGAAAGTGGTACAGATGAAATGTTCAATTTCATAGCTGGAATATTTTTTATTTTTTTTTAAATTTTGAAAATGCATATTCTGTTTTGAAAATAAAATAAAATAAATTTTATTTTATTCTATTAAATCAGAAGCATTATAGATATCCAGGTATTTTTGTTTTTTCAAAAGACAGAATGAAAAAAGTGAATGGAAGTGAATCCGATAGTATGAAATTAATATTTTAGAAAAAACATCATGTGTTTGTTTTTTCTAAAATATTAATTTCATACTGTCGGATTTAGTTCCATTCACTTTTTTCATATATATATATATATATATATATACATTAGCCGCCTATCTTCAAGACAGATCAATTTGAATATTTCATAGTTCAAATATTTGATATTCATGCACCATTTGGCCGCTGACAAAACATTTAATTAAAAAGCTACATGGAAACTACACAAGGATGCTGTGAGCTGTTCTGAACAAATCCTGGAAGAGGCACCTCACAAAACATTAGTTGTACGACCACTTACCTCCCATCTTACAAACCATCCAAGACATACCGGGCAATTCTGAAGAAGCAGGGATGAACTCATTAGCAACTTTCTCCTGTGGACTTCTACACATGGATGCATCAGTATAGACTGACCAGGAAGGATTTACATACATCAGCTCTGTGCGGATGCTGGATGCTGTGTAGAGGACATGATAATAGGGATGGACGACAAGAGAGAGTCAAGGGAATCCATACTATCAGTATGACTTGACAATGATGATGGTGATGATGATGATGTTAATATTTGGAGATTTATTCCTACTGTTTTTAACCTCTTACTTTTTTTTTAACTAGCACTAGTAAAAAGGGGATAGACTCCTTGCTCCCCAGCGGATACTGACAATAGGCCACTCCATCGACTATGTTGTTTCTAATGTGCTGGAATGCAAAGGAGCCTGCTTATCTGGCAGGTGAGAACCTTTTAAAGAATTGATAAATGAAAATCTGTGGCAAAAAAGGGTTAAATCCTACTTAACGACCTAAATTCCACCATTGTATGTCACCCTGACGAAAAAAAAAAAATTCTAAAAATCAAGGAATTAACCGAATTTAATGAAATTTTCAGTATTGATATATTAATGAATAAACAATATAATGCACCAGTTATTTTATTTGAAAACTCTTACATTTTTTCAGGTCAGTTAACTTTGAACCACGTGTCTTTGAGACGTAACACAGATTCACAAACATACATGGTTCAAAGTTAACTGACCTGAAAAAATGTAAATAAAATAACTGGTGCATTATATCTTGTATTCATTAATGTATCAACACTGAAAATTTCATTAAATTGGGTTAATTCCTTGATTTTTAGTATTTTTTTTCTTTCGGTGGGGTGACATATGATGGTGGAATTTATGTCCATTAAGTAGGATTTAACCCAAAAAGTTTGTTATCCATGAAACTGCCATTATATTGCCATTCATAATTTGGGTTCGATACCAGCCCTCGTCAACTTAAAATATGAGAACCTGTGCAGTAAAGTGGCGAGCTGATGATAAGTGTGGCACTCCACTCAGTGGCATGCCAATGTTGTTATCTGAGGTGGGGCAAAAGCTGAGCCTGGGTCCCCTCTCCAGTGGCCATTAAATACTGATTCATATTTTTCAAAGTTTCAACTATCTACCAATTTCAAATTTTATGCATTTCTAGTTCAGGAATTTAGGAGCAAAATTAAGGCAATCTATTTCAATGTTATAGCGATGTAAAGGTTTTTGGGTTAGGGTAATTTTGCACCCTTTGAAGTTGTGCCCTGGGGAGTTACACCTATCTGCCACCCCTTTGTTCTGCCACTGGTTCCACCTCAGACATAAAAACAATCTCTTTGGTCTAGCACTAATAAAAAGGGGATGGACTCCCTTGCTGACAATAGGCCACTCCGTCGACTTTATTTTACTATGTTGTTTTTAATGTGAAGGATGCAGAATGCAGTTTTCAACCTGCTTACCTAATAGGTAAGGAGTCTAAAACTTTTAATAAAGTAAGAAGCTTATTTTAATTGGTAGAACTTGAAATACCATATTTATTTTAATCATCATCATCAGGTTACATATTACAATGTTTATTTTAGGAATTGTTTTGTTTTTGTTTACATTCAATTATTTCAATTTTACATTCAATTATTTCAAAAAACGTAACCCTAAACTCATGAGTGTTTTGAAACAATTTTATTTTTCTAAAAACATTTTTGTACATATGAGAAAAACTTTTTTTTTGTACATATGAGAAAAAAATTAATTCAGTTCTTAATTGCTTGTTGAGTTAAAGTGATAAAAAATGTATTCCTTTAACTTATTTTCTTTTTTGCCCAAGAAAATGTAACAATAAAAAGAAGCTAAGAATTAAACACCGGTCCTGGAAAATTTTGCATATCAATTCGAATGAAAATTATTTGTTTATTGTATGAACAGTTTATTTCTCTTTTTTTTTAAAGATTTTGAGTCACACGGATTAAAAATTAAGAAATAAGTCCTTATATGACAAAAATTTAAATTCAGTTCTTAACTGCCTGTGGAGTTATGAGGTATGTCAGAAAAATTCCAGGTTGATCACATTCTTCGATGTGAGGGGCATTGTCCACTGTGAGTTCTTGCCACAGGCCAGACGATCAACCAGCATGTCTACAAAGAGATACTGTGGCGTTTGCTTCGTTCAGTGCGCAAGAAGAGGTGAGAGATGTGGCAGGACAACGCATGGGTGCTTTACCATGACAACACACCTGCCCACACAGCCCTGAGTATCCGAGAGTTCCTGGCCCAGAAGGACATCACTATGCTGGAGCAACCTCCCTACTCACCTGACCTGGCTCCATGTGATTTTTTCCTCTTCTCCAAGCTCAAGGGTGTCCTCAAGGGAACCCATTTTGAGGATGTGCACAACATCAAAAATGCAGTGACGACAGAGCTATGGAGAATCCCGGAAGAATCCTTTCAAGAGTGCATGCAAGCGTGGCAGAGAAGGACGAGAAATGCATTAGACTCTAGGGGGATTACTTTGAATGGGATAACTTGTAGTTTGTAGTTTGGATTTGAAATAAATTTTTGTGACACCAAGCCTAAGAACTTTTTTGACATACCTCGTATTTTGCTCTAAGAAAAAATTCTTTATATGACAAAAATTTAAATTCAGTTCTTAATTGTTTGTGGATTTACAGTGAAAAAAAAAAAGTGTACCGTATTTGACAGCATATAGGATGCACTTTTTTTCCAAAATTTTGTCTAAAAAAATTGCCCTGCGTCTTATACATCGTAGGTGAAGTTTGAGACCTTGGGTAGGCCTAGGCTAATCTTCTCTATGATGCTCACTAACCCAGCTTACGCTCAGTAATTTTTGCTTGCCTGTACTGCCAAATTGCTTTTATACAGCTATGTTTCGGCTTGTGTAATGCACAGCTTGACTGTTTTCAACAATATATACTGAAATACAGTAAAAACTTTTTTTTCCTGAATCTGGCCTGCTGAAATGGGAGTGCGTCTTATATGACATCAAATACAGTGTTTGTTTTACAAAGAAGCTCGGAATTAAAAATTTGTCCTTACAATAAAAAAAGCTAAGAATTAAAAATCAAATTGTTGTTCTGGCAGTAAATCAGATGCAGAGAATGGTTTTCAGTCTATATTGTAGGTTGGTTGGTTTTGTTTTACAGCATTTCAAACGTTTTCGGGTCTTTAGATGCCAAATCAAGTCATTTTTAATATCAAGTTGCTCACAATGCCTGCTGTTGCTTAAATGATATGGTTGGTCATAAGAATGTATTTGATATCCTTCAAACTAATAGGTAATAGGAATATTTAATGTACATATTGTCAAAAAAAAAAAAAGTAATGTTGATGCGACAATTTGAAAATTTGAATGAGGAAAATAATTGGATAATGTTTGTAATATAATATATAATATAATACAGTTTGTATGGGCTCTTCGGGGCCTTGTTTGTTAATGTAAATTAACAGTATTGACCCCAAGGGGCTATCCCCCCAGGCAACACCTGCCCCCTTGATTTAAAGGGGCAGGGCTGATTTTATTGCCCAGTGCCTTGAGGGGAAATGCCGACGGGATCAACGCAATTTTTTGCACCTACCACCCATGTGTCTCGGCTTGTGGGTTGGCCCACATAAAAATGTCCTTGTGTCATGCCCTAATATAATACAGTTTGCTCTCATTGCTGGTTGGTTGGTTGGTCGGTTGGTTGGATTTTATGGCATGTCAACAATTGTGGGGTTATTTTATGCTGAAGACATTGTTTGATTCATTGAGTATCCAATTTCTTTTTTAACACATTTTTAAAACTCATTTTTGATCCAGTTAACCCATAGATGAGAACCTCACAATTACTACCACTCCAGGTCAGAGTGAACCTGGGAGTAGTGGCGATGAAGGGGTACTCCAATCTCCAAAATTGGAACTTCACCTTCAACTTCAGTTTCACATCATACCCAGGAGACTAAGACCATTAGGTGCAGTTTAGACTTTCAGCCACTGCCTTCTAGCACATATGATAAAAAAGGTTAGGGTTGCCATAAGAGATATAGGTTCAGGACAATCATATAGGTGCTAGTGCTTGACATGACCAGGCTTTACTTTTTGACTCAACCTTTATATATATATATATATATATATATATATATATATATATATATATATATGTCTCTTATGGTGTATTGGTTATTGTCATAGGAAATGGAGACGATGACCAGAGTTCAAATTGTGAACAAGGTTGTTTGCATTTCACATAGCACTAATGCCCTTGGGAAAGGTATGAATCCAATTATTCTCCCTCCAGCTATTGGTAAATAACAGGGTAGATTGTTGGTATGATGACCATAGGAGAAAGAAAACTCTGAATTCAAATCTGTTAAACTCCGTTTAAGAATTGACCCCATACTATAATCCTGTTCATGTGGAGGAATTGGGTAAATATATATATATATATATATATATATATATATATATATCTTATATATGAGACAATAGAAGCCAATTATTATCATTCTGGGGTTGTTATTATTTCACTCCTTGTAAGTTTTTCACACTTATAATTTCACACTTTTTTAATTGGTAGTTTTTCCCTGGCATCCAAGTGACAGCAAGTCTCCTCGGGTCTCCAGAACTCTTCTAAGTATTCTAGCTGATCTTAACAATGCTGTGGTCTGGCTGGCCTCGATTCTTCATTTGATTTCCAGTTCCTCCTGTCTCCTTTCCAAGCCTTTGGGGACTGTTCCAAACACACCAACTGCAATTAGTATCACCTTCCTCTTCATGTTCCACAGATTTTTTAGCCCTCTGGCAAGGTCCAAGTATTTGTCTATCTTTTCACTCTCTTTCATTTTCACATTTTGATCCACGGGGACAGCAAAATCCACCAGATGACAAGTTCTATTCTTCTGGTTATTTAATACTAGGTCCGACCGGGATTCGGTGATCCGGTTGTATCTCAAAATCCTTGAAAATTTTATTACCAATCAAGTCATAAAGTAAAAGATTTAACAAAACGTATATGGACAATCTTGATGACAATGCCTCAACTCAAAGAGCATGAGAGGAACCCTGAAATGTTAGTTGATCTACAATATTGTCTAGCCAAATCCTATGCCAGCACACCAGAACTCCCCAAGACTTGGTCGGAATCCATGGCCAAGGTTCATATTCGGACTCAGGATTTTTCAGAGGTAATTTGAAAATTTCTTTCCATATTCTTCAATCTTTTTTCTTTTCTAATTTCTTTATTCTTCATTGTAATACATTATTTTATACACATATTCATTTAGGTATTAAGTATTAAGCTATAGACTTATTGATCCACCTGTTAATGGAAAAAGAATATCTCTCATTTCATTTTGAAAAGATTTCCATCAATGTTTAGGCAGCACCATTTTCATCCTAATGTCCTGATGTTTAAAAAAATAATGAAATATTTTAACGTCAACTTCATTTGAAATAAACTTATCATTTTGGAATACTTTTTTCTAATTTCTACATACTGTCGGATTTATTTCCATATTTTTCCACCCATATATCTCTGCTGTCATAGGTTTGGTTGGCTCGATATCATTGATACCTTTCAGTGGCTGTTTTGTTTACTCATCAATAGACATCAGACTTAGAGATGAGGAGCAGTAGTTTCCTAACTGAACTGTTTGATCCCCGCTGTTGGCCCACTTTTGGGCTCATCTGCCCAGCATCTTGTGAGATACACTGTTGGCCCATTATGGGTTCGTCCACTGTGTCTCACATCCACCATGCTGCTACCCATGGTTTCAGTTGATGTGGGCCGCCCACCAAGGACCTACATTGACCAACTATGCGAGGATGCTGGTTGCTGTGCAGAAGACCTCCCAGGGGCAATGAATGATAGGGAATGTTGGCAAGAGATTGTCATGGATATCCGTGCTACTTGCGCGACATGAAGATGATGATGATATCTCTGCTACACTTTTGTCAATGATTTTACAATTCAGACATGCTAAGGAGAGGGGCAACAACCCAAAATGACATTTTAATACAGTTTGTTACAAAACAAGCAATGTCCTTAAATCTTTGCCTACCAAATTTCCCCTATGGTTGTACGAAATTTGATTGGTATATTTTACCTGTATGATGTGATATTTCAACGTTCACTATCTATTCAAATAAAAACCTATTTTTATTGTAATCAGAGTCCTTCTGCTCAGTTATAATGAACTAGTATTGAACTCAATCATAATGAATCACAGTGGTGGAAGAGCTGCTGCAAGCGGTTTAAGTAGGCAGAGAGTTAACACTCATATATCCGGTCATGGTTAATGGAATGAGAATTATCAATACCAATAGATTAAATAAACGGTTCAGTATGAAGTTCCATGAAGGCTCCCAAGATTGATAACATTAATTTAAGTAATCTGATTTTGTTTGTTTAACTCTTTGCCTACCATATTCCATCCAAGGCTGTACCAAATTTTATTGGTATTTTTTACCTGTATGATGGGATATTTCAAAGTTCACTATCTATTCACTTCAGAACTCATTCTATTCAAATAAAGTCCTATTTTTATTGTAATCGGAGTCCTTATGCTCAGTTATAATGAACTAACCATCAGTTTTTGGTACTTTGCTTGGGTGTGGTGTATGCAGTGGTGAGAGTTTCTGTTCAAATAAAGTCCTATTATCATTGTAATCTGAGTCCTTCTGCTTGATTATCATGAACTAACCATCACTTTGCTTGGGTGTGCTAGGAGAGCTGCTGTGAGTGGTTTAAAGTAGGCAAAGAGTTAAAATGATTGTGAATATAAATGTTTGTACTGTGTATAATTGAAGACAATAAGGGCTGGTTTAGTTCAGTCAGAAGAGCATTAACTTAGGAATTGCAAGGTTATGGGGTTTGATACTGGTCCTCACCAACTTAGCATATGAGTAGCACAGCTTGGGTAATTAATTCTCTAGATTCATTCACAGGTTTAAAAGAAAGAAAGGTAAGAAAGACAGTCTTCAACATGAGATGATAATTAGTAGCGACACCTGTTGGTGATTCTTGAAATAAACTGATAGCCATGAAATTTCAAAATCAGCACAGAACAATATTACAGTGACCACAGATAGTTATTTGCAGACGGATATATTTCACTGGAGCTGGTAACTTTATTAGCGTGGGCTTCTTTATTAATATTATTATTACTATTATTATTATTGCTGCTGCTGGTGCCAGCATTTTCAACATTGCCACAACTACTACTACTACTAGTACAACCCCGACTACGGCTTTCACTGTAATTGTCTTTTCTATAACTAGTAACAATACAGCCGCTACCACTTCGTTTGTTGCTATTCGCCGAAGAAGCATTGCTCATAGCCATATTGTTAATCGGGATTGGTGGCTTATGGACGACCCGATGACGTCGCAACTTATCAGCCTGGATAAAAGTCTTACTGCAAATATCGCAGGCAAATGGTTTCTCTCCTGTATGGGTCATTCGGTGTATCTTTAAAGTATCTCTGCGGGCAAATCGTCGGGTGCACAAATCGCACGGGAAAGGCTTCTCTCCGGAGTGTATCCGACTGTGGCTGCGCAGGTACGTCTGCTGAGAGAAACTCCGTTGGCATACTTCACAGGTGTACGGTTTCTCACCGGTGTGTATCCTGAAGTGCATCCGCAAAGAGCTCTTGCGAGAAAACCTCCGTGAGCATTTCTCGCACTCGTATGGCTTCTCTCCCGTGTGCGTCCTCGTGTGTATCCGGAGCTTATCGCGCTGGTAGAACTGCTTTGGACACACGTCGCAGTGAAATGGTCTCTCCCCCGTGTGGATGCGGCGATGGATCTGCAGCGTCTCTCGTCGGGCAAATTTCTGGAGACAGATGTCGCACTGGAACGGACGCTCTCCAGTGTGGGTTCGGTTGTGTATGCGTAAGTAATTGCTCTGTGCAAACTGCTTCAGACAAATGCTGCACTGGTACGGCTTCTCTCCTGTGTGTATTCGATGGTGAAGTTTTAGAGTGTTTTTCTGGGAGAAACGCTTTGGACAGTACTCACAATAAAATGGCCGTTCACCTGTGTGTGTTCTACTGTGCAGGCGTAGTTTATCGCGTTGGGCAAAGCACCTTAGACAGGTCTCACACTGGAAGGGCTTCTCCCCTGTATGGGTCCTTCGGTGTACCTGAAGCATGTCTTTTCGAGAAAACTTTTGGACACAAAGGTCACACTGGAAAGGTTTTTCTCCGGTATGTGACCGTTGATGAATTACCAAATAATCTCTGTGCGCAAATTCCTTAAGGCAGGTGTCGCATTTGTGTGGCCGGTGCCGTACGTGGGTCCTCCTGTGTACGTAAAGCTTGTCCTTTTGAGAAAACTCCTTAGCGCAAACCTCACACTGAAATGGTTTTTCACCTGTGTGAATTCTGCGGTGGATAACCAGTGTGTCTTTACGGGCAAACTTCTGAATGCAGAAGTCACACTGGAATGGCTTTTCTCCTGTATGTGTCCGACGGTGTATCTCAAGATATTCCTTCTGCACAAAGTGTTCATGGCAGATGTCACACTGAAACTGTTTGTTGGGCAGATGCGTGCGCTTGTGCAGTTCAAAGTAGTGCTTCTGCGAAAAATGCTTCAAGCATATCTCGCACTGGTATGGTTTCTCTCCTGTGTGGGTTCGTCGGTGTCTCTGGAGAGTGTCCCGTCGGGCAAATGTCTTGCTGCATATCTCACAGCTGAAGGGTTTTTCTCCAGTGTGAGTCCTCAGGTGCATTTCTAGGATGTATCGCTGGACAAACTGCTTGCCACAGAAGTTGCAAAAGTACGTTCTGTTATCTGCTACTTCTCCTGGTTTTTGCTGGCTGGTGTTTGGATTATTAGTCTTGTTTATGCTGGTTCCAGTGTTACCAGTGCTTTCGTTCAAAGTATTTAGCGGCGGCTGTGTGTGGGTCTGCTTGTGCCGACTTTCAGACACACATTCTTTGCCTGTGTACTGTTTCTCCATATTATAGACTCTTTCAGGCATTTGAATTGGGTAAGTAATTGGAGTGAACTGTTTAGCGTAGAGATCACCAGGAAAAACACTCTCCCCTACCACTGGAAGTCGAGATAGAGGCATGTTTTGGTGGAGTGAGAAATCCATTGGAAGCATTCAAAGAACTTTTTCTTCTTCTGTTTTAAAGTTTTTTTCCAAAGATCAAAGAAATTCTTTACATCAATTGTTGGCCATTTCAGGTTTTTTTTTAAATTTATTTTTTACAATGGACAAATGTTTTTCATAAGGTTATCTTCCATAATACTATGATCAACACTTTAAAGTCTAATTTCGTTCTTAAAACAACTCCTCAAACTTAATCAAGTATTTTTCATCACCATGAAAAAATTTCCGTTTATTTCTTAGGATTCAATTTTGTAACAAGTTTTTATGTGATATTCTTATATGATATTTGTTTTGATGATTCTCTTATGATATAATATGGTCATGTTTTATCATCAAGAATTCTTAGATGATACCAGATGCATTCATGGTGTTATGTAGAATTTTCAGATGACATATATACATATTTTTATGTAGAATTCTTAAATAGCATATATGCTTATATTTTTATGTAGAATTCTCAGATGATAACATGTTTATATTTTTATGTAGAATTCTCAGATGATAACATATATGTTTATATTTTTATGTAGAATTCTCAGATGATAACATATATGTTTATATTTTTATGTAGAATTCTCAGATGATAACTTGTCTATATTTTATGTAGAATTCTCAGATGATAACATATATGCTTATATTTTTATGTAGAATTCTCAGATGATAACATGCTATATTTTTTATGTAGAATTCTCAGATGATAACATATATGCTGTATTTATATTTTTATGTAGAATTCTCAGATGATAACATGCTTATATTTTATGAAGAATTCTCACATTTTTATGGAGATTCATTAGATGATATCACATATTTTCCAGTGGTGATATATGAAAGTTCCTTGTGGAAAAATGTTGATTTATTTTTTATATTTTGTAAATTCAGATCATATCCACTTATAAACGGTAGGATTCAAAAGTTTTGTATTTATTTTGATGCTAAAATATCGAATTGAAGTAAAAGAAGAAAAGAAAAAACATTAAGTGAAAACAGAATTATCTTAGAATACATATCTTCGTGAATGTCTTTTAAAAGTCATTACAGAATGGAAGATTTTTGGTACCGTTTTCAAATTCTTAATGAGATTTGAATGTAATTCTTTCTTGTGTGAATTTTCTTCAAGACGAAGACAGTTCTGAAATAAATAAAAACATTGAAAAATGAAAGAAACTTGATGACAAAAGAAAGACAAAGATAAGTACTTTTGAACTTTATTATTATGAATTATTATACCTTAATTAATTATCATACCTTAATCATTATACCTTAAAAAATTATTATACCTTAATTATATACCTTAAAAATTATTATACCTTAAAAATTATTATACCTTAATTATTATACCTTAAAAAATTATTAGACCTTAAATTATAATACCTTAAATTAATTATTATACCTTAATTATTATACCTTAAAAAATTATAACTTATTATTATTAAAAAAATTATAAAATTATTATTAAAAATTATTATACCTTAAAAATTATAATTATTATAAAATCATTATTAAAAAAATTATTATACCTTAAAAATTATAATTATTAAAAAATTATTATCAAAAAATTATATCAAAATTATTATTATTATTATTATTAAAAAATTAAAATTATCATAAAATTATTATTATCAAAAAAATTATCATACTTTAAAAAATAAGACCATTAAGCCATAGAAGGGTTTGAAAAATGCCATACACTGGAGAAACTCATCTAGGGAAGTTTGTGATGATACTTTTTTTCTTCAAGAAAAATACTGTAATTGGTGGGCCTGGTATGACTTATTTACTGAACATTCCTCGTATGCGGGTCAGGCACAAGGCCCTATTAATGTGGGACCACTCATGAACTAATGATCACGGGATGGCAGGCACAAAAAATATGTGGATCCCACCGGTATTCCTCTTCAAGAGGGGCATCTCAGGCACTGGGCAATAAACCCAGTTCTGCTGTATTAAATTAAGGGGGCAGGTATTGCCTGGGGATATGGACTCCCTGGGATTATGCTGTAATTCATTGCTTTATCGGTCCAGAGGTTGAAGCCACTGGACACAGGGCTGAGGGACAAAGGTAAGTAAGTGGGCCTGGTATGACTGTAGAGATTGATGAATGTATAATAGGCGTAGATTGATCAAATAATAGTGGATTTTCAGAGGGATATGCTGTGAGATAAGACAAAATAAAAAGTAGTATACCATTCAAGCAGATATGTTAGATTCATCTCTTTATGAATTCAGTCGAGAAAGTTCAAGAGAGACCCAAAATATGGTTATTTCCTATAAGTCCAACATAAACAAAGGGGAACCACTCTTGACTATATATTTATTGATCTACTAAGAAAAAAGAAGTTAGGGTTAGGGTTTAGTGTTAGTTTAATGGGAAAATAAATAATTTATCAGTCAAGAGTGGTTCCCCTTTGTTTATGTTGGACTTATAGGAAATAACCCAAAATATTGCATACTTACTTCTTTATTCCTATATGTCTATAGCGTTAATACCCTTGGGAAAGGTATGAATCCTGCTCTCCCTCCAGCTATGAGTAAATAGTAGGGCAGACTGGGCTCTTTAACCTTGGTTAGGCAACCGGTCTAGGAGAAGGAAAACTCTGAATTCAAAACCTGTTGAACTCCGCTTAATAAATTGACCTTGTGTCACATCCTGCCCGTGCGGAGGGGTTGGTAAATATATATATGTCTATAGCAGTCCATGGCTAGACATGGACTGCTCTAGACAAATTATCAATCATATGGAATGCTGATCTTTCTGATAAAGCAATAATTCTTCCAAGCTGTAGCTGTGACAGAGCTACTGTATGGCTGCACCCCTTGGACTCAAATGAAAAAATTTAGATGGTAACTATGTTGCATACTGTCTTGACCATAAGCCCCATAGATGGGACCCTAACAGGTACTACCACTCAGGATCAAAGTGGACTGGGATTAATGGTGATGAAGGAGGACTCCACACTTTCCAGAGCACCAAAATTGGAACTTCACCATTAGATACAGTTTAATATCCTATCCAGGACACTTCAACAAATGGATATGCTACACCACCAGTTCATTTTTCCTTGCTTCTCTTATAGCATACCAACTGTTTCAAAAACTTTCTAAAAACACTTTTAAAAAAAACCCAACCTAAGGTCAAAACTAGTTCTGAACAATCAAAAAATAAATAACATAAAAGAAATATTTCTATTTGTCTTATCACTTTTGTTCATATTACACACACACATATATATATATATACAAGGTGTGTCATAAAAGTATCAAGATTGAAGCTGTATTTACCAAGATAGAAATGAACAATGAATGGAATGTTATTTTTTTTCAGAATACAAAGAGTCAAAAGGTACAAAAAATCTTGATATTTTTTTGACACATTTTGTGTATATATATATATATATATATATACACATACATATATACATATATATATACAACACACACACAATGACGGGATAGTTACAATGATGGATTTAATCTCTCATTTATGGATTTCAAATCTATTGTAAATCTGCCTGCTCTGCTATTTTAGCATTGAGCACCTTTATATGCCAATACTTTTCTCATTCATTCTCTATTGCATATTATATATATATATATATATATATATATATATATATATACAAGGTGTCAAAAAAGTATTGAGATTTTCAGTACTTTTTGACACACCTTATATTCTGAAAAAATTAACGTTAGATTCATTGTTCATTTCTATCTTGGTAAATACAGCTTTAAAATCTGAACTTTTTGACACACCATGTATTCTGAAAAAAACATTAATGTTACATTTATTGTTCATTTCTATTTGGTAAATACAGCTTCAATCTCAAAGCTTTTATGACACACCTTGTATATATATGTGTGTGAATGGAAAATACCTTATTTGATTGAGTATTAGGGGGAAAAAACTAATATTATTGATCAGCATAAGGTATTTTGTAATGTTTTAGCATTAGTTTTACTAGGTGAGGGGATAAGTTATAAAAATAGGGTCTTTGTTTAATCGTATAATTCACAATATATATATATATATATATATATATATATATATATATATATGAGAGGAATAAAGCAAAATAAATTTAAAAAAAAATTTTTTTCCATAATTGAAAGCTCCACATTGTTTGGAATTGAAAAAAAAACATTTTGTGAGATTAAAATAACTTTTGCTATAAAGTAAAAATTATTTTAATCTCACCAAGAAATTTTTGAGGCTATTCAAATTGGCAGCAGAGTAGGTCCAAGCTTGAACAGAGGTCTGTACTAAAATCTTTGGGGGCTGAGAAGTGCAAACCATGTAAAATTTATAAAAGAATGAGTCATGTGCATGGACTGTAAACAGTGCTTTCTATTTCCATCTTCTTAGGCAATATTCACCTCATTTATTGAATTATCCTTGTATGTATATATATATATATATATATATATATATATATATATATATTTACCAACCCCTCCGCACGAGCAGGATGCGACACAAGGTCAATTTCTTAAGCAGAGTTCAACAGGTTTGAATTCAGAGTTTTCCTTCTCCTAGACCAGTTGCCTAACCAAGGTTAAAGAGCCCAGTCTGCCCTACTATTTAACCATAGCTGGAGGGAGAGTAGGATTCATACCTTTCCCAAGGGTATTAGCACTAAGTGAAATAATTGCCACGTCCAGGATTTGAACTCGGGTCGACGAGTTCATTTCCCATGACTTTAACCATTACACCACGCACTTCCTAACTATACTTCCTTGTATGTATATATATGACTTAGATTATCCTGATGATCTATTAGGAGAAACCTAGGTAGATAATCTCTGACTCATTAGGCTTACTCTATGATTATTTATTGGCTCTACTTAGTATATTGAGTACTTTAGTATATTTGAATTAGGCAACTCTTACGGTGTTTTTTTCTTTTGGCCATTATAATAGTGCCTACTGATTATTTTCAGGTGGTGCATTTGGTCTTTTCTTTTCATGATTTTTTTTTCTCCAGGTGAAAATTTGTATTGTCTAATTACAAATTATAGAACCAGGTGTTTTTTACACTGTCAGAGTTTAGAAAAAAAAAAAAAATATATATATATATATATATATAGATGAGAGCTATCCAAAACTTGGTAGTAAGGGATGATTCTATATGTGATTTCAAAGATACACTGTATTATTATTGTATGATCCAGTGTGTATAAATACAGTGAATATTTAAATCACTAAAGAGAGCTCAATGTATAATAAACTTTTTAGATTATATACAGAGCAATATTTATCTTAGAAAGGAAGGAAAAACTCAACACTGTAATTCCATAATAAATTTATTTCGACCAAAATTGGGGTCTATATAAATCTAAGTTGATTTAATATAGCTCCCCAAAATCCAGTCTCATCAGATGGGAGAATCAAGTTATTTGAATTGCATAACTGAAAAATTTATATATATATATATATATATATATATATGCCCTGTCACCTGGTGGTGTAGAATAAATTTTTATATATATGTATATATATATATATATATATAGATACATATGCCCTGTCAGCTGGTGGTGTAGAATACACAGACTGAATCTTTGCAGAGGTCCCCCCCTCTCCTGATAGCTGTGGGTGGTGACCTGTGATACTTACAGACAAAATCCTGGTGGCTGATCATTCCATGGCATGCAAAACACCACATCTATCTATCTATCTATCTATATATATATATATATATATATATAGTAGATAATTACTTATTTTAGTTACAAGGCTATAATAATAAGAGGGCTCTGAATGAAAACGAAACTGAGTTGTTTGTGAGAGTAATTTGTTTACCAACCATTGCTGAGTGGGTAGCCCCATGACCTAGGGGTACTAACTAAAAGTACCACATGACTTTTAAACATTGCTGTCAGAGTAGCTGCATGGACTAAATGGAGCATTAAAAATTGGAAAAAAAAAAAAAAAAGAAAAACAATTGTTTTTAACAGCTGTATGTGTATATATATAAATGTATTTTCATATACTTTCTAAATGCATGCATATATATTACATACATTACACACACACACACACATATATATATATATATATATATAAATGCATGTATATATATACACACACACACAAATACATTTATAAATACAAAATTATACACACACATACCTATACATTCATTCATATATACATATAGGTACATTTATATGCATATAGATGAATTTATATATACAATAATGTGTATGTATATATTTATACTCATATACTTACACAATTATACTTATACATTCATATATATATATATATATATGGTAGAAATGTGAGGAGGTTAATCCGACAGTATGTGGAGAAAAGTAGACAAACACGGGATGTTGTGGAAACTTGATGTTTATTGTCGACGGTGCAACGTTTCGGTCTCTTATTAGACCATCTTCAGGACTTGAATATAGTTCTTACTCCAATGATGGAAATTCTCAAAATGCTGAAAACGGAAGGTCGTCAGTAGGGGAAAGTGTAGTTGGGGTGTTAGTGGATTCTTCTTCTCTCTGAATGGGGAGTGCCGAAATGGTCAATGGTGGTACCACAGGTGTTAGATTGTGGATTGGTTAGCTAAATATGTGTATGTGTGTGTGTGTCTGTTTAATTGTTTTTTGTTTATGTGTGATTGGGAACTGGATTTGTCGTTAAGTTATATGTGTGTTGTTGGTATGTTGGTGTGACTTTTTTGATTTATTATTTTTTTATTTTTTTTTTTTTTTTTTATTTATTTATTTTTTTTTTGTGAGGGTTTGTAAGGGTAAGATTTGTTAAAATTGTAAGTGAGCATATGTATAATGTTATATACTATTATTGTTATTATTATTATTATTATCATATATATTATAATGTCATTCATTATTTATGAATATTAACATTATGTCTATCTGTCTGTCGGTCTATCTATCTATTTAGCTTGAGTGTGTTCATGTCTATCAACCTATCTGTTTTTTTTTTTTTTTTTTTTTTTTTCTTTATTGTGTGTCTGTTCATCATATTTGGTCTTTCAGTCCATCTATCTATCTATCTATCTATTTTTATTAGGTTGTTACTTATCTTTTTGTGTATCTGTCTATATATCTGAATTGAATATGTAGCTGGTATGTATGTATGAGACTCTAATTTTATTTTATTTATTTTATTATATATCTATTTGTTTATTTTTTTAAATTATTTTTTTTTTATTTATTTTTTTTATTAAATTTATTTTTAAAAATTTTTATTATTTATTTATTTATTTATTTTTTTTATTAAATTTAATATAGGTTTTATTTAAGTGAAGGGGGTGAGATTTGTTAAAATTGTACGAGCGTGTGTGTATAATGTTATATCTTGTTGTTATTATTATTATTATTATTATTATTATTATTGTTATTGATAGTGGCGATGTTATTATTGTTGATGTTATTATGTATTATGTAGCTTTGTGACATATCCATGTCTTTATCTATTATGATTTATCTTCAATCTGTTAATTTCATATGTGTCTGTTGTTTGCGATGATTTGTTTTGCTGTCTGTCTGTCTATCTATCTATCTATTTATTCTTTTTTTTTTTTTTTTTTTTTTTTTGTCTGTTAATATTTATCTATATCTCTATCCATCCATCTGTCTATCTATCTATCTATCTATCTGTCTATTTAGCTTGAATGTGTTCATGTCTATCAATCTGTTGTCTATATGTGTGTCTGTTCATCTGTTTTTGATCTTTCCGTCCATCTGTATGTCTGTTTATATTCTGTATGTCTCTATTTTATCTATGTATCTGTCTATATATCTAACTAGAGTGTGTTCACATCTGTCTCTCTGCCTGTCTATAGTCTGTTATTAGTCTGTCTATCCATAGTCTGTTAGTATCTACCTATCTATCTGTGCATATATCTGTATTTAGTCTGTTAATATCTGTCTGTCTGTCAGTTCATCTATCTACCTTTAATCTATTGGTGTCTATCTATCTATCGATCTGTCTGTTTTTTTTTTTTTTTATTTAAATCTTTTTATGTGTATGCATATTTTGAAGGTTGTAAATGTTTGTGTGTGTGAGTGTATGTGTAAGTGTGTGTTTATTAAGATTGTTATTGTTGTGTTTGTTTTGTGATGTTGTTGTTGTTATTGGCTTTATGCTAAGTGTTGTCTTGTTGTCTGTTTGGTTTGTAACTATCCATGATGGTTTTACCTAGGTGTGAGGATATATTGAAGAAGCCGATCTGGAATTGATGTTGGGAATGTTGCTAATGGCACTGGCTTCGAATATTTGTCGTAATCTTTTGTTGTGGATGTATGCGATCATGGATGCATTGTTGAAATTAACCTATGTTGTGTTTTAAATATGTGTTGGAATAAACAGTTGTTGCTGTCACCTAATTTTATATTGCGTTTGTGCTCATATAAGCGTTTTTTAAAATTTCTGGAGGTCTCGCCTATGTATATGGCAGTCTGCACAAGGAATCATGTATACACCGCTTCTGATTTTACTTGTGTCGGGAGTTTTGTTTATTATGTTGTGTATGGTTTTGGATGCTAATGACTGTCTTTATGCCTAGGTTGTTAAGATTTTTGGTGATGTTGCTGTTTGTGTGGTTATTTGGTAGAATTATGTATCTGTGTGGGGAGTTGGATAAATAAAATAAAAAAAAAAATAAATAAATAAAAAAAATAATAAAAAAAATAAAATAAATAAATATAAATCAAAAAAAGTCACACCAACATACCAACAACACACATATAACTTAACGACAAATCCAGTTCCCAATCACACATAAACAAAAAAACAATTAAACAGACACACACACACATACACATATTTAGCTAACCAATCCCCACAATCTAACACCTGTGGTACCACCATTGACCATTTCGGCACTCCCCATTCCAGAGAGAAGAAGAATCCACTAACCACCCCCAACTACACTTCCCCCTACTGACGACCTTCCGTTTTCAGCATTTTGAGAATTTCCATCATTGAGTAAGAACTATATTCAAGTCCTGACTAATAAGAGACCGAAACGTTGCACCGTCGACAATAAACATCAAGTTTCCACAACATCCCGTGTTTGTCTACTTTCTCCACATATATAATATATAATACACACACACACACAATCATATTTATACATTCATATATATACATACGTGCCCACAATTATACTTTATATAACACACACCCAATTATACTTATACATTCATATATATATATATATATATATACACACACACGAATTTATACATATATATATATATATATATATATATACATTTATATATATATATATATATATATATATATATATATATATATATATATACATGCACCAGCATATGAAGAATGAATGCAACAATGGCATATCCATGTTAAATACACTGTTTTATATTCTCAAATTTTTTGTATATCAATATGAATAGGTCTGTGTGATGTAACCAGATGTTTCCCAGGACAGTATGATATATATTAACATACAAGGGTGGACTGAAAGTTTATATGATCAATGCCTATCTGTTGCTGTTGACTTTTTTGACCAATGGGATTCAAGCACTGTAACACTGATGGAAGTGTGTGTACCTCAAGTAGGACTATGTTTAAAAATAAACCTCATTTGGACACATTCCATGAGAGTATATTGGTCAACCTATGAACTTTTCAGTTGACCCTTGTATATCGTTTATGGTCTCCTTTGTCTGGTACAAGGCAATAATACTGAGAGAATTTAATCCATTATGCTAATGATGGTATGTGAATAATTACCTTCATGACAAGTACCAAACATAGATTTCATTTTTTTTTTCTAGTGTGGAAGTGTGTATGAGTGGATAGAGAAGTTTATGAGTGGCCAGACAAATGTGATGCATGTAGATGGAGTAGGATGCCCATCAACCTCCACCACTGATGAGAAGATTCAGCAAGCTCGAGAGATGGTAATGGTGAACTGGCAAGTAATCATTGATGAGGTAGCTTCTTCTCTGCAGGTTAGCCTATCAAATCATCCATGATGAGCTTGTGGTAATTTTTTTTTTTTTTTTTAATCGGTGTATATATATATATATATATATATATATATATAATTTTATATATGAAAATGGTGACTTACTGGTGAAATTGGTCTCAATGGTTAGTTGATGCAAGTTTTACCATGATAAGACAGCGATATAACAAATATAAAGTGCTCAATACATAATTTATTACAATGGTATATATGGAATAAACCTACTCTAGTTTCACCATAAGGATCTTCAGGGTTAAATCCACTGAATTAATCAAGATATTGATTAATTGCAGTTAACTGCACAAGTTTGTGAAATTCAAGTAGGTTTATTCTGTACATACCATTGTAATATATATATATATATATATATATATCATAATGCTTACTGATATTTGGTATCTTCTCTTAAGGGAGTACTAGTATGGCTCTTAGAATACATAACATTGTACAACACACAATATTCACTTGCATCACAACACCATGGAAGTGCATCATCTCTATATGTATGAGAAAACTATTCATATATAATTTCAAAATCTAATCAATAATCTTCATACAATGACTGCTATTTACACAGTAGCATTGCAATCAACAAAGCCTTCATCAGATGATGACTCTGGGTTCAGGCATGGTTTCGGGGCCGAAGCATCATTACCACTAACCCAGAGCGCCCTAGCAGTATCTCATGATACCACCAGACTTTGTCGGTTTGATGTCACAATATAGGACTGCCATATCCACTCTGATGCGGTTAGAGCTTTCTCCTGAATCTTTTTTAAGTATTTCCTCTTGTCTGGTGGAGAAAGTCCAAGTTTAGACAAAAATGCCAAGGTTGAGTTGGTAATAAATCCCCGACATCTGACTTCAATGGGAAATACATCTGTTATCCATCCGTTTCTGACACATTGTTCACGTAGGTCTTCATATTTTTCCAACTTCCGCTGATGGGCCCAATCAAGTCTCGTTAGTTTTTCTAACATAATATTCTTTTATATTATACTTAAACAATTATATATGATTGGATTTTGAAATTAAATATGAACAGTCTTCTCATACGTATAGAGATGATGCACTTCCATGGTGTTGGTTTGGTTTGGTTTGGTTTGTTTTGTTTTACGGCATATCAACCTCAATGGGTCATTTAATGCCGATAAAGTTTTGAAATAAATCAATTCTTAATGGATAATACAATTTTTTTATGAATACATTTTTCTATTTAACCCATAGATGGGACCTTAACAGGTACTACCACTCCGGGTCAGAGTGGACCAGGGAGCGATGGTGATGAAGGGGTGCTCCACATTCCCCAAACTTCCAAAACTGGAACCTCACCATCAGATAGAGTTTAACGTCATTCCCAGGACATGTAGACCCACAGCCACCGCCTTCTAGCACCCATATGATAAAAAGGGGTTGGGGCTTGCCATAAGGGCAATAGGGTTGGGGAAATCATATAGGTGCTAGGGCTTGACGTGACCAGCCGATTGATCAGAGGGGGCCTCTTCGACCGCCCGTCTAGCCCAAGATAGGGCCAAAGTGGAGTATTGCATGTCATGAACTGCTCATCCACCATGGTGTTGTGATGCAAGTGAATAAGCAGGTGCATATGTGTGTAACCCCTTTTATAAACACACTCGTATGTTTACAGACTAGATCTCTCTGGTGATTGTAAAATATATAAACAAATGTATGTATTTAATAGTTTAAACACCACCCCTTTACGGCAGGTGTCAAATGGCCGAGAGGATAACGAATCGAACGGACGAAAAGTCAATCAGATTTCGCTCCTGGTCAGAGGTAGTTGTTGTGTCTAGCCACACTGAAGAGGCATGAAATGTCTAAACACAGTGTCTGGGGATGACTTTATACATATATATATATATATATATATATATGTTGAAGGAGTGTCCCACAGGTTATCAAGAATTGAAAAATTAAAAATAAAATTGGATTTTTTAATTGTTACATGAAATTCAAATCCTGGACGAGGCTGTTTGCATTTCACGGCAATGCTCTTGGAAAAGGGATAAATCCATCTGTTTTCCCTTCAGCTATGGGTAAATGGCAGAGTAGACTGTTTTTTTTTTTTTTTGTTATATTTTTGAAACTTTGGTTAGGCAACCAGTCTAAAAGGAAAAATATAAATCTAAACCAGTTGGCATTTCAGTCTCGGAAACTATAAAATAGTTTTTGTGCCCCTGAAGTTACAGTGCCTCCTGTGACTGTAAAGTTCAATGTTAGAAAAACATTCTCAACCACAGATGTCGCATGTGAAGCTGGAGTGAAGGAATTATCCCACAAGACATGAGGAATGCCACCATCGTAACTCTGTATAAGAACAAGGGCGACAGGAGTGATTGTAATAATTACCGGGGTATCTCTCTACTTGGCATTACAGGTAAACTCTTTGCTAGAGTTGCACTAAATAAACCAGTTTAACTGTTTAAAAATTGACCTTGCCTGTGGAGGATGTGTTGAATTTTGGGACCATATGACATTTAGGCACCCCTTTTTGATCTCGATTAAGAAAGGACGTGTTTTTCATTTACACTGTCAATATCCAGTTGTTTTAACAGACGATTTTTAGATTTAAAAATTTTTTTATAAAACTAACCCTAACCCTAACACAGTGTAAATGAAAAACATGTCCTTTCTTAATTGAGATCAAAAAGGTGCCTAAAGGTAATATGGTCTGAATTTTGGAACAACCTTTGCTGTATGGGTCAGAAAAAACATGTAATTAAATAAATAAATAAATAAAGACTACACAATTTTTTGTCTGTTTTTTTGGGGTTTTTTTTTTTTTTTAAACACTTTATGCATGAAATTTTGCTCAACCAAAATATACATAAAGCACCATAAAAAAAAACTCCAAATTTTTTATTCAACTGTTTTTTTTTTAACTAATATGTTTTGTTTGTGTACCTATACAAATGCTCTTTTTTTTTTTTTTTTTGCCTAACACCCAACATTTTTTTTTTTTTTTTTTTTAAATTATCACAGCTGCTAAAATGTCAAAAATAAGAAAATGCCCCCACCCTACCCCTGCAGGAATCAATTTTACAAACAAAAAAATAAAAAAAATAAAAAATGAATAAAAAATACAAACTTAAAGCACAACTTTTTTGTTGGAAAAAAAAAAAAATTATAAAAATAAAAAACATAAACAGACTGTGAGTAAGAATGTGTGAAGCGTGCGGTAGCAAAGAACAAAAAAAAAAAAATTAAAATAAAAAAAAAAACCTGAGGCAAAAAATATTTAAGATGGCTGAATACTGAAAATAATTTTTTTTATTTTTTTTTTTTTTTTACTTGGTTTCATATCATGAATATTTTGTATTTAAAACTTTGCATAGCGTCAAGTCTTTTGTTTTGTTCTGTTTTTTCACTCTCATAGTAAATAACTAGAAGTTCCAAGTGTTGACTAGAAAAAAAAAAGGTAATATTAACCCTTTTGTGGGCTAAAAAACATTTTTGTTGCCACAGTACACAGGCAGAGTGACATTCTTGTTGTCAATGGTACAGACAGTGCAATATTTTTATCACCTGTGGAACACAAGCAGTCTGACATTTTTGTTGCCAATGGCACCCAGGCAGTATAACATTTTTGTTATTTTTGCTGTAGCTCAATGTAAGACTGGTTGTTGACCAATTCAATGTTAATGCATAGAAATATCACTAAGAGCCTTACTGCATTCATTGTTACAGAATTCCTGTGATTTGCTTCTTATTATGTCATATAGACAATTGCTAACCTATTTATCAAGTTTTGTTCGTTTTTGTTTTATATTTGATTAATTGACTTGTTTGAACATATCTTCTATTTTGCAAATTTTCTGAAAATAAAAAAGGATTTAAAAAATTATCTGCCCGCAAAACGGGTTAGCTATGACAAAATGATTGTATGCATACAATATATTTTTTCCTCAAATCTAACAAACACTAAAAAAAAACAAACATTGTATCATTTTGATTTTTCAGAATGTAGTCCTCATCTTTATTAAGGTATTTAAAAAACACGTTTTGGCCACTGTATCCTCTGACCTTCCTCGGATGTTCCCCATCTATCCAAGCATAGCAATGAACCCAACCTGAGAAATTATTTTAAATTGATCAAACAAGGCGTCAAAGAACTTTTGAAGATCTTAAAGAAACCTCATGGTCATTAAAAAAAAAAAATAGTTTATTGGCATTTCTTGCACAACTTGAAGCATCAGTTTCCACAGTAGTGTTTTTTAAACACCACAATAAAGATTTTCAGGCCACATACCTCACCAAATTCTGTTGTAGTCCAAAAGATCAAAAAACCTCATCTCAAAAATTAAAAAAAAAAATAAATAAATAAATAAACTGTCCCATAATTATTTGTGTATAAGACGCAATATCTATCAAGATTTTTCAGTCCAAATTTAGAGGTGCATATTCGTACACAAGAACTACATAATTAAATTTTTTTCAGGCCACAAACCTCACCATATTCAGGACGGGATGAGCAAAAGTTATATCGATAGTTCAAACTAATGTTTTATACCATTACAGAGAAATATCTACTGGAATGTGCGTTGATTATAATTTTGGTTCTGCTAATGTGAGCTTATTTTCACTGCGAGCTATTTGTGTTTTTGTGTGAATACGTCTGTGTGTTTGGTCTAAATAATGTATAAATTTTGCAAACTATATAAATTTTTTTTTTGAATGTTTTAAAATATAAGAAACAGCTGACAGGTCTCAGAGCTAATATACTAACTGAAAAAGATATTATTATATCATTATTATATAGTCAGTATGAACTGATAAAAAGTTGAACAAATGTTAAATTTATGTGCTACAAATTCTAAAAAGTCAGTGCGTATTATACACAGGAATCCCCCCCCCCCCCCAAATTTAATAGTTCAAAATTAGAAGTGCACGTTATACACAAATAATTGCGGTAGTTTACATTTGGTATATAGAAATTTAAATAGAAATGTAACAACTATTGTGGGACAGAGTTAGTAGGATTTAAAAAAAAAAAAAAAAAAAAAAAATCACCCTGCAGATCAGCCTGAGAATTCATTCTTAAATCGAGGGTGAGTCAAAAGTAATGCCATTTTGTTTAGGACAGGTAAAATTACCAACACAGGAACATATATCCTACATCAAAATGAACCTGGTCTTCTGTGAATCACATCCCTACTTCTCAACGTAGTCAGTTTCTCTCAATAGCAATTTTCCACCTTCGGATGAGAGCATGTATCCCTGCCCTGTAAAATTCTGTTCTTTGAGCCACTTCTTCACTACAGATTTCACTTCCTCGTCACTGGAATAATGTTTGTTCTAAAACCCTCTCACATGGGGCTGAAAAGATGATAGTAGTTATTCCAGTGACGAGGAAGTGAAATCTGTAGTGAAGAAATGGCTCTAAGAATAGTCAACACAATTTTACAGGGCAGGGATATATTCTCTTATTTGAAGATTGTTATTGACGGAAACGGTGAGTATGTGCAGAAGTAGGGATGTGATCCACAGAGGACCAGCTTCATTTTGATGTATGATACATGTTCCTGTGTTGGTAATTATACCTGTCCTAAATAAAATGGCATTACTTTTTGACTAACCCTCGTACATCCAATAATATCTATAAATTAACCTCTTGCCTACCAATCCCAAATATACTTGTTTTAACACATTGGTGAAAAACATATGTGGCAAAGCAGCCTGCTGTACCTGTGCCTAATGAATCTACCATCAAATTCTTTATAATTCAAAGTAGTGTTTCTCAACCTATTTTTAGCAGTGGCCCCCTTCAATATGAATTCTTTGTGCCACCCCACCCCCCACCAATCTCATGGCTCTCAAGAGGGCCAATTATGCCCCAGTGAGAAATGAAGAGTTTTAAATTTTTAAGAAATTGAAAACTAAAAACGTCCACTTGGCATAGATCAAATTAAAAAAACAAAAAAAAACAATATATAAACATTTATGTTAACAAAATGGCTTAGATCTATTTAACATTTTAACTAAATAAGTTTAATATCTTATTTTAAATAATAATTATCACTGTATTTGATGGCATATAGGACGCACTTTTCCCAAAAAAATTTTGGCCCAAAAAATTGCCCTGCGTCTTATACATCGTAGGTGAAGTTTGAAATTTTATTATTAACATTATTTCCTGCTTTTGAGATATCTTGTGTATGCTTATTGCTTGCCTGTACTGCCAAATTGCTTTTATACAGCTATGTTTCTGCTTGTGTAATGCACAGCTAGACTGTTTTCAACAATATATGCTTAAATACACGAGAAACTTTTTTTCCTCAATCTGACCTGCTGAAATGGGGGTGCGTCTTATATGCTGTCAAATACGGTAATTACAAAATACACTCTCTCTCTCTCTCTCTCTCTCTATATATATATATCTTATGGATCCTAAATTTTATTTGGCCCTCTATTTTTCAAATTTGGCCCTGTGCCCCCCACAATCTCCCCCACCCCCGTTGAGAAATCCTGATTTAAAGTATCATGTTGTTAGTACTCATATGCTGAAGATGCAGAAAATAGTTTTTAATCTGAATAGCTTGTTGCAGGTGCGCATTTAAAACCTGTGCATCTATTACAGTGTTTCCCAAGCGGTGTTCCCTGGAGCCATGGGTTTCCGTGAGAGACAGTAATGAAAGAGGCTAATGCATCTTTCAATAATTTTTGTTCAATATTATACTTGTAATTTACGAGGATGAGTCAAAAAGTAATGCCATTTTCTTTATTTCATGTGAATTTTTTTTTTATAAAACTAAGACCTACATTGAGACCCTAACGAAGCTCAGAGCAAGAATCTGCCGAGTAAGACCCACTCGACAATATTCCTTCTGCATGACAATGCTCGACCACACACAAGCATCAGGACAAGGGAGAAAATCGCCTCATTTGGGTGGACAACTTTACTGCATCCTCCATACACACCAGATTTAGCACCTTCAGACTATCATCTCTTCAGCCCCATGAAAGAGGGTTTGAGAGGCAAACATTATTCCAGTGACGAGGAAGTGAAAGCTGTAGCGAAGAAGTGGCTCAAAGAACAGTCAACAGAATTTTATGGAGCATTTTTTTTTTTCATTTAAGGTGGAAAATTGCTATTGAGAGAAACGGTGACTATGTGCAGAAGTAGGGATGTGATCTACAGAGGACCAGCTTCATTTTGATGTATGATACATGTTCCTGTGTTGATAATTATACCTGTCCTAAACAAAATGGCATTACTTTTTGACTCACCCTCGTATAATACACATATAGCATATAATTGGGAATTAAAAAAAAAATAGTTATCTGAAAAAAAAAAAAAAAATCATGTTTACCATATGAACTACAATAAAAGAGATAGATACAGTGGTATAATGAACATTTTTATGCAGGGTTTCCCTGAGACATGAAAACTATTTCAAGGGTTCCACAAGGCTAAAAAGGTTGAGAAACACTGATCTATTGAGTAAGAGGTTAATCCATTAAGAAAGATATTCTATGACGGAGATAATCTGCAGTGAGAAGATTAACTAAAATTTCTACCTTTCGGTATTTAAAAAAAAGTATTTCTGTGGGTCATTGATTTTAAACTTACGTAACTTAAAAAAGACTTAATTCTATAAAAGTTTTGTTTTAAAGCAAGGTCATTCATAATTTGAAACAAAATAAAAATTTTCTTTTTTTTTTTCTTTCTTCTTTTTCTTTTTTTTTCTTAAAAATTAACTGAAGAAGAAAAATAATATCAACACTGGACAATGCCATCACAGAAGTCAAGTCTCAAGAATTGGAGATTTCGGCATTCAGACTCAGAAGGTAGGCCTCGTGAATCCTTGCCAAAAACGGAGGGTCATTCTTCAGCAAGTATAGCAGCGCCTGCTGTAATTGTTCTTTGGTGAGGGCAGCCACTGAGGCATCGGCTCCACTTTCAGCAACATCCAGCGAATTGTTGGACGACCGAGACGTGGTTCGTTGCTGCTGTGAAATAAATGCCATGGGGGACAGAAGGGTGTCAGAAGTCAGTGTGGCCCCACTAGTCGACGCTCCTACGCCCATGATATTAGATGATTGTAGTCTTTCTAAATCAGCTGGCGTCAGTAAGCTCTGGGGCCCTGGAGAAGTGGTGGCATGGGTTCGGTTTGTGCTGCTGCTGCCTGAGTTTTCCAGTCCCCCGAGGAGGAGGTTGGTCATCAGATCAGGTCTACCGTTTCTCTCGGCATTGGGTCTAGTCAATGAGGAAAGATTCGACACAGATGGATCATTCAACAGCAATGATGAACGCTGACCATCTGTTGTTGCCTGGTGAACGTTCAAAGGGCCAGTTTTGGGAGACTGGGTCATAGCTAAAACCTGATCTGACGACAGGGTGGGACCAATGGATGCCTGATGGATACTGGCGCCCGGTCCCAAAATGTTGGTAGCTGAGGGTGGAGGAATGGGTGTTTGTTGTTGATTGGTATCAAAATAGCTCAATAAGTTTTTTGGTTGCGAGTCTTGGTTTCTAACAGCATCTCGCAACGGTGTGTTGGCCAATGCTTGGGACAAGATCAATTCACCACGGTGCTGCCTCTCAATGTCTTCCACCATAGGGACCGTAGATCCCAGGTGTTTCAGAATTGCAGGCAACTGAGAGGAGTCATTGCTATCTCCACCAGGGTAATTTGACTGTTTGGCAGCTGCTCCTGAGGTCAGATCTGCGATTGTTCGTGCCCTCCTGTAGCGCCAGATCCGAGATTTAAACTGGCAATGCCATCTAATAATCCTTCACCGTTTGCGTATCTTCGCGTAGCCGATCCACATAGGGGGGTCGGCCGAATCAGTGAACTAGAGTTGGCATCAGGTTTGTTAGGCCTGTCCATGATGAGAACTGGCTCTGGTTTTCTTCTAACCTCTTTGGATTTGTTGTACTCGTGTTGGGCTTTGGACAACAGCTGTATAATCCCGACCGGTCGGGTTGGGTCCATTGCGTTCGCTCCGTGAGGTATTGCCGTGGCATCGTTTAGTACATCCAAACCTCGATCATCCATGCTGTCGCTCTCCGACGCACGTCTCTGCCTCGTGCTGATCTGAGTCTTTGTCTGGTGGTTTGTGATGGCTAACTGGACGAGGCTGTTCATTAACTGGCCAACACGGGCGCATTCATCTTTATCGTAAAACCAGATCCCATAAATCGCCTTGACGGTTCGATAAAGCAGAAATGGATCATGGAGCTGAAATTCCAGATCTTTTGTGATGGGTTCGATCAGATTGTTTGGTCCGAGCCGATTTAAGATCATGAAACCATTGTCAGGGGACGCGGATCGCCTGTAAACGAACAGCGTGCCTTCGATGGATGTCCGTTCCCATTCATTTTCTTTTGCACTAAACAGGTAAAGGGCTACTTGCTTGGCAGTGTCAACAATATCCGTAATGTAAGGGTCTTTTTGTTGCAGGGCAGCCAAGTTCATACGATTCTCTGCAGTTACTGAGGGTGTGGAAGAGGCACCAGTGGGGTTGTGGCCCCCACCAGCTGAAGCATTTGAGGAACCACCAGCGCTCCCCACTCCAGAGTTTGACGTGGACATGGAATGGGATCTTCCCTGCATGCAAGCTATGTAAAAACAATTACAAGACTAGAATTTTTTTTTTTTTTGTTATATTTAAAAAAATAATTTCATCTACCTATCTAGTTATTGCCTTATATCTACGGTTTATTTTTGTCATGAGATATCTTTAACAATAGACACATAAACTTTAATCTTTTGAATAGAAATATTATGTTTCATGCTATAAAAATCTTTTGTGAAGAGAGAGATGTTAGCCGATGAAATAATTTTTTTAAAAGTATGGAATGTTTTTTGGTGGGCTTTTTTTCTTTCTTTCTTTTTAAAACAACAGCTTAAAATATAGTACTTATAAAACTGAATTATCGTGCAATCTTGCTTTCATAAAAGCACATTAGAAATATACAAATACTATTCACAGACAAAAACAAACGGTTATAACTTTGTATACAAAAAAGTTACATCAATAAAAATATAAGCTTTTTTTAGGATATTTACTAACGAAAATAAAAAAGATGTAAGTGAATATAATAAAAAAATAAACAGATAGATAATAGGCAATATTTGTCTAAATTGTCAGAAGTAATCTCTGACAAAGACTTTTTGTGTTTTTTTTTAGACAAATGCAACTTTTCTGTTTTGTGTTAATACAGATAATGACTGACGTCACTTGAGTACGACTAAATCATAATAAATATCAATATATTTAATTGCTTGCATTCGAAAAATATTAAAGCCAAATATATATATATATTATGTATATTTTTTAAAATATAAATTTACTTACTAACGATCCAACATTATAATCATACGCAGCAAGTTCCTTTCAAACAATTATACACATGTGTATGTAGGTAAAAAAAATAAAATACATTTAAACACACTATACTACACACCTTATGCGTATACAAGTTTTCTAAGTCATCGATTCACGGCAATAACGTTTTTTTAAATTAGCGATGAAATTTTCTAAAACAATATAACTCCAGTTATTGAATGTCTATGGCTAAATTTATATAGCCGCAAAATATTTAAAAAAAATTAACATGGGGTAGCGGCGACAATGTCCACTAAGGAGACGAACAGACACAGAAGAGGAAGGAACCGGTGTTAATCAAAATCCGTTCCTTGCTTATTTTTTACCGGGTTCAAATTTAAAAAAAAAAGAAAAAAGAAGCCTTTAAAATTAGTGGAATGTTTTAAAAAACATGTACAGTAAAAACCAAGATTTTTAATTCTAATTTTTAATTCAAGTAAGTGGGCGGACAACTCCACTTAATTAAGTAGATTGATGCAGGAGTTTTTAAGTTCCCATTTCCCGCTATTTTAGCCTGGGGATCAACAATGAGTTCTCCAATCTCAAAAACACAAAAGAGCCATAATGTTTCCCTGGTAAAAATGTACGGCAGGCCAAAAGTGATATGAGTTTGCTCCAAAAATTTTAAAAAATTTAGAGTAGCTCTGTTGGTGGATCTTACAATACATTGACTGTACCCCTTGTAGAGAGGTAAGACCACTCAAAAAAAGGGATGTCCTAGGTATGACATTAAACTGCATTTAATGGTGAGGCTTCAGTTCTGGAACTCTGGGTCGTGTGGAATACCCCTTCATCGCTATCGCAACTACACAAAAAAATATACAATGAATATGATTCCCTAACCTCTAGGCATAAAATAACCCTAAACAGGTTGACATGCCATTAAAATCAATTGATCGATCGATCAATCAATCAAGTTAAAGTGCTAAACTACAATTCAGTTGATAAGACTGTGGTGAGCCGGAAGCTAATGCTTTGAAAGCAGAAATAAAATGACGAAAATAAGAAGTCTGCACATAGGATCAGCACATGTAGAAAGAAAAAATAATAATAGAAATATTAAAAATGATAATTTTCAACTAATCAGAAGTGATACCGCCTAAAACAAGTTTTTCAAAAAGACTTGATTTTGAGTCTAGGGAGTCCTATAAAAGCGAAGGTTTTCGAAGAACAGGTCAGAAGACAAACTTATGCCTGGATATTCCTTGTCGCTCAACTCAGAAATATTTGCCTACCACTGAAGCTATGTCTTTCTCTCTCTACAAGTTACTTCACTGCTGATATATAGAACTCAACTCTTTCATCCTCTAATTACATGAACTTTTAAAAAGTATATTCTGCAGGACTTTGATCAGTATTTTGACTACTGTAATCTATTTTGTTTAATACACATATTACTTATTGAATTTATAAGTTATTTGTTTTTCTGTCTTAATATATGAGACCTTATTATGTGTTTGTTAATTACCAATATATATATATATATATCCACTCATTACAACCACCGTAAGACCACTATAGAGAATATTGGACCAAGTAACCAATAAGCACCCCAAATCATCAACTTAATGAAAGGTTCATATTTTAATTCATCACCGGTAAGTTTCACTTTCAATTTTTTGAAAATAAACAAACAGACAATTTTTGCAATTATATTGTATCTGACAAAAACAAATTTTTACAAATTGTGTGATACTATTTATGAATGACATCCTTTTATTTAAATAAGCATAAAAATATTTTGTAAATAAAAACTGTATTTTTATTTAAATAAACATAATTGCATTTCTCTTCTGATTAAGTAAAAACTATTTTAGTATAAAACGTATTTTTTTAAATCATTGTAAGTGTTGAAAAATATTCATAAATTTCTGATTAAAAGGTATTTATTAAAAAAAGATTTTGCTATTGAATTTTAATTTGATTACATGTACCAACTTAAGAGGTTTTTCTTTTTTTACATTGTCCTATTGAATAGAAATAATCTTTAAACATCTATTTGACCTATAGATGGGACCATAATAGTGGTAGTCACTCCGGGTCAGAGTGGACCTGTGGCATCATAGTAAGTGAGATCAAACTTCAGTCATGCTAACATGTTCACTTTTGAACTAATACCCTTGAGAAAGGTATGAACCTCTTATCCTCTTAGCTATGAGTTAAATAGTACCAATACTGTTCTTCTACAAGGATGGTTTTGGCATTAAATAATCTACAGAGTTTGATATGCCATTAAACAAAAAAAACAAACCCAAACCAAAGATGATTTTAGCAATATTTGAAGCAACCAGGAATTCTGTTTGAATTCAAATTATATAAATTAGCAAAAATATTTAAGTTTTGATGTAATGAAATATATTAAACTAGAAAGCCTAATTAAACTAAATAAGAATGCAGATAAAATGATTTGAAACAGAGGGGGTATAATAAAAAAAAAAAAGAACAACTTTGACACTAAATCTTCCATCATTTTCCATCACTCCTGTATTTCATTCCTATTTTTTCCTAATTTAACTATTTAGTTAATTTAGGTAGTAAAGAATAAAATTACTGTTATTTCTTCTTGTTAATGGATTTCTTTTAAGATTTATCTCTGAGATTTTTGCTCATATATATTAAAATAAAACCAAACAATTATAAATCAATAATACCAAGCACATATTTATCAAAATCAAATTTTTAATATCAATATGCAAATTAGCCTTTCCATTAACACTGTAAACAGCTATTTTGTTGTATATATAAATATAATTGCATGCTATTTGTTTCACATCAGCATTAGTTGGTGTTGAGGGGGAATGTCAATGGGATCAATGCATTTTTTGCACCCACCTCCCATGAGCTTTGGTTCATGGGTGGTCCCACATTAATAGGGCCTTATGCCTAACTCATACACGTGGGGTACATGGTAAATAAACATTCACCAGCATTAGTTGGTGTTTTTTTTTTACTAGAGTTTGAGTGACAGCAAGTCTCCTCAGGTCTCCAGGACTCATCTGAGTAGACTGCTGCTGCTACTGCTGCTGCTACTGCTGCTGCTATCATAATTTTTCAAAATTATTATTTTTTTTTTTTTAATTCTTCAAATTTTTTTTTTTTTAAATTTTTCAAAATTATTATCATTTTTTTAATTTTTCAAATTATTATTATTATTATTATTATTATATATTATTATATTATTTTTTTTTTAAATTTTTCAAAATTATTATCATTATTATTATTTTTTTTTTAATTTTAAAAAATTATTATTATCATTATTATTATTATTTTTTTAAATTTTTCAAAATTATTATTATTATTATTTTTTTTTTTTCTTAAATTTTTCAAAATTATTATTATTATCATGCCCACACAGATACATATATACATACAAACGCATATATATATATACACACACATATACACACACGCATATATTCATATATACACACAAACGTATATACTATACATATATATACACACACTCATATATATACATGCATACATACACACACATACATCTTATTATGATGGAGATTTGGTGTCTGCAACTGAAACTACATCACTACTACATCACAATACCCTCAGGAAATGCGTAAGTTTATCAATAAGTATTTAATTTATTATCAAAATCATTAATACATAGAATAAATCTTATTTATTAATGGTGTCGCTATGAAAATCTGATTTAGATTTTCCTTGAAACAGCCCCTGTTATCGGTGTATTTAAAAAATCCTACAATGTGTCTCATATATCACTAAGAAAATAATGGTTTACATAATACATAGTGTGGTTAATTTGCATACTGATTTTAATATAACCAGGTTTGATAAATAATTATTTGGTATTATTGATCTCTAATATTATTGTTTTATTCTCTAATGTATTAAAATCAATCCTATGAATGATTTTATATAGAAACCAATTAAAATATAATTAAAATAAGTGTAATTTTTTATATGCGTTCTTATTCAATTTTGCTAGTCTTTCTAATTTAATATATTTCATTACATTAAAACTTAAATGCTTATGCTCGGAGGGAAATATTTTGCTAGTTTATTAATAATGGAGATTAGGTTTCTATTTGTCGGTAACTGAAACTACGTCACTGCTTACATCACATTACCCAAAATCATCATAACATAGAATAAATACATTCAAAATTTGAGCATGCAACCTTAGACGATCCTCATTGTTTTTTAAAACAAGTTTTAATAAATACATGCCCGATATAATATATTTATATGTAGTTTCTAATATAAATTCAAAGATATCAGAACCAAATTTCCATTTAAAATTGTTTGATTTTTTAAGTCCTTTAATAAATTTGATGATTTTACTTATTTATGGTACAAACTTTCTGACATTGAATTTTTAACTTTCAAAAAATTAATTTTTACACTGCCCAGAGGGCTTTTTTTTTTAATTAATCTTTTTTTGTGCTAGTATATATAAAAGAGTTTTGTAGAGAAATATTTTTTTTAAATTTGAATGAGTGACAAGAGATTTAGTTATCTAAACATTCTTATTTTTTGCCCAGATTGGTAGTCCCTACTAAGCAATAATAATTACCCAGATTGATAGTCCCTACTAAGCAATAATAATCACTTAGATTGATAGTCCCTACTAAGCAATAATAATCACCCAGATTGATAGTCCCTACTAAGCAATAATAATCACCCAGATTGATAATCACTACTAAGCAATAATAATCACTTAGATTGATAGTCCCTACTAAGCAATAATAATCACCCAGATTGATAGTCCCTACTAAGCAATGATAATCACCCAGATTGATAATCACTACTAAGCAATAATAATCACTTAGATTGATAATCCCTACTAAGCAATAATAATCACCCAGATTGATAGTTCCTACTAAGCAATAATAATCACACAGATTGATAGTCCCTACTGAGCAATGATAATCACTCAGATTGATAGTCCCTACTGAGCAATGATAATCACTCAGATTGATAGTCCCTACTGAGCAATAATAATCACTCAGATTGATAGTCCCTACTAAGCAATGATAATCACACAGATTGATAGTCCCTACTGAGCAATGATAATCACACAGATTGATAGTCCCTACTGAGCAATGATAATCACTCAGATTGATAGTCCCTACTGAGCAATAATAATCACCCAGATTGATAGTTCCTACTAAGCAATAATAATCACTCAGATTGATAGTCCCTACTGAGCAATGATAATCACTCAGATTGATAGTCCCTACTAAGCAATGATAATCACTCAGATTGATAGTCCCTACTGAGCAATGATAATCACTCAGATTGATAGTCCCTACTAAGCAATAATAATCACCCAGATTGATAGTCTCTACTAAGCAATAATAATCACTCAGATTGATAGTCCCTACTAAGCAATGATAATCACCCAGATTGATAGTCCCTACTAAGCAAGATTGATAGTTCCTACCCACTTAGATTGATAGTCCCTACTAAGCAATAATAATCACCCAGATTGATAGTCCCTACTAAGCAATAATAATCACCCAGATTGATAATCACTACTAAGCAATAATAATCACTTAGATTGATAGTCCCTACTAAGCAATAATAATCACCCAGATTGATAGTCCCTACTAAGCAATGATAATCACCCAGATTGATAGTCCCTACTAAGCAATAATAATCACCCAGATTGATAGTCCCTACTAAGCAATAATAATCACTCAGATTGATAGTCCCTACTAAGCAATACTACTATGCAATTATATCTCCAGTTTGAGGAACTACCTATTAGTCTAATTAGTCATGTTTAATCAAATGTGAACAATCATTTTTATAAAATAAACAATTTATTATTTCTTTTCCCTTTTGAAGTTTGTAAATTTAAATTATATTGATTACTGTGATATAAAGGTCACTGAACATAATTGAATCAATAGGAAAGAATATTGATTTTAATAATTCATGGAATGATGTTAAGGTTTCATTTTCGAATATCGGACAAAAATTATTGCTCACAGATCCATGTTTATAAAAAGGCTGAATATGAATATATAGTACTGGGCATGTATTTATTAAAACTTGTTTTAAAAAACAATGATAATCGTCTAAGGTTGCTCAAAGATCCATGTTTATAAAACGTTGTTGTGTGGAGGTATGTGGTGTGATGGTTATCATCATATGAAATGGACACAGCAAGAGGAGTTCAAATCCTGGACAAGGCTGTTTGCATTTCACATAGTGCTAATACACTTGGGAAAGGTATGCATTCTTGGTTAGGCAATTGGTCTAAGAGAAAGAAAACTGAATTCAAACCTGTTAAACTCCACTTATGAAATTGACCATATATTATATCCTACTCGTGGTTGGTAAATATATATATAAAAGGCTGTTATCAGAGCCAATACTAAGGTCTCATGCCATCCTCCCAATCAATGATATGCTCCCCCATCTATGATACAGAGCCCCAACTCTACTACACGTCAATTTTCATAAAGTAGTATTCATAGAAAATATATGAAAACCCATGAAAAATATATGAAACCCCACCCCTGGTTCGGGGGTAGTACACACATAACCTGGCTGTTTTCTTCATTTTATAGTTTCCTATTAATTAATTAAGATAGTATACATACATACATGTATACAATTACATGCTGATTTTAAAAAGTAGTTCAAAATGTAATGGAAAACTTTTCTTAATAGAATATACATGCATATATCATGAACACACAAAGTCTACCATTCAACTTGTCTCAAACACAAAGTCTACCGTTCAACTCATCTCAAACTCAAAGTCTACCGTTCAACTCGTCTCAAACACAAAGTCTACCATTCAACTCGTCTCAAACACAAAGTCTACCGTTCAACTCGTCTCAAACACAAAGTCTACCGTTCAACTCGTCTCAAACACAAAGTCTGAC
>CM042151.1:31679142-31693325 GCA_023376005.1 Doryteuthis pealeii | reverse complement strand
GTAAAATTACCAACACAGGAACATATATCCTACATCAAAATGAACCTGGTCTTCTGTGAATCACATCCCTACTTCTCAACGTAGTCAGTTTCTCTCAATAGCAATTTTCCACCTTCGGATGAGAGCATGTATCCCTGCCCTGTAAAATTCTGTTCTTTGAGCCACTTCTTCACTACAGATTTCACTTCCTCGTCACTGGAATAATGTTTGTTTCTAAAACCCTCTCACATGGGGCTGAAAAGATGATAGTAGTTATTCCAGTGACGAGGAAGTGAAATCTGTAGTGAAGAAATGGCTCTAAGAATAGTCAACACAATTTTACAGGGCAGGGATATATTCTCTTATTTGAAGATTGTTATTGACGGAAACGGTGAGTATGTGCAGAAGTAGGGATGTGATCCACAGAGGACCAGCTTCATTTTGATGTATGATACATGTTCCTGTGTTGGTAATTATACCTGTCCTAAATAAAATGGCATTACTTTTTGACTAACCCTTGTACATCCAATAATATCTATAAATTAACCTCTTGCCTACCAATCCAAATATACTTGTTTTAACACATTGGTGAAAAACATATGTGGCAAAGCAGCCTGCTGTACCTGTGCCTAATGAATCTACCATCAAATTCTTTATAATTCAAAGTAGTGTTTCTCAACCTATTTTTAGCAGTGGCCCCTTCAATATGAATTCTTTGTGCCACCCCCCACCAATCTCATGGCTCTCAAGAGGGCCAATTATGACCCCCAGTGAGAAATGAAGAATTTAAATTTTTAAGAAATTGAAAACTAAAAACGTCCACTTTGCATAGATCAAATTAAAAAAAACAAAAAAAAAAAACAATATATAAACATTTATGTTAACAAAATGGCTTAGATCTATTTAACATTTTAACTAAATAAGTTTAATATCTTATTTAAATAATAATTATCACTGTATTTGATGGCATATAGGACGCACTTTTCCCAAAAAAATTTTGGCCCAAAAAATTGCCCTGCGTCTTATACATCATAGGTGAAGTTTGAAATTTTATTATTAACATTATTTCCTGTTTTTGAGATATCTTGTGTATGCTTATTGCTTGCCTGTACTGCCAAATTGCTTTTATACAGCTATGTTTCTGCTTGTGTAAAGCACAGTTAGACTGTTTTCAACAATATATGCTTAAATACACTAGAAACTTTTTTTCCTCAATCTGACCTGCTGAAATATGGGTACATCTTATATGCTGTCAAATACGGTAATTACAAAATACTCTCTCTCTCTCTCTCTATATATATATATATATATATATATATATATATATAATATATATATATATATAATATATATATATCTTAGGGTTCTAAATTTATTTGGCCTCTATTTTTCAAATTGGCCCTGTGCCTCCCACAATCTCCCCCACCCCGTTGAGAAATCCTGATTTAAAGTATCATGTTGTTAGTACTCATATGCTGAAGATGCAGAAAATAGTTTTTAATCTGAATAGCTTGTTGCAGGTGCGCATTTAAAACCTGTGCATCTATTACAGTGTTTCCCAAGCGGTGTTCCCTGGAGCCATGGGTTTCCGTGAGAGACAGTAATGAAAGAGGCTAATGCATCTTTCAATAATTTTTGTTCAATATTATACTTGTAATTTACGAGGATGAGTCAAAAAGTAATGCTATTTTCTTTATTTCATGTGAATTTTTTTTTATAAAACTAAGACCTACATTGAGACCCTAACGAAGCTCAGAACAAGAATCTGCCGAGTAAGACCCAACTTGCCACTCGACAATATTCTCCTGCATGACAATGCTCGACCACACACAAGCATCAGGACAAGGAGAAAATCGCCTCATTTGGTGGACAACTTTACCGCATCCTCCATACACACCAGATTTAGCACCTTCAGACTATCATCTCTTCACCCATGAAAGAGGTTTGAGAGGCAAACATTTATTCCAGTGACGAGGAAGTGAAGCTGTAGCGAAGAAGTGGCTCAAAGAACGGTCAACAGAATTTTATGGAGCATTTTTTTTTTTCATTTAAGGTGGAAAATTGCTATTGAGAGAAACGGTGACTATGTGCAGAAGTAGGGATGTGATCTACAGAGGACCAGCTTCATTTTGATGTATGATACATGTTCCTGTGTGGTAATTATACCTGTCCTAAACAAAATGGCATTACTTTTTGACTCACCCTCGTATAATACACATATAGCATATAATTGGGAATTAAAAAAAAATAGTTATCTGAAAAAAAAAAAAAAAAATCATGTTTACCATGTGAACTACAATAAAAGAGATAGATACAGTGGTATAATGAACATTTTTATGCAGGGTTTCCCTGAGACATGAAAACTATTTCAAGGGTTCCACAAGGCTAAAAAGGTTGAGAAACACTGATCTATTGAGTAAGAGGTTAATCCATTAAAAAAGATATTCTATGACGGAGATAATCTGCAGTGAGAAGATTAACTAAAATTTCTACCTTTCGGTATTTAAAAAAAAGTATTTCTGTGGGTCATTGATTTTAAACTTACGTAACTTAAAAAAGACTTAATTCTATAAAAGTTTTGTTTTAAAGCAAGGTCATTCATAATTTGAAACAAAATAAAAAATTTTTTTTTTTTTTTCTTTCTTCTTTTTCTTTTTTTTCTTAAAAATTAACTGAAGAAGAAAAATAATATCAACACTGGACAATGCCATCACAGAAGTCAAGTCTCAAGAATTGGAGATTTCGGCATTCAGACTCAGAAGGTAGGCCTCGTGAATCCTTGCCAAAAACGGAGGGTCATTCTTCAGCAAGTATAGCAGCGCCTGCTGTAATTGTTCTTTGGTGAGGGCAGCCACTGAGGCATCGGCTCCACTTTCAGCAACATCCAGCGAATTGTTGGACGACCGAGACGTGGTTCGTTGCTGCTGTGAAATAAATGCCATGGGGACAGAAGGGTGTCAGAAGTCAGTGTGGCCCCACTAGTCGACGCTCCTACGCCCATGATATTAGATGATTGTAGTCTTTCTAAATCAGCTGGCGTCAGTAAGCTCTGGGGCCCTGGAGAAGTGGTGGCATGGGTTCGGTTTGTGCTGCTGCTGCCTGAGTTTTCCAGTCCCCCGAGGAGGAGGTTGGTCATCAGATCAGGTCTACCGTTTCTCTCGGCATTGGGTCTAGTCAATGAGGAAAGATTCGACACAGATGGATCATTCAACAGCAATGATGAACGCTGACCATCTGTTGTTGCCTGGTGAACGTTCAAAGGGCCAGTTTTGGGGAGACTGGGTCATAGCTAAAACCTGATCTGACGACAGGGTGGGACCAATGGATGCCTGATGGATACTGGCGCCCGGTCCCAAAATGTTGGTAGCTGAGGGTGGAGGAATGGGTGTTTGTTGTTGATTGGTATCAAAAATAGCTCAATAAGTTTTTGGTTGCGAGTCTTGGTTTCTAACAGCATCTCGCAACGGTGTGTTGGCCAATGCTTGGGACAAGATCAATTCACCACGGTGCTGCCTCTCAATGTCTTCCACCATAGGGACCGTAGATCCCAGGTGTTTCAGAATTGCAGGCAACTGAGAGGAGTCATTGCTATCTCCACCAGGGTAAGACCTTTGACTGTTTGGCAGAGGGCTGGTATTTGAAATTTTAGAAGGCTTGGACTGAATATTATTCTGAAATAGCGTCTCCAGGCAGATCTGCGATTGTTCGTGCCCTCCTGTAGCGCCAGATCCGAGATTTAAACTGGCAATGCCATCTAATAATCCTTCACCGTTTGCGTATCTTCGCGTAGCCGATCCACATAGGGGGGTCGGCCGAATCAGTGAACTAGAGTTGGCATCAGGTTTGTTAGGTCTGTCCATGATGAGAACTGGCTCTGGTTTTCTTCTAACCTCTTTGGATTTGTTGTACTCGTGTTGGGCTTTGGACAACAGCTGTATAATCCCGACCGGTCGGGTTGGGTCCATTGCGTTCGCTCCGTGAGGTATTGCCGTGGCATCGTTTAGTACATCCAAACCTCGATCATCCATGCTGTCGCTCTCCGACGCACGTCTCTGCCTCGTGCTGATCTGAGTCTTTGTCTGGTGGTTTGTGATGGCTAACTGGACGAGGCTGTTCATTAACTGGCCAACACGGGCGCATTCATCTTTATCGTAAAACCAGATCCCATAAATCGCCTTGACGGTTCGATAAAGCAGAAATGGATCATGGAGCTGAAATTCCAGATCTTTTGTGATGGGTTCGATCAGATTGTTTGGTCCGAGCCGATTTAAGATCATGAAACCATTGTCAGGGGACGCGGATCGCCTGTAAACGAACAGCGTGCCTTCGATGGATGTCCGTTCCCATTCATTTTCTTTGCACTAAACAGGTAAAGGGCTACTTGCTTGGCAGTGTCAACAATATCCGTAATGTAAGGGTCTTTTTGTTGCAGGGCAGCCAAGTTCATACGATTTTCTGCAGTTACTGAGGGTGTGGAAGAGGCACCAGTGGGTTGTGGCCCCCACCAGCTGAAGCATTTGAGGAACCACCAGCGCTCCCCACTCCAGAGTTTGACGTGGACATGGAATGGGATCTTCCCTGCATGCAAGCTATGTAAAAACAATTACAAGACTAGAATTTTTTTTTTTTGTTTATATTTAAAAAATAATTTCATCTACCTATCTAGTTATTGCCTTATATCTACGGTTTATTTTTGTCATGAGATATCTTTAACAATAGACACATAAACTTTAATCTTTTGAATAGAAATATTATGTTTCATGCTATAAAAATCTTTTGTGAAGAGAGAGATGTTAGCCGATGAAATAATTTTTTTAAAAGTATGGAATGTTTTTGGTGGGCTTTTTTTCTTTCTTTCTTTAAAACAACAGCTTAAAATATAGTACTTATAAAACTGAATTATCGTGCAATCTTGCTTTCATAAAAGCACATTAGAAATATACAAATACTATTCACAGACAAAAACAAACGGTTATAACTTTGTATACAAAAAAGTTACATCAATAAAAATATAAGCTTTTTTTAGGATATTTACTAACGAAAATAAAAAAGATGTAAGTGAATATAATAAAAAAATAAACAGATAGATAATAGGCAATATTTGTCTAAATTGTCAGAAGTAATCTCTGACAAAGACTTTTTTGTGTTTTTTTAGACAAATGCAACTTTTCTGTTTTGTGTTAATACAGATAATGACTGACGTCACTTGAGTACGACTAAATCATAATAAATATCAATATATTTATATTGCTTGCATTCGAAAAAATATTAAAGCCAAATATATTATATATATATGTATATTTTTTAAAATATAAATTTACTTACTAACGATCCAACATTATAATCATACGCAGCAAGTTCCTTTCAAACAATTATACACATGTGTATGTAGGTAAAAAAATAAAATACATTTAAACACACTATACTACACACCTTATGCGTATACAAGTTTTCTAAGTCATCGATTCACGGCAATAACGTTTTTTTAAATTAGCGATGAAATTTTCTAAAACAATATAACTCCAGTTATTGAATGTCTATGGCTAAATTTATATAGCCGCAAAATATTTAAAAAAAATTAACATGGGGTAGCGGCGACAATGTCCACTAAGGAGACGAACAGACACAGAAGAGGAAGGAACCGGTGTTAATCAAAATCCGTTCCTTGCTTATTTTTTACCGGGTTCAAATTTAAAAAAAAAAAAAAAAAAGAAGCCTTTAAAATTATGGAATGTTTTTAAAAAAATGTACAGTAAAAACCAAGATTTTTAATTCTAATTTTTTAATTCAAGTAAGTGGCGGACAACTCCACTTAATTAAGTAGATTGATGCAGGAGTTTTTAAGTTCCCATTTCCCGCTATTTTTAGCCTGGGGATCAACAATGAGTTCCCAATCTCAAAAACACAAAAGAGCCATAATGTTTCCCTGGTAAAAATGTACGGCAGGCCAAAAGTGATATGAGTTTGCTCCAAAATTTAAAAAAAAATTACAGTAGCTCTGTTGGTGGGTCTTACAATACATTGACTTTACCCCTTGTAGAGAGGTAAGACCACTCAAAAAAAGGGATGTCCTAGGTATGACATTAAACTGCATTTAATGGTGAGGCTTCAGTTCTGGAACTCTGGGTCGTGTGGAATACCCCTTCATTGCTATCGCAACTACACAAAAAAATATACAATTAATATGATTCCCTAACCTCTAGGCATAAAATAACCCTAAACAGGTTGACATGCCATTAAAATCAATCGATCAATCAATCAAGTTAAAGTGCTAAACTACAATTCAGTTGATAAGACTGTGGTGAGCAGAAGCTAATGCTTTGAAAGCAGAAATAAAATTACGAAAATAAGAAGTCTGCACATAGGATCAGCACATGTAGAAAGAAAAAATAATAATAGAAATATTAAAAATGATAATTTTCAACTAATCAGAAGTGATACCGCCTAAAACAAGTTTTTCAAAAAGACTCGATTTTGAGTCTAGGGAGTCCTATAAAAGCGAAGGTTTTCGAAGAACAGGTCAGAAGACAAACTTATGCCTGGATATTCCTTGTCGCTCAACTCAGAAATATTTGCCTACCGCTGAAGCTATGTCTTTCTCTCTCTACAAGTTACTTCACTGCTGATATATAGAACTCAACTCTTTCATCCTCTAATTACATGAACTTTTAAAAAAGTATATTCTGCAGGACTTTGATCAGTATTTTGACTACTGTAATCTATTTGTTTTAATACACATATTACTTATTGAATTTATAAGTTATTTGTTTTTCTGTCTTAATATATGAGACCTTATTATGTGTTTGTTGTAATTACCAATATATATATATATATATCCATTCATTACAACCACCGTAAGACCACTATAGAAAATATTGGACCAAGTAACCAATAAGCACCCCAAATCATCAACTTAATGAAAGGTTCATATTTTAATTCATCACCGGTAAGTTTCACTTTCAAATTTTTTGAAAATAAACAAACAGACAATTTTTGCAATTATATTGTATCTGACAAAAACAAATTTTTACAAATTGTGTGATACTATTTATGAATGACATCCTTTTATTTAAATAAGCATAAAAATATTTTGTAAATAAAAACTGTATTTTTATTTAAATAAACATAATTGCATTTCTCTTCTGATTAAGTAAAAACTATTTTAGTATAAAACGTATTTTTTTAAATCATTGTAAGTGTTGAAAAATATTCATAAATTTCTGATTAAAAGGTATTTATTAAAAAAAGATTTTGCTATTGAATTTTAATTTGATTACATGTACCAACTTAAGAGGTTTTTCTTTTTTTACATTGTCCTATTGAATAGAAATAATCTTTAAACATCTATTTGACCTATAGATGGGACCATAATAGGTACTACCACTCCGGGTCAGAGTGGACCTGTGGCATCATAGTAAGTGAGATCAAACTCCAGTCATGCTAACATGTTCACTTTTGAACTAATACCCTTGAGAAAGGTATGAACCTCTTATCCTCTTAGCTATGAGTTAAATAGTACCAATACTGTTCTTCTACAAGGATGGTTTTGGCATTAAATAATCTACAGAGTTTGATATGCCATTAAACAAAAAAAACAAACCCAAACCAAAGATGATTTTAGCAATATTTGAAGCAACCAGGAATTCTGTTTGAATTCAAATTATATAAATTAGCAAAAATATTTAAGTTTTGATGTAATTAAATATATTAAACTAGAAAGCCTAATTAAACTAAATAAGAATGCAGATAAAATGATTTGAAACAGTGTCAAAGTTGTTCTTTTTTTTCGATTATACCAATCGAAAAAAAAGAACAACTTTGACACTAAATCTTCCATCATTTTCCATCACTCCTGTATTTCATTCCTATTTTTTCCTAATTTAACTATTTAGTTAATTTAGGTAGCGATGAATAAAATTACTGTTATTTCTTCTTGTTAATGGATTTCTTTTAAGATTTATCTCTGAGATTTTTGCTCATATATATTAAAATAAAACCAAACAATTATAAATCAATAATACCAAGCACATATTTATTAAAATCAAATTTTTAATATCAATATGCAAATTAGCCTTTCCATTAACACTGTAAACAGCTATTTTGTTGTATATATAAATATAATTGCATGCTATTTTTTTCACATCAGCATTAGTTGGTGTTGAGGGGGAATGTCAATGGGATCAATGCATTTTTTGCACCCACCTCCCATGAGTTTTGGTTCATGGGTGGTCCCACATTAATAGGGCCTTATGCCTAACTCGTACATGTGGGGTACATGGTAAATAAACATTCACCAGCATTAGTTGGTGTTTTTTTTTACTAGAGTTTGAGTGACAGCAAGTCTCCTCAGGTCTCCAGCTACTGCTGCTGCTACTGCTGCTGCTACTGCTGCTGCTATCATAATTTTTCAAAATTATTATTTTTTTTTTTTAATTCTTCAAAATTTTTTTTTTTTTTTTAATTTTTCAAAATTATTATCATTATTATTATTTTTTTTAAAATTTTTCAAAATTATTATTATCATTATTATTATTTTTTTAAATTTTTCAAAATTATTATTATTATTATTATTATCATTTTTTTTTTTCTTAAATTTTTCAAAATTATTATTATTATCATGCCCACACAGATACATATGCATGCATATATACATACAAACGCATATATATATATACACACACACACATATACACATATATATACACACACGCATATATTCATATATACACACAAACATATATACTATACATATATATACACACACTCATATATATACATGCATACATACACACACATACATCTTATTATGATGGAGATTTGGTGTCTGCAACTGAAACTACATCACTACTACATCACAATACCCTCAGGAAATGCGTAAGTTTATCAATAAGTATTTAATTTATTATCAAAATCATTAATACATAGAATAAATCTTATTTATTAATGGTGTCGCTATGAAAATCTGATTTAGATTTTCCTTGAAACAGCCCCTGTTATCGGTGCATTTAAAATCCTACAATGTGTCTCATATATCACTAAGAAATAATGGTTTACATAATACATAGTGTGGTTAATTTGCATACTGATTTTAATATAACCAGGTTTGATAAATAATTATTTGGTATTATTGATCTCTAATATTATTGTTTTATTCTCTAATGTATTAAAATCAATCCTATGAATGATTTTATATAGAAACCAATTAAAATATAATTAAAATAAGTGTAATTTTTTATATGCGTTCTTATTCAATTTTGCTAGTCTTTCTAATTTAATATATTTCATTACATTAAAACTTAAATGCTTATGCTCGGAGGGAAATATTTTGCTAGTTTATTAATAATGGAGATTAGGTTTCTATTTGTCGGTAACTGAAACTACGTCACTGCTTACATCACATTACCCAAAATCATCATAACATAGAATAAATACATTCAAAATTTGAGCATGCAACCTTAGACGATCGTCATTGTTTTTTAAAACAAGTTTTAATAAATACATGCCCGATATAATATATTTATATGTAGTTTCTAATATAAATTCAAAGATATCAGAACCAAATTTCCATTTAAAATTGTTTGATTTTTTTAAGTCTTTTAATAAATTTGATGATTTTACTTATTTATGGTACAAACTTTCTGACATTGAATTTTTAACTTTCAAAAAATTAATTTTTACACCGCCCAGAGGGCTTTTTTTTTAAAATTAATCTTTTTTTGTGCTAGTATATATAAAAGAGTTTTGTAGAGAAATATTTTTTAAAATTTAAATGAGTGACAAGAGATTTAGTTATCTAAACATTCTTATTTTTTGCCCAGATTGGTAGTCCCTACTAAGCAATAATAATTACCCAGATTGATAGTCCCTACTAAGCAATAATAATCACCCAGATTGATAGTCCCTACTAAGCAATAATAATCACCCAGATTGGTAGTCCCTACTAAGCAATGATAATCACTCAGATTGATAGTCCCTACTGAGCAATGATAATCACTCAGATTGATAGTCCCTACTAAGCAATGATAATCACTCAGATTGATAGTCCCTACTAAGCAATAATAATCACCCAGATTGATAGTCCCTACTAAGCAATAATAATCACTCAGATTGATAGTCCCTACTGAGCAATGATAATCACTCAGATGATAGTCCCTACTAAGCAATGATAATCACTCAGATTGATAGTCCCTACTAAGCAATAGCTTAGATTGATAGTCCCTACTAAGCAATATAATCACTCAGATTGATAGTCCCTACTGAGCAATGATAATCACTCAGATTGATAGTCCCTACTAAGCAATAATAATCACTCAGATTGATAGTCCCTACTAAGCAATAATAATCACCCAGATTGATAGTCCCTACTGAGCAATGATAATCACTCAGATTGATAGTCCCTACTAAGCAATGATAATCACTCAGATTGATAGTCCCTACTAAGCAATGATAATCACTCAGATTGATAGTCCCTACTAAGCAATAATAATCACCCAGATTGATAGTCTCTACTAAGCAATAATAATCACTCAGATTGATAGTCCCTACTAAGCAATAATAATCACTCAGATTGATAATCCCTACTAAGCAATGATACTAAGCAATGATAATCACCCAGATTGATAGTCCCTACTAAGCAATAATAATCACTCAGATTGATAGTCCCTACTAAGCAATAATAATCACTTAGATTGATAGTGATTGATAGTCCCTACTAAGCAATAATAATCACCCAGATTGATAATCACTACTAAGCAATAATAATCACTTAGATTGATAGTCCCTACTAAGCAATAATAATCACCCAGATTGATAGTCCCTACTAAGCAATGATAATCACCCAGATTGATAGTCCCTACTAAGCAATAATAATCACCCAGATTGATAGTCCCTACTAAGCAATAATAATCACCCAGATTGATAGTCCCTACTAAGCAATAATAATCACTCAGATTGATAGTCCCTACTAAGCAATGATAATCACTCAGATTGATAGTCCCTACTAAGCAATACTACTATGCAATTATATCTCCAGTTTGAGGAACTACCTATTAGTCTAATTAGTCATGTTTAATCAAATGTGAACAATCATTTTTATAAAATAAACAATTTATTATTTCTTTTCCCTTTTGAAGTTTGTAAATTTAAATTATATTGATTACTGTGATATAAAGGTCACTGAACATAATTGAATCAATAGGAAAGAATATTGATTTTAATAATTCATGGAATGATGTTAAGGTTTCATTTTCGAATATCGGACAAAAATTATTGCTCACAGATCCATGTTTATAAAAAGGCTGAATATGAATATATAGTACTGGGCATGTATTTATTAAAACTTGTTTTAAAAAACAATGACAATCGTCTAAGGTTGCTCAAAGATCCATGTTTATAAAACGTTGTTGTGTGGAGGTATGTGGTGTGATGGTTATCATCATATGAAATGGACACAGCAAGAGGAGTTCAAATCCTGGACAAGGCTGTTTGCATTTCACATAGTGCTAATACACTTGGGAAAGGTATGCATTCTTGGTTAGGCAATTGGTCTAAGAGAAAGAAAACTGAATTCAAACCTGTTAAACTCCACTTATGAAATTGACCATATATTATATCCTACTCGTGGTTGGTAAATATATATATAAAAGGCTGTTATCAGAGCCAGTACTAAGGTCTCATGCCCCCTCCCAATCAATGATATGCTCCCCCATCTATGATACAGAGCCCCAACTCTACTACACGTCAATTTTCATAAAGTAGTATTCATAGAAAATATATGAAAACCCATGAATAATATATGAAACCCCACCCCTGGTTCGGGGGTAGTACACACATACCCTGGCTGTTTTCTTCATTTTATAGTTTCCTATTAATTAATTAAGATAGTATACATACATACATGTATACAATTACATGCTGATTTTGAAAAGTAGTTCAAAATGTAATGGAAAACTTTTCTTAATGGAATATACATGCATATATCATGAACACACAAAGTCTACCATTCAACTCGTCTCAAACACAAAGTCTACCGTTCAACTCGTCTCAAACACAAAGTCTACCGTTCAACTCGTCTCAAACACAAAGTCTACCATTCAACTCATCTCAAACACAAAGTCTACCATTCAACTCGTCTCAAACACAAAGTCTACCGTTCAACTCATCTCAAACACAAAATCTACCGTTCAACTCGTCTCAAACACAAAGTCTACCGTTCAACTCGTCTCAAACACAAAGTCTAACGTTCAACTCTTCTCAAACACAAAGTCTACCGTTCAACTCGCCTCAACCACAAAGTCTAACATTCAACTCGTCTCAAACACAAAGTCTACCGTTCAACTCATCTCAAACACAAAGTCTGACTGACTTATTTTAAAATAGCTTGCTTTTTGTTGAGCTAGCAGCTCACATATTTAAATTATAGAGGGTCATAAAATGGATTGTTCTGCTTATGCGCAGCAATGGAATGACAAATGGCAAAGGACACTTGGAGTCAGGTAAGTTCAGAACCCTTGGTCCCACTTTACTACACATGCAATTATACATTTACACACACACATACACACACACACACACACACACACACACATATCAGTATAAAGGCTTTTTTTCTCCTTTTTTTTTTTTTTTAAAAGAAAGACAAAAAGATTCAATTGAAATGTTGGAGTTTATTTATTTTGAATGTTTGATCTGAAAATAAAACAAAACAAAAATCTGAAACAAAATATTTTCTTAAATAATTTTATAAAGCAAAAGTTTTCTTTTTCTTTGTGATTTACATACTTATAGGAAACACAGTAAATAGATTACCTTTAGATTAGACCAACTGTATCCCCTACCCCACCTCACCCCACCCAAATAGGTGTTCTAGGTATGAAGCTAAACTGCATCCAGTGGTAAGGCTTCACTTCTGGAGCTCTGGGGGAGTGTTTTGTTTTATGGCATGACAACACCTGTCGAGTTATTTAATGTCAAAGTCTTGAAACAGTTTTAAAATTGAACATTTAATAACTCACATTGTACAAATGATAAAATCTTTTCATAAAAATATATAAAAGTTCAACTCTTAAAGATTTAATATTAATGTATTCTTTTTATTATTGCACTTCAACATGACCGCCATCTTTGTTGATACATTTTCAACCTGTGGTGGGACTTTATGGATACTCTGTATTTTGCAAGTAATTATATGGTTTCAAGTAGGTCTAATGGAGGCGTGTGGTCTAATGGTTAGAGTCATGGGAAATGGACTTGTCGACCCGAGTTCAATTCCTGGACGGAGCTGTTTGAATCTCACATTGCGCTAATACCCTTGGGAAAGGTATGAATACAATACTCCCTCCAGTTATGGGCAAATAGCAGGGCAGACTGGGCTCTTTAACCATGGCTGGGTAACCAGTCTAGGAGAAGGAAAACTCTGAATTCAAACCTGTTAAACTCCGCTTAAGAAATTGACCTTGTGTCACATCCTGCTCGTGCGGAGGGGTTGGTAAATATATATATGGTTTCAAGTAACTAATAATAATAATCCTTGTAAACAATTATAGCTTCAAGTAACCATTTTTAATACAAAAAAATGCACACACTTATATGGTTTCAAGTATTCCTATCTAATACAAATAATTTTCCCACTGGTATATGGTTTCAAGTATTCCAAACTAATACAAAATATTTTCACACAGTTCTATGGTTTCAAGTATTTCTATCTAATACAAATAATTTTCCCACTGGTATATGGTTTCAAGTATTCCAAACTAATACAAAATATTTTCACACAGTTCTATGGTTTCAAGTATTTCTATCTAATACAAATAATTTTCCCACTGGTATATGGTTTCAAGTATTCCAAACGAATACAAAATATTTTCACACAGTTCTATGGTTTCAAGTATTCCTATCTAATACAAATAATTTTCAAATAGATCTATTTGACCTGTAGATGGGACTCTTAACAGGTTTTACCATTCTGTGTCCATAAGAGGAGCCTCACCACTGGATCAGTTATGAGCCCCTTCAGCTTGGGAAAAAGAAAAAAGTCATGATTATTGTCCTGCCACAACTATTGTCCCTTCCAGTGCCCTTCCCAAGCTGAAGGGGCTCGTCAAAAGGACCCATTTTGAATGCGTTGAGGCCATCAAGAGCTCCGTAACGATGGAGCTGAGAGACATGCCAGAAGAATTCTTCCAGCAGGACAGAGAAGCGTAACA
>CM042151.1:31589142-31674142 GCA_023376005.1 Doryteuthis pealeii | reverse complement strand
AACATGGCAACAATGTATCCATCCAATTCAAAATGAAAAGTCAGTTATGGAAGATTTTTTTTTATGCTTAGCTTTCATTTTCTTTTCTTTCTCTTTCTTTCTTTTTTGTTTTGATTCTTTCTCTTTCTCTCCCTTCTTTATATATATATATATAGTTTATCTACAACACTACGGATTTATCAACACCACAAGTGATTTGAAACTTTAGAACTTTCTTCAATTATACTGTGGACTTGTAAATTACTTTTTTAATAGCTGGAATATATCATGAACCATTTTGATACTCATTATACACTTTTATATAATTTTACATCAAACTCTTTTGAGTTTTATTATGAACTATAATGTTTCTGATTTTAAAAATAAAATTTATTTTATTTTTAATACAGAACACGCATTTTTTTAAATTCCAGCATTGAATAATAGTGTTTTGTTTGTACCCTTTCTTCTAACGGTTGTTTCATCCCGTCTTTTCTCTCATATGTTTGCTCTTGATGATGACCGATCTATCAAAGTGGTCGAAACAGATTTCTGTCAGCAATTATAAACATCATTTGTTTTTTCAAAAATGTTAAATTCATACTGTCGGATTAATTTCCATCTATTTTCATATATATATATGTATATATATATGTATTTATATACCACTTATTTATATATAGTACTGAGGTTAAAGATTAATACCGATGATAGATAACAGGAAAAAATAGTTTTTCTTTCAATGGATGCATTTTATTTTTCATGAAAGAGTTTTTGTTTTTGTAAAAAATTATCTACTCGGTACAATTTGTAAATTTAATACCTATCTACTGTTCAACTATCTACATTATATATTTATATATCTATATATATATATATATATATTTAATATACAAAACTTGTTGGTAAATCCTCGCGGTGAGAAAAAACCCAGCAAATAGTTTGATTGTAAAAATATACTACCAAACATTAACCAGGAAGAAAAAAATTTTTGTAAAAAAGAAAAGACCAAGATAATCGTACCAACAAAAAATAATCTATTAGTACAATATTTTGGCCAAAAGAAAAAACAATTTATATGCATATATATATAAGATATATATATATACATACAAACCCACCAGGAGACTAAAGCTAATAAGTAAAAAGTGCTCAATACCTAAGTAGAGCAAATAATAAAGATAAATCTAATGAGTCAGACGAACCTACTAAAAGTTTCAATTAATGCTCTTTAGGGCTAAGATCAGATCTTAGCCCTGAAGAGCATTAAGCGAAACTTTTAGTAGGTTCATCTGACTCATTAGATTTATCTTTATATATATATGTATACATATATTTATATATATATATATATATATTTATACATATACATATATATTTATATATATATATATTTATGTATCTATATATATATTTATTTATATATATATCTATATATATATATATATATATATATATATATATATATATATATATATATATATATATATATATATATTATATATATATATATATATATATATATATTTATATATCTATATATATATATTTACTTATTTCTCTGAATTTTTCAGATGAGGCTTGATAATTAGTATTATTTGTATTATTCAGACTATTGTCCTCATCTTCATTGTTATCTGTACAACGTTTCGGCCGATGTGCCCTCTGTCATTCTTCAGGTATTTCTTGTTGGACTCATGAACCTTCTCGGACTCTGGAACCTTCTTGTCATAATCGAGAAAATTCTTGTCGTAATTAGAAACCATCACGGAACATTGAACCTAACCTTTATTCAGTCCACGGGGGTATCCTGTTCTCATTCCGCTAACCATAGCTGGGGTACAGGTGTTAAGCTGTGTTAATTATTATGCTATGTTATTGTGCCAGAGGGCACATCAGCTTTAAATGTTGTACAGATAACAATGAAGATGAGGACAATAGTCTGAATAATACAAATAATAATATTTATTTATTATTCAATATTTAAGGCCAATTCAGCTTAGTTGATAGAGCATTTGTCTAAAGACGACAACATTCTGGAGTAATTAACTTAGTACATGAGTAGCACGGTTTGGATCTGTGCAGCAAAGTAGGGACCTGATGGTAGGTGTGATACTGAACCTCAGACGCTAAAACAATCTCCCTGGTCTAGCGCTAGTGAAAAGATGATAGACTCCCTCACTGTCCCAACAATAGGCCAACCTGTCAAATTTATTTACTATTATCTAGGTATGGGCAAAAGGGGGATAAATCAAAGTTTTTATAGGGTATTTTTTCAAAATATATTAATAAATATCAATTTACGATATTGGCAAAGTTATGGAAGCCTACATGTGTAAAAATTTCCTACAAAAAATGTTGCATGGCATAGCCAAAACACGTAAGAAAAAAATAACAATACAACAAGGATATGCGCACTGAATGATTGTTCGAGCCCCAGAGAAAAAATCCGGATATTTTTTTAAAAAGGAAAAAAAAAAGGAATAACTTATGTCTCTTTAGTCTTCCATAAAGAAAAACAACTATTGTTAGTAATGATTTTTCAAATATATAAAAATCACAGAAAATATGTTGCACAAAATTGCGCATTTTTAAACATACACTTTTAGATAGATTAATAGAGCTTTATCTATGGTGAAAATATTGACTTCAACGTGACTGCTTCCAGACGTTTAAAATTCACAATCAAATTTATAAGTGAATAAAAATAGGCCAATTGAATCAGAGAAAATACTTTTTTTGTATCAATTCAAAGAAAAATATTGTTTTTAAAACTACGAAAAAAAAACAACAAAAAAAACAAAAAAACATACTACATAAATTATTTTCTAAATCTTCTGATATAATTATTCAAATTTTTATCTTTATAGAAAAAAAATAAAAATCGTTTTTTATCGGTTCATTTTTTCATATTTCATAAAATAAAATAGTAGGGGGGGGGTAGACCGCGTAAAAATATTTCCCCTAATATATTTTAGGAAAACCCTATTTCAAACATATTTTCTTCAAAAGGTAAGTAATTATGGAAACTTTCGGGAAAATCGGACCATTAATTAATTTTTCATAGAATTTTTTTAAAAAGCCTCTAGTCGTAACTTGTTTTTTGACTACGTTAAATTTCAATTGATTTAACGGTGCGAAAATATAAACATTTTTTTCGTTCATAATTTTCATTATTTCCGTAAGCTGAATTTAAAAAAAAAATCATCAGGAGTTTTTGTTTTTTTTAATGTTTCTTCTTTTGAATGGTCCAAAAAAATTTGAAGATAATATTAACCTTTATGCAAGTTTCATTGTGTTAAATATGGAGTGGGGGGTAAATTTCACAGGGCAAATTGGAAGGTACCTAATAATCTCCTTAAGAATTAGTTTAGTGGGCATTCATGATCAGGTCAGATCTCCCAAACAGTACCACTCCGTGGGGTAGGGTCATGAGTAACATTTTAATGTCATCATCGGTAGCATTTTCTGAATGAATGACCTACCGTAAAATGCGACCTTGAATGGTAATTATTTACCCAAACCACCACCCAGCAAGACCACGTGGTCAAATTTATTTGGGGGAAGCCTTTCCTACCGCAGCGATCAAGTAAGGAGTGACAAAGGAATCAGGAATGACCCTGAACCTCCCCCTTTCAGAGCAATGAGAGAGACACTACCTGGAGCGATGCAACCTCTCCCATCTCTTACCCCTGAAGCTAACCCAGATGATTTATCCCGGTTATTGACCGGGATAAATTATTAGGGTTTCATCTAGAAGATTTCTTTGAAAAAAAAAAAAAGTTTTTTTCTTGGCAATTCAATTAAAGAAGCAAGTAAAAATTTGACAAAGAATAAATATTATGACATTTTTAAAAAATCAGAATTCAAAATTCATGGGTTTTACTAAAATAAATCACGTATAGGAACCATAAAAATCGGTAATAAAGGACTATTTGCTCGTAAATTCCCACCATAAAATAAACTGAACCCCCATTTTATGTCCGTGTTTTTGCAATAAATATTTTATTTTTCTTGCACCCGTTATTTTACAATACTGAATATATTTTCTTTATTTATATTAATATTCATTTCAATGTGTATATTCAAAAAGTTTTTATTTTGTGAGAATGATTAGTTTTAAAGTGGGTGCTCGTTTTACAATTTATGACCGTAATTTTGTTTTTTCGTCGACGATGATTAAAATCTGACGTTTTTATTTTAGAGTACCAAAACCAAAAAGAAAAGAAATAACAACAACAAAAGGTAATATTCAACTTTTTACTCGTAAATTCCTACCATAAAATTAGGCTTGGGCATTTTATGGCAGGAATTTACGAGTAAAAAGTTGAAGTGTAAAAACCCCCATTTAGAACTAACCATTGACATCGGGTGGGGAGACCTCATAAAAAATATATATTTCCCCCAATTTTAGCAAAATCCTATTTCAGACATAATTTCATCAACATGTGAATAAGTAGCGAAATGTTCATGAAAATTTGACTCTTAATTGATTTTTCATAGAATTTAAAAACAAAAGCCTCTAGTCGTAACTTGTTTTTGGCTACGTTAAATTTCAATTAATTCAATGGTGCGAAAATGTAAACATTGTTTTCATTCATAATTTTCATTATTTCCGTAAGCTGGAATTTTAAAAAAAAAATCATCAGGAGTTATTTTTAATGTTTCTTCTTTTGAATGGTCCAAAAATTTCAAGATAATATTAACCTTTATTCAAGTTTCATTGCGTTAAATATGGGGGAGGGTAAATTTGACAAGTCAGATTGGACATCACTATCGGTCAAGGATGACGACTGTATGTTTTTTTTTACGACAAATAGTATCTCGTTATTCTATGAAGGAAGGACGGATGCTGATAACCCCCCAAAACACCGGTAATACTTTTTTGGTACGATCAACTGCCACTCGCTCGAGTCCGGCCTATGACATCAGCTTTAGACACGCCCACAATTTTTTTTAGGAAAACAAACGTCTCTTCGCTTACACGAGTACGACCAAGACCAAACACTTATTTTACTTTTACAACGTAATATTTTTAGCTTAGAAAATTAAAGTTTTAAATAAAGAAAACAACTTTGAATCATGTAAATTTAGGGTTCTACAAATATTTTTCTTTACTGCCAAACTGCCACTTGCTCGAATTTATTTATTTTTTGTTTTGCTTTTTTAATAAAGTTTTAACTCAAAGATCTTCTTAAAATTTATTGAGTGAGGGGAAACATGAAATGATTGTTTGATTTCTAAAAAAAAAAAAAAAAATGTAAAGATTCGTGCATATCAAAATAATTGTTAATAAAAATTTATATAAAAATATAGAATCGTTTTATTTATAAATAAAAATGTAAATAAAATAAAATTCGTAACTAAAGAAAAAATGTTTGTAGAACCCTAAATTTACATGATTCAAATTTGTTTTCTTTATTTAAAACTTTCAATTTTCTAAGCTAATAAATATTACGTTTTAAAAGTAAAATAATTGTTTCATGGCTGTAACCAGTGCCCTCTAATTTATCTTAGAGGGCGCTGGCTGTACCCGAAAAGAATTTTGTTTTCATAAAAATTTGTGGGCGTGTCTACAGCTGATGTCATAGGCCGAACTCGAGCGAGTGGCAGTTGATCGTACCAAAAAAGTATTACCCCAAAAACACTTTTACAAAAAAAAGTGACTTTTAAATATTTTGCCTTTGCGGTCGGAGAGGGGGGTGGGGCAAATCGGGAACGTTTATCAACCCTTAAGTTTCACTATGAGGTCGAGATCACCAATAATCGCTGACACAGACATTGACAGCCACCGCCAGAGGACACGATCTGTTTTTGCCGGGCAAACCCGCATCATTTGTTATGAGCCGCCCAATAAAAATGAGTTCGACCTGGTGAGTGTTCAGAAATATAACTTTTTTCAGCTCTCATTTAATAAGTCTTGGAGCATTTAAAATAAATAAATAAACAAGGTTTTATTTATTTATTTTTGTTTAATGGCATATCAATCTTCGTGGGTTATCTAATGCTAAAGCCATACTTGTAGAACAACAGTAATGGTACTACTTAACCCATAGCTGAAGGGGGATAAGAGTGTTCATAACTTTCTCAAAGGTCTGAAAGTGAACCGAATTTACCCATAGCTGGAGGGAGAATATTTGGATTCATATACCAGTCGGTATAAGAAAGCTTCCTCGTTATTATTGGTGTATAATACGGTTTATACTTGTGTATATATATTTACCAACCCCTCCGCACGAGCAGGATATGACACAAGGTCAATTTGTTACGCGGAATTTAGTAGGTTTGAATTCAGAGGTTTCCTTCTCCTAGACTGGTTACCTTCCCAAGGTTAAAGAGCTCAGTCTGTCTACTATTTACCCATAGCTGGAGGGGGAATATATGGATTCATACCTTTGCCAAGGGTATTAGCGCTATGTGAAATGCAAACAGCCTCATCCAGGACTTGAACTCGGGCTGACGAGTCCATTTCCTACTTCTCTAACCATTACACCACGCACCTCCAAATTATACTCGTGTATAAGTCCACATTGTCGGTGGAGCTTAGAATATTAAAAAAAAGTTGTCCTGAGTATGGCACTATACTGCATTAGATGGTGAGCCTAATTTTTCTAAGTTGTCGTAGATCTTAATTTTGGGGTAGTGGGGTTGAAAATTAAGATCAAGAATACAGTTTTTTACAACCCCCCCCCCCCCCCCAAAAAAAAAAACCCCTGTTGTTTCTTTTTTTTTTTTTTCATTAAAGAAAACAGGGCTAAACTTGCAAATCGTCGTCAAAATTAAAACGGAAAATTTTGACGACGATTTGCAACACATCAAACTAAAGACAGGTAAATCAGGTTAGTAATTGTTTTATTTCATTTATTTAACGAATCTTGAAATATTTTCTAAACTGCACATAAATATTTTAGTGTAGAAAATATTTCAAGATTCGTTAAATAAATGAAATAAAACAATACTAACCTGACTTACCTGACTGTTGCAAATCGTCTAACCTGACTTGCCAAAAAAAAAAAAAAAAGTATTTAGAATCGGATTTTTAAAATCAATTTTAATTTCAAAATTTAGTTTGATGTGTTGCAAATCGTCGTCAAAATTTTCCGTTTTAATTTTGACGACGATTTGCAAGTTTAGCCGAAAACAATTGCATGTGTTTCAAGTGTATACGTTTTTAGAATAATACATGTTAAATCCAAATACGACCTATAATTCCTCATTTTAATAGAAGCAATATCGTTTTTCAGTAATATCACGGTAGTAATACAAAAGAGAAGCCAGTTCTGATCGGAGTTTTCTGTGACATGTTTACGAAAAATGATGGAAATAACGATACTAAAATTCTAATAGAAACAAGATAAAGTATTCAAAATAAAGCAATGCAACAGCCCCTAGAAGCAAATGAATTGTACATAAGAGAAGTTTTACTTTTTTTCATTTTATTTTGAACAAAACATGGAAGCAGACGGACGACTAGGAGGTGGTTACATCCCTAGAAGAGAATTTTAACCCCCTAAACAACCCCGTCTCAATTTGACCTAAAATTAAATCTTCAAAGAAATTAAATCAATTTTTATTTTCAGTTTTAAAAAATTCAGTAACCTCAAAATTCAAATCATCATTTGAAAAACGGGACCCCCCCCCTCTCTCTCTCTCTCTCTCTCTCTCTCATCCTTGGAGAAAATTTGCCCAGAATTGAATTATAAAACGAAAAATTAATTAAAACCAAAACATTTTTTTCTGTTTAGAAAGCTTTCATTGTGTTTTTGTGAATTGATGAAATTATTGTATAATGAAAAGAGACGATATTATTTGTGTTCCCAAAAGTATAAGCTGAAAAATTAATATTTTAATGATATATTTTCATTTCAATTTCTAATTCAAATTTTATAAATTGGTTCTGAAATTTTTTATTGAATTTCGGAAAATGTAATTAATATATGATGCGATAATTATCTTATTCTAAAGGTTTTAAAAATCCAAGTATCTTTGCCGTGTTTTTCTTATTCAATTGGATCCATTTTTTCTTTTTGTACATCATGAAATGCAACCCATTTTCATCAGGGCATATAAAAAATATCCGGTTGTACTTTTTTGGTACGGCGCACGATTACTCGATCTGGTACAGAAAACTACGTCGGCTGACCTCAGCTTTAGACACGCCCAGAAATGTTTACTAGTACATTTCCCTTCTCTTAGCTTGTACGGCGTAAAATGTCTTTTTGAGAGAGAGAGAGAGAGAGAGAGAGAGAGAGAGAGAGAGAGAGAGAGAGAGAGAGAGAGAGAGAGAGAGAGAGAATATTTACTTAGAAATGAAACAATTATTTTATTTTAAAAACGTAACATTTTTTAGTTCTAAACCTTCTTTTCTCTCTCTCTCTCTCTCTCTCTCTCTCTCTCTCTCTCTCTCTCTCTAAAAAGACATTTTACTAAGAGAAGAGAAATGTACTAGTAAACATTCTGGGCGTGTCTAAAGCAGACGTCAGCTGACGTATTTTGCTGTACACAATCGAATAATCGTGCGCCGTACCAAAAAAGTATTACCCGGTAAATATCTAATGGCGCTTGATTGATTTGGGGATAAAATCATTCTACGGAAGAAGTCCTCAATTTTGCATAACGATTCTTTGATCAATTGTTTGTTTGTTGTTGTTTGTTGTTTTTTTTTTTTTGCTGGTTGGTTGGTTGGTTGGTTGGTTTTTACGGTATGCCAATCCTTGAAGACGTTTTGTTTTATTCATTTCTTATGGGTATTTCTAAACACTTTTTGAAAAACTTTTTTTCTCCTATTGTTATATAACAGAAATAATGTCTCTATCTCTTGATTCACAAATTCACTAACTCAGTACACCCACTCAGCAACAAAACAAATTAAAACACACTTCAGAACAGAATCTAAATATAAGAAATGTAACATCAAACGGATGTTGTCCCGACAGTAGCTTCAAACAAAATAAACAAAACAAGTTTCTGCGCTTAGGCTCCACGCAAGCTCCTAGGTTAAAAAAAAACCAACAAATTTACAAACAATTAAAAAGCCCCCTTTAAAAATTTTTTTCCAACCAACCATAAACGGCAGGGCGGTGTTGTTGTGGTGTGTGTTATGTGGTGTGTGTGTGTGCTGATTGTTGATGCTACCATCTTTTGTTTTGTCTGTGAAAGCAGGTGAGACTGTACTTAATCCCTTTGCAAAGTATCAATTTTCCCTTCATACAGGTAAAGATATTGGTAGGCAAAGAGTTAAAGAACTCAGTCTGCCCTATTATTTTACTCGTAGTGGCGATGGATTCTTGCCTCTCACATGGCTTTAGTGCGAGGTGAAACGTAAACAGTTCGTCCAGTACTTGAACTCGGTTCATTGATTCCATTTGCTACTACGATAAACCGTTAACAACGTTTGCTTAGACTAATCGTATAGGTTGACATTTTAAGGCATTTTTTAAAACTTCAAAGTACCTGTTGGCTGGGGCTTTAGAAGATACCAACTGCACTTCTGCAAAGGAGTACACCTCCCCAAATGGGTCACGTGTTGCCGTGGGTGGCGACCATCATGCTAAAACGGAATCCTGGTGTATGAGCAGTCCATGTCATGCAACACCCTTTGGCCCTTACTTAGGCTAGACGCATGATTGGAGAGCCCCCTCTGATCAAGGCTGGTCACGTCAAGCCCTAGCTCCTATATGATTGTCCGACCTATTGCCCTTATGGCAGCCCCAACCATATGGGTGCTAGAAGCGCGTGGCTGGGGGTCTTCATGTTCTGGAATGACGTTAAACTCTATCTGATGGCGAGAGTTCCAGTTCTGTAGATCTGGGGAATGTGAGCACCCCTTCATCCATTGCTCCCAGGTCCACTCTTCCCGGAGTGGTAGTACCTTTAGGTTCCATCTATGAGTTAAATAGAAAATGTGTTTACAAAAAAAAAAAAGATCGAGTCGAAAATTTTTTCTTCCAAACTATGGTTACGAATCTTTCAAATCTTTGCCGGCATTAAATGACCCACCTGTGTCGATATGCCGTAAAACAAAACAAAACAAAAACTTCAAAGGGGTTGCTGAAAATGTTCTCGAACAGACCAAGAAGAGCATAAATAAATAACATACAATGACACCAGTGTGGTGCAGCCAGCGCCCGCCTAGTGACGTAAGGCCTACGCCCTTCAGTAACCAAATAAATAGATTAGATTTTTCAAAGGTTTACCTACCCGCCTACATCAAATTCTACTCTTTCATTCAGGACTATAGGGCAAAATAAGCAATATTTTTAATTTTATTAGCAAGCCAAAGACTTTTGGGTTTGAACAATTTGGCATTCCCCTGAAACTGCACCCGAGTCAGCTGCCCCTTCCTGTACCCCTTGTTCGCTACTGCATGAAACTACACCACTATTTCAACTATTAATCCTACGCTTTAACACAACAGACGGTGCAAGATGATTTGGGCCTAGGGCAAGTCTTTAATAGCGCACCCTGTACAGTAACCATCAGTTTGTAAGTCCACTTTCATTATCTTATTAACTTCAATCAATTTTCTTAATTCATTAGCTTTAGAAAATCCAGTTGCTTGTTGATACAATATTTTATGGAAAAAGAGAATTGAACAAATGTCATGCATATTGTCATACAACATGTCACTCAGTAGACAACTCACATAATGTAGCCTACATCTGTCATCAGAGCAAGGCTAAACTTGCAAACTCGGTCGGAAAATTACAAACATATTACAAGGTGTACCAGAAAAAACAGAACCCAAATTATTTATTTATTTCCAATTAAACTAACCCTACAACCCACCTTAGTTTAAAATTAACAGTTTTATTACAAATAATTGTGGTTCTGTTTTTTCTCTGGGTCACCCTAATTTTCCGATCGATTGCAAGTTTTGCCGAGTGCAAAATGATTTGGTGCCTTAGGTAAGCCTTTAGATATGCACCACCTTAAAGTTTGGATAAGCCTAAATGTAGGTGTTGGCAGCCTTTCCGTCTCGAGAGCGATGGATAGTAGTGTCAATTTATAAAAATTGACATACATAGTCTGTGTCGGGTTCATATGGAGGAAGCTGTTGCCCGTTGCAGCAAATCCACCCTCTCCACCACTGCCACTGTGATCAAAGGTTAAGGTACCAATGCGGTTTGGCACAACGGTAGTGTCGCAGGAGTTGAGCTTATACTGTGATTTCAGCATCACACCACATTAGGCTCCGCTCCTGATTGTTTTCGGGGTTATCCCCTACCTTCCTTGAAGACAGCAGAGGTTTTGTGTCGCACTTTTCCTGACTTTGATGGGTTGCCGACCAGGCTAAGCCTTTTAACCATTTGGGATTTATGCAGTAAGTTTCTTCTAAACGTAATACGTCGTACTTATTCCACCGGTATAGAAGATTGTCCAGCCCATTGAACCCAGTATCATAGCTACTGGAACCGTACTCACCGATGTGGTGAAAAATGAAATGAGATAGGGAAACGGTTATTTTGCGTTGTGTGTTCAGATAAGCAACAGTACCTTCAGATCATTTTTCGGGTGGGATGGTGGGTAGGGGTAAGTCCACTAGGGTGTAACTCTTGAAACACCATTGATAACATAATTTTCATCTTGTGGTTTTATTACTTCATCCATGCAAATAACCAATTATTATTATTATATTAAGTCAATAAATACTTTATGTAAATGCCAATGAAACAATTTTTAGTTATTTTTTTTACTTTAGGGTAATCTTTAACAAAAAACAACATAAGCATTTACTTCCCTCCAGGTCACAGTTAAGTGACCAGAAAAAAAAAATCAGAAATTATTTGAAATAAAAAACATGCATTATAAAATTCATTCATTGATAAATCAACACTGAAAATTTCATTAAAATCGGACAATCCCTGGTTATGTATTATTATTTTCAATCGTGGGGGTTAGATTTATTTTGTAAAATACAATTTTACGTCAAATTAGACAGCGTTTACGGCCATGTTAAGATATAATTTTGTGCAAAGTTGATCGAAAAAATAGTTTAAAAGTATTAAAAATAAATTACATGTGTAATATTATTTTGCCACTTTAAAAAAAATTTTTATTATGTTACTACCTTTCGACTTAGACAAAAATTTGACCTTAAATAAACTGATTTAATTAATTTTAATTCGTTTTTTAAAATGAAAAGCAGACGACAAATTGCAGTGCCTATATTACACCATTTATTATTATACTAAAGCTGAGTTAATCAACTTTTACTCTAAAGACTTTTTTACTGTTTAGTTTAATGACACGAAAATTATACTAAATTATCCCTTACTTTTAGGATTGAATTATGTTTTGAAAATATTCTTTTTTAATTGTTCTAATTAATCGTAATTTGCAATTGAGTCAAAAACCGAACAAATCTTTTACTTACTCTGTGTCTATCTATTCTTCCCCTCTATGTATCTCTTGACTACCTCCTCGTTATATAATGTTAGTTTCTCTGAAGAGAGAGAGAGAAGATGAGAGAGAGAGAGAGAGAGAGAGAGAGAGAGAGAGAGAGAGAGAGAATCCAGAGAGAATTTGAAATTATTTCTATGTTAAATTTAACAACCAGCAACCGTACCTTAAATGAGGTCAAACATTTCCTAACAAAATGATTTTAAAGTTTCGTCCGGCCGTATTTTTGTAATTTAAAATTTTTTTTAAATTCCTTTGCTAACTCCCTTTTCCCAATCTCAACTCTCTTGGTAACTGAATCTCAGCAGCTCTTGGGTTAGTTGAATGGGTGACCACAATGGGTCACGTTTTGTCTAATTATATACATGTAGGGCAAAATAAGATACTTCTAAGATGTGACCAGTCATTGATCAGACAATATATTAAAATTGACATCTTAAGTAGAAATAGAAATTTAGTTTGCCTTGAATTTGTTGGCGCCCCAGATGTTGGCGTCCTAGGCGATCGCCTGGTTCGCCTAAAGATAACGCTGGGCATGTTGCAACATTCCTTTCCGCTAGTTTCTCTAGAAAGAGGAAGAAAAAAAAGAAAAACAGCAAAGTAATTCCCCTCTTGGTTCCGATAACTTTTAGTCCGCTCTGTGTCTATATTTCTTTAACAACCGATACATTTCTTTTTCAAAGAGTTTAATTCACCACACACACACACACATATATATTATATGCATACATATATCATATACATACATATATGCATATATATACATACATGTACACATGCATATACGCACACATATATATACATATATATACACATTCATATATATATACATACACACATATATACACATACATATACACATTCATATATACATACACACATATATACACATACATATATACGTACATATACATACAATATATAATACAGACATATATACATACACACACATACGTACATATACATACAATATATAATACAGACATATATACATACACACACACATATATACTTATATATACTTTCTCTCTCCCAATCACACACACACAAGCTATGCGTACACACACACACACACACACACACACACACATATATTTTATTTTTCTCTTTAAATTTCAAGGAAGGAAGTGAAGTATAATAAATAGAAAAATAATTTTACAATAAATGTTATAAAAATGATTATTTATTGTAAAGATTTAGAAAACAATATTTAACCTGGAACAGTAAGTATCACCAGGTCATCTCATCACAAAACTTACCAAAGGCAAAGCACTGAGTAGTTAACTCCAGGTGATTAAAAACGAATAAGTAGTTAATATTTAAAATCCTAACTGTGATCTTTTAAATAAAATTTTTAAATTATTATTAATTTTTTTTGTCATCAAAATTTTTAAAATTAGACATGACCACTTTTTTTTTCTTAAAAAAACCTTTTCTGGTTGGTAGCTTAAAAAAAAAATCATTTTTTCCTTAGTTCTTATTCGTTAAAAATGAATATTGTTTTGTATATTTTTTATTTTATTTTTTCTATACGACCTAGAAAATTTACACTTCCCTAATGCGCGCGTTTAATATTCATTGCTCTTTCTTTCCTTTTTATTTGCTATATAAATGTATATATTGTATATTATTAAATGTATTGTATTGAAAAGTTTATTGGGAGAGAAAAAAAGAAGAAGAAAAGATAGTGAAAAATGAAAGGGATAATATTATATTCATATAAAACTTTTATGCTTTCAAATTGATATGGATTTAATAATACAAAAAAAAATCATTATTATCACCCAGCTACTTCTAATATTAATGTCTTCTTCATTGTAAATGTGTGCTACCACGTAATGCAAAGACTAAATCGTTGTAAACTGAATCCTTATTGATTTGTGCTTGAAAAAAAAAAAAAAAAAAAAAAATGCGAGAAACGCGTGCGTGCGTGCGCGCACACGTGTGCGCAGTATGTGTGTGTACATATGCTAGCCTTTTTTTTTTTTTCTTTTTTTTTAACTACATCTCTGATAATTAATTACTGTGTAAGTGCACGCGTGTACTCTCTTTTTCTCTGTAAAAATGTAACGAGCATATTTGTGTGTAAATTGTCAATAATCTATTATTACACATACACTACAATGATACACAATTGAATACACACATACATACATACACACATCCAATCTTTTTCTCCTCCCTACCAATACCCCCACCCATCTCCCCCCGATGTCTTTAACCTCTCTACTTTTTCTTTCTCTCTTTCTTTCTTTTTCCTCTCTTTATTATAAGCTAACAACAAATCAAAAACGGCTATATTACTACCGTTGCCTGCTTGTTTTTACTACTTGGATTGTCCGTCCGGGAGGTCTATAAAGGAAAAAGAGGACGAAAATGATTTTGATGTAAAAAAGAAGGAAAGAAAAGAAAGAGAAAGAAAGAAAGAAAGAAAAAGAAAAAGAAAAGTAAGTGTTGTTGTGTAAGAAAAACAAAACAAAAACAAGAGTCTAGTGTTGAAAAAAAAAGCGTCATCTATCATCGCTGTGTATTTATTTCACGGCACATTGAAACCGAACTTAAAAGTGCATACACACACATACCAATTTTTTTTTTCATTTGAAAAAAAAGTGTAAGTTTGATTTTTTTTTTTTTTTTAATGGGCACTCACTTGAAATGTACATAGCTGTTTGACCGCGAAGCGAGCACTTGTTAGATGTTATGTATGGGTGTCTAAAAGACTTGTCCAAGGCCAGTAAATTCTAACAAATTTTAACCTGGATAGTTTTTTTCCCCCAAAGATACCTGCACCACTTTTTAAAAAAATACCCTGTAATCAACATAACCTGGATTACCAACCCTCCTCAATGACATGGTTTTAAATACAAAAAGGAAAAAAAGAAGCTCTTGAGTTCATATTTAATTGTAATAATTATATAATTTTTATTATTGTAAGTAAATGATTTTAAATTACCTTTCTCCAGATGGAAAAACTTAAAAAAAAAAAAAAAAAGAGAAACTATATTTTAAAAAGAAACAAACTACCTTTAATCACCTCTCAGCCAGTAATGGTTTTTATTATTTAAAAAAAAATCTCGTAATTCTTTTCCTTTTTCTTTATTTTTCACCGATTTAGGCCGCTGTAAATGTAAACGAATTTAGAACAGTCGTAGTAGGAAATATATATATATATATATATATATATATATATATATAATCAGAAAATAGTAACAAATTGTAGTTAGTTACAAAACGCACATTGTTCGATTAAACCACTATTATTGTACTTCTATCTATTTTTTTAATTTTTAATTTTATTTTTAATTTTTTTTTGACTGGGGTCCCAATTCATGAGGTTTGTTGTGCATCAACACTCAAACAGGGTTTGAAAATCTCCAAAGTTTGCTCTTTTTATATGCAAGGGAAAACCCTTACAACGAGGTTGGTGGCCAAAAAGTGAGGGTTCATGTCAATACCCTCAATTCATGGCCACTTAGCTCTTACATTCCACATTTCATATCGCATCTCCTGGCGAATAATCTATTTACAAACAAAACACAGCCCATTATTCAATTTTCCTTTTTATTTTTTTAAACCCCTTTCTGCCTATCATCAATGTACCTACCACTTTTTGTAGGAGGCCTGAAAATTCGAAACATGATGCTTGTTTTTTTTCACAAGGTAGGATGGATGATGAAGATGCTGAAAAGCTGAAGGGGTCTCCCTTTCTCTCTCTTTGGAAATGGTCCCTGTCTTTATAGCCATCTTGGTTAAGTTTTTAAGCATTAAAAGATGTTTTAAAAAGGAGAAGAAAAAACCTTGAATTTTAAAAATTCTGTACGAAGAAAAAATACTTGTATGCTATTTAAAAAAGAAAAACATTAATAACAGCATGTGCTTCTTTTTGGGATAAAAAATAAAGTATAGATTTTTTTTAAATGTTGCCAGAGAAAGAAAGAAAACATTTTAAGATCTAAAATTATTTTATTTTTTAAGGGATACGGAAGGAATGTCATTTTTTTGTTTGTTTGTTTTTTAAAAATCTATTTTAGATTTTTTATTTACTTTTTTTTAAAAAGGCAGACATCTTAAAATATATATTTTACGGGCACATAACTAGGATGCGTTATTTATTTATTTTATTGCACTTTTTACAATGAGGTCGAAAGATTTTGTTCATGTTTTTGTTCATTCATTCATTTATTCAATTCGTAAAGTGATTATTACTTATTCAAAATATAATGTTACCTATTTTTTTTTAATTAATGTATGCAAGATTTTCGTTGATTAAAAAATATTACGTAAAAAATAACGGACATTAATACTATCTTTCCTAAGTAAAATAATTAATCCATTAAAATTATTGGGTTTTTTTTTCTTCTTTTCCTTTGAGTCTATATGATAAAGTAAGGACTAAGGATCAACAAAAATACTTCAATTTAAAAAAAGTTAAATGGAAATAACTCTTATTCATTAAATGATTCGATTTCTATTTAAATAGCGTGTAAATTTTATTTCAAAATAAATTTATTTTTTTATTTTTATTTAATTTTTCAGTCTAGTCTAAGAATCTAGAATTTATCTTATTTTAATTTTATTTTCCTTGTGACTTTTTTTTTAAAAAAAATTGTAATAAGACCGTAATATTATTATCTAATATTTGCATGCATAAGATCAACGTGTGTGTGTGTGTGTGTATACATACACATACACATCACAATGTTATGTAGGTAAATCAAATTTTAAAGCACGTTCGGTCGGTGCGAAATATATATGTATATTTATTATTTATTTATTTATTTATTTATATCCTAAGATCACAATATGTCACCCCTCAAAAAATCTAAATTCGTAAAACTAAATAGAAAATATTCACACTTAAACAAGCTCTTATTAGCTCAACTGTGTCTCTAGGTATATATTGATATTTTCCACCCCTGAAATTTAGTTCAGGCCAATTGATTTCTGTCTTTAAAACAGCAACAAGGCTTTTTTCTTTATGCACAAAACATCAAAACAGATGAAGAATGAAGTTTTAAATAAAGGACATTAAAAAACGATTGCAATGATATTTAAATTTCAATATTTATCTCACCCGTTTTTGGAAGCTGGTGTTACTGTTTGTTTCACGTCAGGTTGACTAACAACAACAACAATATTATGAAATGGACATACATTTTCTATGTGTGTGTGTATGTGTGTATATATCTGTGTTTATATATCTATCTATATCTATATATCTCACTGTCTCTCTCTTTTTATATATATATATCTATATATATTGAGAGAGAGAGAGAGAGAGAGGTTATATATATATCCCTATTACTAGATTAGATTTTGTATATATACGATAAGTTCTAATGAATATAGCAGTATGTTTTGTAAAATTCAATTAATTCACCTAGTTCTTTTTCATCGTCACTTAAGTCAATTGAAATTTTTGTCCTGTTTTTATGTGTGCCGTTTTTAAATTCTAAAATAAATAATTAAATATTTTCTTAATTATCTTTTAAAAAGTAAAATTGACTAGTATGACCTTGGGTCATACACTTAAAAAAAATATTCTTTTCACACCCGTATTTTTTCACCCCCCCTTTTTTTTACGAAGAAAATTATTTAAATTTATAAAAGTGACTTTTTACTGCTCAATATTTAATAATTGTTATCTGATCAATCACAAAAAAATGTCACATGGTGACTGGGGAAGCTAGGGATATCAACAATTACCGGTAATTATGAACTTTTGTTTAGTAAATTAGGGTGTCCCAGAATAAACAGAACCCACAAATTTTGTAATAAAACTGTTAATTTTAACTAGGGGTGGGTTAGGGTTTGGGTTCTGTTTTTTCTGGGTCATCCTGTACAGGGTGACCCAGAAAAATGGATACTCAATTTTTTTAATAAACTCATGTTTTTTCGATTTAACCCATAGATGGGACCCTAACAAGTACTTAGTACCTGGTACTACCACTCCGGGTCAGAGTGGACCAGAAAGCAATGGTGATGAAAGGGTGCTCCATATTCTCCAAAACTGGAACCTCACCATCAGATAGTTTAACGTCATTCCCAGGACATGTAGACCCTCAGCTACCACTTTCTAGCACCCATATGATAAAAAGGGTTGGGGTTTGCCATAAGGGCAATAGGGTTGGGCAATCATATAGGTGCTAGGGTTGACGTGACCAGTCGATTGATTTTTTTTAATCAGACAGAAGACAGTAGAAAAGTGATTTAATTTTTTTTATGTTGGAAACTCTGATAATATAAATTTATACCCATTAATAATTAATCTATCAGATAAATTATGGGATGTGGCCCAAGACTGTTTTTTTTTTATCTAGGTCTCCTAGAGACCCACATGTATATGGGGGTGGTCAGAGACAAAAAAAATCCTATTGGTATATTCCTTTAGAGGTCCTTTTGGGATTGACTCTGACCCCAGCTCCTCTTAGTGCAACAGGGAGGTGCTGTAGGTGGTTGGGGTGGAGCTAGACTGCTAAATCTATCACAGTCATTGTAATTTTTTTTCTATATTTGCAGGTAGATTTTTTCTTGGCAATTCTGTAAAAAAAAAAAAACTTAAAAAAACCCAAAAAACTTTCAATTTCGTAGTGATGCTGATAGGTTTTTGATTTAGTTTGTCCTGGGATGCACATATTTGCTTTGAAGGAGTTCACTGGAAAATTTATGGGTCCCAACTAAAGCCGGCCAACTCCTACCTTGTAACCTATCCTGTGTAATTCGTTTCTAAGAAGCTAGTGAAATGTATTTACAGTTAGCTGGAAATGGTGAGGGAAGAAAAAAGTAAAACACTCATGGATACTGCATCCTTTTAGATTTTTGTGCATCCTTTTAGATTTTTGTGCATCAGGGATGCAGGATGCATACCTATCAGTATCTCTGATTTTGAAATTTTAAAATTTCTTAACAACCCCCACCCAAAAAATAAACAATACAATTACAAAAAAAACCCAATACAATTGACAAATTTAGCTCAGTCGGTAGAGTGTTCAGCTAGAAATCACAAGGTTCCTAGTTCGATACCGGTCCTCGCCAACTCAGCGTTATGAGTAGCACAGGGATCTGTGCGGTAAAGTAAGGAGCTGATGGTAGGTGTGGTGCTCCACCTCAGATGCAAAAACAATCTCCTTGGTCTAGCGCTAGTGAAAAGGGAATAGACTCCCTCGCTGATTGGCTGATACCAACATTAGGCCGCCCCGACGACTTTACTTTTTTTTACTTACATTATGTATTGATAGATTTTAACTGTATGTCAACCTGTCTAGGGTTATTTTATGCCTAGAGGTTAGGGTGTCACATTCATTGTACCTTACATTTACATTTTTACTGTGTAATTGCTTCTTAAGTTTGTTTTTGTACACAATTATATAACCAGTATTTCTATCTAATACAAATAATTGCACACACATTGCATGGTTACAAGTATTCTTATCTAATACTAATAATCTTTACACATAGTTCCAAGTAATTATTTCTATTTAATAAAAATCATTTGTTTGCATACAGTTATACGGTTTCAAGTGTGTGTGTGTGTGTGTGTGTGTGTGTGTGTATATATATATATATATATATATATATATATATACTCAAACAAACAAACAGGATGACTATATATGCTCCCCATCCCCCTGGGGTTGAGGACTTTGGAGGGGATTTCCGTGACGACTGCCAACTAAAGCGTAAACGCAACACTCTCCTATAAAAAGGGTGGAGCAATCTATGGCGGCCTTTACATACATATAGATGTGTGTATTAAAACGGTTAAAAACCCCTTTGCATTCTGTGGGTGACGATAGCCGTGCAATTAAGCTGTCCACCTGATGCTGAATCAATTGGGTTTCTATCCCAGCTGTAGGTAGCTCACAAATGTATAGCCACTCTGAAGAGACTTGATAAGTTGAAACACGTGTCTGTGGATGACTATATATATATATATATATATATATATTAGTGCTTTAAAAAGACAGACTAAAAGATTCATTATTAAAAAAAAAATTGTATATATTTTACAAAAGGCAAAAAAAATGAGTTGCTAGCTATCTTTTTTCTATTGTAAAATATATACAATTTTTTTAATAATGAATATTTTAGTGTGTCTTTTTAAAGCGCTAATAAAATTCTGTACACCCCCAAAATTTACATATATATATATATATATATATATATATACATTGTAATATATACTGTCATTATCATATGATATACCATGTGATGAGCCTGTATATACATGCATAGACAGATATACTCACTTACACACAGACATATGTCTGTGTGTGAGTGAGTATGTCTGTCTATGCATGCATATGCAGGCTCATCACATGGCATATCATATGATAATGACAGTATATATTACAATGTACATGATACACAACAATAATAATATATATATATATATATCTTAGATTTATATAGGCCCCAATTTTGGTCGAAATAAATTTATTATGGAATTACGGTGTTGAGTTTTTCCTTCTTTTCTATGATAAATATTGCTCTGTATATAATCTAAAAAGTTTATCATACATTGAGCTCTCTTTAGTGATTTAAAGATTCGCTGTATTTATACATACTGGATCATACAATATTAATACAGTGTATCTTAGAAATCACATATAGAATCATCCCTTACTACCAAGTTTTGGATAAATCTCTTTTATATATATATATATATATATATATATATATATATAATAGTTACTTGAATCTATAATAGCTTACAAATGATTATCATTAGTTATTTAAAACATAATTGCTTGTGCCAGAACAAAACATATACAAACAAATTATAGAACAAATCCTGAAATATCCCTATTAACAACTAACAACGACAAAGAAAGTCTTTGAGAAAAAAACAAAAAACAACAAAATAACCACCAAACCCTCTGGCCACCAATGTGTAGAATTTCTAAAAACTCTCAAAACATAATTAACTGTTGAAGTGAGTTTGTATATTGTTGATTTGAACAACAATAACTAACCACAACATGTTGCTGTGAACAGGATTCAACCTAGATGGACAGTTTATTGAGTTACGGCTTGCTTGTTGCCTTGTCTAACCAATTCGATGGTAATTGGAATATTGTTTCTACAACTCCCTCACCCCCTTCTTGTGGGCAGGGTGCTACTTGAGGTGGGCAGCTCTTTAAGGCCTGACTTGTTGTAGGGCAATAATCTGGACAAACCAACAGTATACTAATTCATTTTTATTGAGTTACGGCTTGCTTGTTGCCTTGTCTAACCAATTTGATGGTAATTGGAATATTGCTTCTACATCTCCCTCTCCCCCTTTGAGCAGGCAGGATGCTACTTGAGGTGGGCAGCTCTTTAAGGTCTGGCTGGACTGGAAAGCACTTTTATTGTTACGGCTTGCTTGTTGCCTTGTCTAACCAATTTGATGGTAATTGGAATATTGCTTCTACTTCTCTCTCTCCCCCTTCTTGCGGGTAGGGTGCTATTTGAGGTGGGCAGCTCTTTAAGGCCTGGCCTGTTGTAGGGCAATAATCTGGACAAACCAACAGTATACTAACTCATTTCAACATGGTACTGTGAACAGGATTTGACCTAGCTGGATGGGGAAAGCACTTTTATTGAGTTATGGCTTGTTTGTTGCCTTGTCTAACCAATTCGATGGTAATTGGAATGGGGGCATCTGTTGGCTGTAGGTGTCAACATGTTATGTCTGAGAATAGAATTGTGGTGGCTGAGCAGTCTGTAACCCGGGTACTAAGTGGTCCATTATATGCAACACAAATTGAGGAGGCGCATGGTGTAATGGTTAGTCATAGGAAATGAACTCGTCGACCCGAGTTCAACTTCCTGAACAAAGCTGTTTGCATTTCACATAGCGCTAATACCCTTGGGAAAGGTATGAATCCAATTCTCCCTCCAGCTATGGGTAAACAGCAGGACAGACTGGGCTCTTTAACCATGGCTAGGAGAAGGAAAATTCTGAATTCAAACCTAATAAACTCCACTTAAGAAATTGAACTTATGTGCATCTGACTCGTGCGGAGGGGTTGGTAAATATATATATATATATGCAACACATGCAAATCCTGGTGGCTTAGCAGTCCATGACATGCAACACTCCACTTTGGCCCTAACTTAGGCTAGACATGCAGTTTTGATCATTTGGGTGGTTATGTCAAGCCCTAGTACCTATATGATTGTTATGGCAAACTCCCAACTCCTTTTTTATCATATATGTCCTAGAAGGCTTAGTGCTCTGGGCATGACATTAAACTGTATATAATGGTGAAGTTCCAATTTTGGTGCTCTTTGGAATGTGGAGTACCCCTTCATTGCCATTACTCCCAGGTCCACTCTGACCTAGGGTGGTAGTACCTGTTATGGTCCCATCTATGGGTTAAATGAAAAAAATGAGTTTTAAAAAATAATTTGAATACTCATCAAGAATGAAAATGTCTTCAGCATAAAATAACACAAAGGATTGACATGTTGTAAAATCCAACCAATCAACCCCTCTCTCTCTTTCTTTCTCTCTCTCTCTTTCTCTCTCTCTTTCTTTCTCTCTCTCTCTTTCTCTCTTTCTCTCTCTCTCTCTCTCTCTTTCTCTCTTTCTCTCTCTCTCTCTCTTTCTCTCTCGCCCTCTTTCTTCCTCTTTCCCTCTCGCCCTCTTTCTTCCTCTTCCTCTTTCTTCCTCTTCCTCTCTCTTCCTCTTTCTCTCTCTCCCTCTCTCTCTCTTAGCCTTTGGTAAAACATTTAGTTTCACAAAAAGCAACTGACACGGCATATATGTTTATAACACAAACTAACAAGTATGACATTAAACTGAATATTTACCACGTACCCCACATGTACAGGTTAGGCACAAGGCCCTCTTAATGCAGAACCACTCACGAACCGAAGCTCATGGGAGGCAGGTGCAAAAAAATGTGTTGATCCTGTCGGCATTCCCCCTCAAGGCACCGGGCAATAAACCCAGCCCTGCCCCTTTAAATTGAGAGGGGCAGGTGTTGCCTGGGGGGACACTAAACTGTATCTGGTGGTGAGTTCTCCAATTCTAGAGTTCTAGGGAATTTGGAGTACCCTTTCATTGCCACCATTCCAGGTCAACTCTGACCCAGAGTGGTAGCACCTGTTAGGGTCTCATCTATGGGTCTAGTAGATCTGTTTGAAAATTATTAGTATTTGATAGGAATATGTGATACCATATAACTGTAAACCATTTAAGAATAGTTACTAATAGCTATAATTGTTTACTAGTGATTATTATTACTTACTTAAAACCATACAACTGTGTGCAAATTATTTGTATTAGGTAGGAATTTCTTTATATCATATAACTGTTCAAATACTTTTCAGAAACAGTTATATAAAAATTGTAAATATAAACATAAAATGCACCTCTACAGATGGGTAAGAACCCTCCCCCACAAGGGCTACTTGTTGGCTGTGGGTGGTGACCCATGATGCTTAAGGACGGAATCCTGGTCACTCAGCAGTCCATTACATGCAATATTCCACTTTAGTCCTTACTTTGGCTAGACAGGCAATCATAAAGGAACCCTTGGATCAATTGGCTGGTCACACCAAACCCTAGCGCCTATATGATTGTCTCAACCTTATGGCTCTTATGGCCAACCCGCAACCCTTTTTATCATATGTGCTAGAAGGCAGTGGATGAGGGTTTTAGTGTCTTGTATGATTTTAAACTGCATCTAGTACTGGAATTCTAATTTTGGAACTCTTGGGAGTGTGGAGTACCCCTTTATTGCCATTACTCCCAGGTCCACTGACCAAGAGTGGTAGTACCTGTTAGGATCTCATCTATCAATTAGATAAAAAAAAGGGAGTTTTAAAAAAATTTTAATACCAAACAACAATGTACAAGGGTGTGTCAAAAAGTAATGCCATTTTCTTTATTTCATGTAAAGTTTTTTTTATAAAACTACGGCCTACATTGAGACCCTAACGAGGCTCAAAGCAAGAATCCGAGAGTAAGACCCAACTTGCCAATTGACAATATCTTCCTTCTGCATGACAATGCTCGACCACACACAAGCATCCGGACAAGGGAGAAAATCGCCTCATTCGAATGGACAACATTACCACATCCTCCATACTCACCAGATTTAGCGCCTTCAGACTATCAGCCCCATGAAAGAGGATTTGAGAGGCAAACATTATTCCAGTGACGATAAAGTGAAATCTGTAGTGAAGAAGTAGCTAAAAGAACAGTCAACAGAATTTTATGGGGCAAGGATACATACCCTCATTCGAAGGTGGAACATTGCTATTGAGAGAAATGGTGACTGTGGAGAAGTAGGGATGTGATCTACAGAGGACCAACTTCATTTCGATGGATGATACATGTTCCTGTGTTGGTAATTATACCTGTCCTAAACACAATGGCATTACTTTTTGACTCACCCTCATATAAAACAAAAAAATCTTCGGCTTAAAATAACCCAAGGGGTTGGCATGCAGTAAAACCAACCAACCAACCTAATCACTAAGCATAAAATAACCCTGGATGCCGTTAAAATCAATTGATCAATCAATCTATTTTCATGCATAAGTAAGTAGGAAAGTTATCTGGGTGGCGTAAGGTCGGTATCAGCCAGACGAGGGAGTCTATCCCCTTTTCACTAGCACTAGACCAAGGAGAGTGTTTGAGCATCTGAGACAGAGCGCCACTCCTACTACCAGCTCCTCACTTTACCGCACATTTCCATGTGTTACTTATACGCTGAGTTGGTGAGGGCCAGAATCGAACCAGGAACCTTGAGGTTCCCAGCCAGACACTCTACCGACTGAGTTAAACCTGCCCTATTTTCATGCATAATGACAATTTAAATCTTCTCTTCCTCTACCTTTCACTCCCACCTCCCCCCACTTTTCCTTTCTCCCCGCTCTTTCCTAGTTTTATTTTTCTACCCCCCTTTCTTATCCTACTTTCTCCACTCCCCCACCATCTTCTTTTCCTCCACACCATCTTATTTAAGACCTCTCTTTCTCTCCGACTTTGGTAAAGCATTTAGTTTCATGAAAAACAACTGACACCATATATATATTGGTGCTTTTAGTAGAATTCCGTCCCAGTCTCCTGCCTTAAAAAACGCTAATAGCTGAAAAAATAACCCTCCCTAAATAAAATAGAAATACCAAAAAAATGTTTTTATTTTTTATTTGTAATTGATTGTCGAACAAAAAAAAATGAAAATACCAGAAAAAAATTTTTTTTTTTTTTTTTAGCAGATTGAAGGTGTTTTTATCAACAAATTATTATTATTTTTAATTCTTAATGGTTTGAAGGCCATATTTTTATCAACAAGTAAATGTAAATATTTAGCCCTCTCCCTTAAAATATTTTAAAGATGGGTAGGATTAAAATATTTACATTTACTTGTTGAAAAAAGACTGGAGGGGGTAAAATATTGCATTAACTTTTGGGGAAAAATGCCTTAAGCACTTCAGCAGGCACCGCTTCAGCTAGGGACTTCATTCATAGGGAGGTTTTTTCGGGTTTTTTTTCTCCAGCTGTCACCGCCTAGCGTTTTTTAAGGCAGGAGGCCGTGACAAAATTCTGTGAATAGCACCTATATATTTATAACAAAGTGTGACACACACTAACACTAAGTAGGTATGTAGCTACAACTAAGCATATATATATATATATATATGGTGTGTATATATTGATTTGATTAGATTAATTTTGTTTTTTATATTTTTCTTATTATTTAAACGTGAAGTTTTATTTGGCATGTTCATTATTATTATGATACTAGCAGGACCTGTGGATATACCACAGTATGAAAATTTAATTATTACATTTGATATGTTTACTAACTGAACTATTTAGCAATAGCTCTTATGTAAAAAGTATAATCATCTTGATTTAACTCTCTCTCTCTCTCTCTCTCTTTCTTTCCTTCTTTTCATCTTTTCATTATGTTCGATTGAAACAGATTAGCATTATCACTTCCGTGTGCTCGCTCCCTCTCTCTTTCCCTACTTTCTTTCTCATGTCTTTTTCTATGTAGTATGTCCTTTTTCTTCCATTCATAAGAAATAAGAATTTGGTGATTAAGTGACACCAGATAATCAGGATTTACATTTTTGAATTTCATCTTGGCCAATTTGGATAGTCTCATTTTGAATCAGAGGGTATTGCAAGATGATAACAGTCGGAAGATTAAGGAACATATAAGCGTACTAGATTATATATAGATTATGGACAAATATATTCATGGGTATGGTACTAAACTGCATCTGATGGTGAGGTGCCAGTTCTGGAGATCTGGGAAGTGTGGAGTGTCAAATATACATGAGAAAATCTTTCAGGTTTATGCAGATAATGTGGAACATGAGGGTGGTGGCAATACCAATTGTAGTTGGTGCCCTCAAAGAAGTCTCCATATCAAACCATTAAGAAAAAAGTAAATTTGTCACCCACACCCTTCAATTTTTCAAAATTTTTTTCCAGGTGTAGACTGTTAACGTTAGACAATCCCCAAAGTTTGAGCTTCCAGTTAAAAAAAAAATTATGTCGTTTTTTGTTGTTTTTTTTTAATTTAAAAAAAATTTTTTTTATATTTAAAAATTTTTTTTTTTTATCGAATAGAATTGAACATTTTTTTTGCCATAGTTGCAGTGCCACATCGGGATATTGAGGGGAACTGAAAGATCAGAAGAAGAACCAAGACTATCCAGACCACAGCATTGTTAAGATCAGTTAGAATACTAACATAAGTCCTGGAGACCTGAGAAGACTTGCTGTCACTTGAACTTAAGTGAAAAGCCACCAGTTTAAACTGGTGTGAAAAACTCGCAAGAAGTAAAGTAATAATACATACCATTGTGCAAATTAATTGAAACAAAATGAATAATTCCGTTATTATTTACTTATCTGAGATCTTTCTGTAAAACTTACCAGTGTGTTTGTGCAGCGTTACAATTTTCGTACTCTTCCTTGTTTTAACTTCCATTGCAGGCAATGGCCATAGGACAACTAATTGATAGTTGAGACAATAGTGTCTGGGCGTGATAAAAATCTGCATTTTTACAGCACACCACTTCAGGTGACCTGAGGAAAAAATAGAAATCTATTACACCTTGTTACTCCAATAGGTATCTAACAAACGAAATAAAATGATGAAAGTAAACTCTGTGGGGGAGGGCACAGTCAAGTCCGACGTATATGTTCTCCCAACTGACAAAGTCCTTCGTCTGCAACAATCTCTCACAAAAGTACTACTCTCATCTTAACAGCAAAACTCCTTACCATCGTTCTCTTTCAGTCTGGGAGAACAGGCTCTTAAATACACAGTTAATATGTACATCCGGGCTTCTTACTCTGGTCTGGCATTGCCCGTTCAATATCCACCAGCATTTTGAGTACGTGTCAATACTGTTTACATCCGGGTTACTGCCAACAGCATTTCAGCGACGAGGAGGTAGCGAGTTCAAATATCCGTGACCACTCACTACACTCCTCCCCCTCGCACAGGCCAAAGATGATATGATACATTCCTGTGTTGATAATTATTCCTGTCCTAAACAAAATGGCATAATACTTTTTGACTCACCCTTGTACAAAACAAAAAATATTCGGCATAAAATAACCAAAGGGTTGACATGCAGTAAAATCACCAACCAACCAACCAACCAACCAACCAACTCATCGCTAAGCATAAAATAACCCTGGGTTGGTTTGACATGCCGTTAAATCAATTGATCAATCAATCTATTTTCAGGCATAAGTAAGTAGTAAAGTACGTCTGGGTGGCCAAGGTTCGGTATCAGCCAGACACGAGGAAGTCTATCCCCTTTTCACTAGCCACTGAGCCAAGGAGAGTGTTTGGGCATCTGAGACAGAGCGCCACTCCTACTACCAGCTCCTCACTTTACCCACATATCCATGTGTTACTTATACGCTGAGTTTGGTGAGGGCCGGAATCGAACCAGGAACCTTGAGGTTCCCAGCCAGACACTCTACCGACTAAGCTAAACCTGCCCTATTTTCATGCATAATGACAATTTAAATCTTCTCTTCCTCTACCTTTCACTCCCACCTCCCCCCACTTTTCCTTTCTCCCCGCCTCTTTCCTAGTTTTATTTTTCTACCCCCCTCTTATCCTGCTTTCTCCACTCCCCACCATCTTCTTTTCCTCCACACCATCTTATTTAAGACCTCTCTTTCTCTCCGACCTTTGGTACAAGCATGCAAAATCCTGGTGCTTAGCAGTCCATGACATGCAACACTCCACTTTGGCCCTAACTTAGGCTAAACATCATTTGGCTGGTTATGTCAAGCCCTAGTACCTATATGATTGTTATGGCAAACTCCCAACTCCTTTTTATCATATATGTCCTAGAAGGCTTAGTGCTCTGGGCATGACATTAAACTGTATATAATGGTGAAGTTCCAATTTTGGTGCTCTGGGGAATGTGGAGTACACTTTCATCACCATTACTCCCAGGTCCACTCTGACCTAGGGTGGTAGTACCTGTTATGGTCCCATCTATGGGTTAAATGAAAAAAATGAGTTTTAAAAAATAATTTGAATACTCATCAAGAATGAAAATGTCTTCAGCATAAAATAACACAATGGGTTGACATGTAAAATCCAACCAATCAACCTCTCTCTTCCTCTTTCTCTCTCTTCCTCTTTCTCTCTCTTCCTCTTTCTCCTCTTCCTCTTTCTCTCTCTTCCTCTTTCTCTCTCTTCCTCTTTCTTTCTTTCTCTCTCTTTCTTCCTCTCTCTTCCTCTCTCTCTCTTCCTCTCTCTTTCTTCCTCTCTCTCTTTCTCTTTCTTCCTCTTCTCTCTCTCTCTCTCTCTTCTCTTTCTCTCTTTCTCTCTCTTCTCTCTTCTCTCTCTCTTTCTCTCTCTTTCTTTTCTCTCTCTTTTCTTTCTATCTCTTTCTCCTCTCTCTTTCTTCCTCTCTCTTTCTTTCTTTCTCTCTCTTTCTTTCTCTCTCTTTCTTCTCTCTCCTCTCTCTCTTTCTTTCTCTCTTCTTTCTCTTCTTTCTTTCTCTCTCTCTCTTCTTCCTCTCTCTTTCTTCCTCTCTCTTCCTCTCTCTTTCTTCCTCTCTCTTTCTCTCACTCTTTCTCTTTCTCTCTCTCTCTCTCTCTCTCTCTCTTAGCCTTTGGTAAAACATTTAGTTTCACAAAAAGCAACTGACACGGCATATATGTTTATAACACAAACTAACAAGTATGACACTAAACTGAATATTTACCACGTACCCTACATGTACATGTTAGGCACAAGGCCCTCTTAATGCAGAACCACTCACAAACCTAAGCTCATGGGAGGCTGGTGCAAAAAATGTGTTGATCCTGTCGGCATTCCCCCTCAAGGCACCGGGCAATAAACCCAGCCCTGCCCCTTTAAATTGAGAGGGGCAGGTATTGCCTGGGGGTGGGGGCACTAAACTGTATCTGATGGTGAGTTCTCCAATTCTAGAGTTCTAGGGAATTTGGAGTACCCTTTCATTGCCACCATTCCAGGTCAACTCTGACCCAGAGTGGTAGTACCTGTTAGGGTCTCATCTATGGGTCTAGTAGATCTGTTTGAAAATTATTAGTATTTGATAGGAATACGTGATACCATATAACTGTAAACCATTTAAGAATAGTTACTTATAGCTATAATTGTTTACTAGTGATTATTATTACTTACTTAAAACCATACAACTGTGTGCAAATTATTTGTATTAGGTAGGAATTTTTTATATCATATAACTGTTCAAAAACTTAAAATGCACTTCTACAGAGGGGTAAGAACCCTTCCCCACAAGGGCTACTTGTTGGCTGTGGGTGGTGACCCATGATGCTTAAGGACGAAATCCTGGTCACTCAGCAGTCCATTACATGCAATATTCCACTTTAGTCCTTACTTTGGCTAGACAGGCAATCAGAAAGGAACCCTCAGATCAATTGGCTGGTCACACCAAACCCTAGCATCTATATGATTGTCCTGCAACCTTTTTTATAATATGTGCTAGAAGGCAGTGGATGAGGGTTTTAGTGTCTTGTATGATTTTAAACTGCATCTAGTATTGGAATTCTAATTTTGGAACTCTTGGGAGTGTGGAGTACCCCTTTATTGCCATTACTCCCAGGTCCACTGACCCAGAGTGGTAGGACCTGTTAGGATCTCATCTATCAATTAAATAGATAAAAAAAGGGAGTTTAAAAAAATTTTTAATACCAAACAACAATGTACAAGGGTGAGTCAAAAAGTAATGCCATTTTCTTTGTCATGTAAAGTTTTTTTTATAAAACTACGGCCTACATTGAAACCCTAACGAGGCTCAAAGCAAGAATCCGAGAGTAAGACCCAACTTGCCAATCGACAATATCCTCCTTCTGCATGACAATGCTCTACCACACACAAGCATCCAGACAAAGGAGAAAATTGCCTCATTCGGGTGGACAACTTTACCGCATCCTCCATACTCACCAGTTTTAGCACCTTCAGACTATCATCTCTTCAGACCCATGAAAGAGGATTTGAGAAGCAAACATTAACCCAGTGACGAGGAAGTGAAATCTGTAGTGAAGAAGTGGCTCAAAGAACAGTCAACAGAATTTTACGGGGCAGGGATAGATGCTCTTATTTGAAGGTGGAACATTGCTATAGAGAGAAATGGTGACTATGTGGAGAAGTAGGGATGTGATCCACAGAGGACCAGGTTCATTTTGATGTATGATACATGTTCCTGTGTTGATAATTATTCCTGTCCTAAACAAAATGGCATTACTTTTTGACTCACCCTTGTACAAAACAAAAAATATTCGGCATAAAATAACCCAAAGGGTTGACATGCAGTAAAATCTAACCAACCAACCAACCAACCAACCAACCAACTCATCGCTAAGCATAAAATAACCCTGGTTGGTTTGACATGCCGTTAAAATCAATTGATCAATCAATCTATTTTCAGGCATAAGTAAGTAGTAAAGTCGTCTGGGTGGCCTAAAGTTGGTATCAGCCAGACAGCGAGGAAGTCTATCCCCTTTTCACTAGCACTAGACCAAGGAGAGTGTTTGGGCATCTGAGACAGAGCGCCACTCCTACTACCAGCTCCTCACTTTACCTCACATATCCATGTGTTACTTATACGCTGAGTTGGTGAGGGCCGGAATCGAACCAGGAACCTTGAGGTTCCCAGCCGGACACTCTACCGACTAAGCTAAACCTGCCCTATTTTCATGCATAATGACAATTTAAATCTTCTTCTTCTCTACCTTTTCACTCCCACCTCCCCCCACTTTTCCTTTCTCCCCGCCTCTTTCCTAGTTTTTTTTTTCTACCCCCCTTCTTATCCTGCTTTCTCCACTCCCCACCATCTTCTTTTCCTCCACACCATCTTATTTAAGACCTCTCTTTCTCTCCGACTTTGGTAAAGCATTTAGTTTCACGAAAAGCAACTGACACCATATATATATATTGGTGCTATTTGTAGAATTCTGTCCCAGTCTCCTGCCTTAAAAAAATCGCTAGGCGGTGATAGCTGAAAAAACAACTCTTGCTAAATAAAATAGAAAATACCAAAAAAAATTTTTTATTTTTTATTTGTAATTGTCAAAAAAAAAAAAAATACCAGAAAAAAAATTTTTTTTTTTTTATCAACAAATTATTCTTTTTTTTTTCTTTTTTCTTAATGGTTTGAAGGCCATATTTTTATCAACAAGTAAATGTAAATATTTAGTCCTCTCCCTTAAAATATTTTAAAGAGGGGTAGGGTTAAAATATTTACATTTACTTGTTGAAAAAAGACTGGAGGGGGTAAAATATTGCATTAACTTTTTGGGAAAAACGCCTTAAGCACTTCAGCAGGCACTGCTTCAGCTAGGGACTTCATTCATAGGGAGGTTTTTTCGTTTTTTTTTCTCCAGCTGTCACCGCCTAGCGTTTTTTAAGGCAGGAGGCTGTGACAAAATTCTGTGAATAGCACCTATATATTTATAACAAAGTGTGACACACACTAACACTAAGTAGGTATGTAGCTACAACTAAGCATATATATATGGTGTGTATATATTGATTTGATTAAATTAATTTTGTTTTTTATATTTTTCTTATTATTTAAACATGAAGTTTTATTTGGCATGTTCATTATTATTATGATACTAGCATGAACTGTGGATATACCACAGTATGATAGTTTAATTATTACATTTGATATGTTTACTAACTGAACTATTTAGCAATAGCTCTTATGCAAAAATATAATAATCTTGATTTAACACACTCTCTCTCTCTCTCTCTCCCCCACTCTCTTTTTCTTTCTTTCCTTCTTTTCATCTTTTCATTATGTTTGATTGAAAAAGATTAGCATTATCACTTCCGTGTGCTTGCTCCCTCTCTCTTTCCCCTACTTTCTTTCTTTCTCATGTTTTTTTCTGTGTAGTATGTCTTTTTTCTTCCCTTCATAAGAAATAAGAATTTGGTGATTAAGTGACACCATATAATCAGGATTTACATTTTTGCATTTCATCTTGGCCGATTTGGATGGTCTCATTTTGAATCAGAGGGTATTGCAAGATGATAACAGTCAGAAGATTAAGGAACATATAAGTGTACTAGATTATATAGAGATTATGGACAAATATATTCATGGGTATGGTACTAAACTGCATCTGATAGTGAGGCACCAGTTCTGGAGATCTGGGAAGTGTGTAGTGTCAAATATACATGAGAAAATCTTTCAGGTTTATGCAGATAATGTGGAACATGAGGGTGGTGGCAATACCAATTGTAGTTGGTGCCCTCGAAGAAGTCTCCATATCAAACCATTAAGAAAAAAGTAAATTTGTCACCCACACCCTTCAATTTTTCAAAATTTTTTTCAAGGTGTAGACTGTTAACGTTAGACAATCCCCAAAGTTTGAGCTTCCAGTTAAAAAAAAAATTGTCGTTTTTTGTTTTTAAAAAATTTTTTTTTTTTAAATTTTTTTATATTTAAAAAATTTTTTTTTTTTTATCGAATAGAATTGAAAATTTTTTTTGTCATAGTTGCAGTGCCACATCGGGATATTGAGGGGAACTGAAAGATCAGAAGAAGAACCAAAACTATCCAGACCACAGCATTGTTAAGATCAGTTAGAATACTAAGATGAGTCCTGGAGACCTGAGAAGACTTGCTGTCACTTGAACCTAAGTGAAAAGCCACCAGTTTAAACTGGTGTGAAAAACTCGCAAGAAGTAAAGTAATAATACATACCATTGTGCAAATTAATTGAAACAAAATGAATAATTCCGTTATTATTTACTTATCTGAGATCTTTCTGTAAGACTTACCAGTGTGTTTGTGCAGCGTTACAATTTTCGTACTCTTCCTTGTTTTAACTTCCATTGCAGGCAATGGCCATAGGACAACTAATTGATAGTTGAGACAATAGTGTCTGGGCGTGATAAAAATCTGCATTTTTACAGCACACCACTTCAGGTGACCTAATCTGAGGAAAAAATAGAAATCTATTACACCTTGTCACTCCAATAGGTATCTAACAAACGAAATAAAATGATGAAAGTAAACTCGGTGCGGGAGGGCACAGTCAAGTCCGATGTATATGTTCTCCCAACTGACAGTCCTTCATCTGCAACAATCTCTCACAAAAGTACTACTCTCTTCTTAACAGCAAAACTCTTACTATCGTTCTCTCTCGGTCTGGGAGAACAGGCTCTTAAATACACAGTTAATATGTACATCCGGGCTTCTTACTCTGGTCTGGCATTGCCCGTTCAATATCCACCAGCATTTTGAGTACGTGTCAATACTGTTTACATCTGGGTTACTGCCAACAGCATTTCAGCGACGAGGAGGTAGCGAGTTCAAATATCCGTGACCACTCGCTACACTCCTCCCCCTCGCACAGGCCAAACATATCTGGACGCGCTTTGTTTGTTGGGGTTGGGAATCTGCTTGTCCACAGTTCTGCCTTTCAATTTCGCTACAAGGTAAAAAACTGACCGTATGGTGAAAGAAAGGAAACTAAAGCTGTTGTTTCAGTTAATTTGCACAAGGGTGTATATATATATATGTATACATATATAAATCTAAAATGGAGGTATGTGGTGTAATGGTTATTGTTGGAGGAAATGGACTTGTTGACCAGAGTTCAAATCCTGAATGAGGCTGTTTGCATTTCACATAGTGTTAATACCCTTGGAAAAGGTATGCATCCAACTACCCTCCCTCCAACTATGGGTAAATAGTAGGGCACACTGGGCTCTTTAACCTTGTCTAGCTAACCAATCTAGGAGAAGGAAAACTCTTAATTCAAACCTGCTAAACACCGCTTAAGAAATTGGCCTTGTGTCACATCCTGCTCATGCGGAGGACTTCATAGGTATCTATTATCATACTAAAGCTGAGAAAATCAATGTTTACCTCCTAAAGGCTTTTTTACTGTTTAGTTTAATGACATGAAAGTTATACCAAAATATTCCTTAGTTTTAAGATTGAGTTATGTTTGAAAAAAATTCCATTTTAATTGGTTCTAATTTGATTTAAAGGTATAGGGCTGGGTTTATTGCCCAGTGCATGAGACACACCCCTTGAGGGGGAATGCTGAAGGGATCCACACATTTTTTGTGCTTGCCATCCCATGAGTTTCGGTTTATTGGTTGCCCAACATTAATAGGACCTTGTGTCTGACCCGCATATGTATGTGTATGTATATCTTATTATAATGGAGATTGTGGGTTTGTCTGTCTGTAACTGAAACTATACTACTACACAAGTCACAATTCCCTTTGTTATTTACACACATTCTCCATGATTTTATTTTTTATTTAAACCTCAATTATTAGTAAAATTGTTTTACATCATTAAGACTGTTAACAATATCTACATACTAATAACATGCAATTATATTTATATATTCAATGAAATAGCGGTTTACAGTGTGAATAGGAAGGCTAATTTGCATATTGATCTTAAAAAATTTGATTTTAATAAATATATGCTTAGTATTATTGATTTCTAATTGTTTGGTTTTATCTTAATAAATATGAGCAAAAATCTCTGGGATAAATCTTAAAAGAAATCTATTAACATAAAGAAATAACTGTAATTTTATTCTTTACTTCCTATTTTAACTAAATAGTTAAATTAGGGAAATTTACCACTGAAAGACGGGAGTAATGGAAGAGTTAGTTTCAAAGTTGTTCTATTTTCCGATTATACCCCCTCTGTTCCAAATATTTTTATCTGAATTCTTATTCAGTTTCATTAGCCTTACTAATTTAACATGATATTTTATTATATTAAAACTTAAATACTTGCACCCGGAAGGTGCATATATTTGCTAGTATATATAATTTTGAAAATTGTAATGATATATATATATATATATATATATATATATATATATATATATATATATATATATATATATATATATTCAATCTTTAAGTTAGCTATTTGGATAATTTCCTTTCCTATTTCATTTGTCTGAATTTGAAGAACTAAACATGGCCATCATAACTGGGTATTTATTTTTTTAAATATTTATTTAAAAATGGCTACAAAGTTATCGTTTGGTTCAACGTTTTCAAAACTCTTTTCTTTTACAATTCATTCAAGATGAGGAACTTTAAATTGTGTTATTATCATATTTTTGTATGACATGAATTAATCACACTGCATGAAATGATATAGTTAATTTATTTGCTTTTTAGTTTTTTAATAGAATTAATTTCTAATATATACAGATATATATATTAAAGAGCTTTGAAGAAAATAGATTGAAATATCATGATCAACTCCGTTAAACTTTAAAGCAAAATCATCTGATTCCCGCTTTAGAAAATTTCATCTGTCAGTGTGGCTTCCTAGTTCACAGCAAGGCTGGGCTAGTATCACACTCAAGAAAACATAAAATGTCTTCTGGATAGCATGTACAATGTGGGAGGAAACGAATCACTCACTTTTGATCCTCATTTATCGTTTATGATACGAGAGTCCACCATATATATATATATCTTATTATAATGGAGATTGTGTGTTTTTCTGTTTGTAACCGAAACTATATTACTACTCAAGTCACAATTCCCTTAGTTATTTACGTCACATTCTCCATTATTCTATTTCTATTTAAACCTCAATTAATAATAAAACTGTTTGACATTATTAATACTATTGGCCTTACCTAAATACTAATAACATGCAATTGTATTTATATATACAACAAAATACCAGTTTTCAGTGTAAACGTAAAGTTAATTTGCATATTGATATTAAAAAAACTGATTTTAATAAAAATGTGCTTGGTATTATTGATTTAATTGTTTGGTTTTATCTTAATGAATATGAGTAAAAATCTCTTCAATGAATCTTAAATAAAATTCATTAACAAGAAGAAATAACTGTAATTTTATTCTTTACTTCCTATTTAAGTAAATAGTTAAATTAAGAAAATTTAGCATTGAAAAACGGAAGTGATGAAAGAGTAAGTTTCAGTTGTTCTATTTTACGATTATACCCCCTCCGTTTCAAATCTTTTTATCTGAATTCTTAATTAGTTTCATTAGCCTTTCTGATTTAATCTAATATTTTATTACATTTAAACTTAAATACTTGAACCCGGAGGGTGCATATATTTGCTAGTATATATATATATATATATATATATATATATGAGAGAGAGACTGTATGTCTGTACAATGATTGAGCACATGTCTATTTATAAAGGAAAAAATTGGAGACTAGCAAAGACGAAAGTTCAATAAAATCCACACCCTATTTTTAAAAATAGACTGTAAAAATGAGGGGTAAACATTTTTTTAATCCCCCTGATTAAAAAAATGTTTAGCCCTCATTTTTCATGAAAAAAAGCTGAATAAAAATATAAGGCTATAAATCGATTATATATTAAAAAAATTAATTTAAAAAAATGTTTTTTTTAAATTAATTAATAAAACATGATAAAAAGCAAATAAAAGAAAAAATACAAACAAGAATAATAATGATAAAAATAAACAACTTAAAAAATGAATATATAAACAATAGAAAATTATATTCTATATTAATAGATATATAGAAAAATAATGTATAAAGTAGTGAAGTTGGTGGAGTGACCTATTGTTGCTATTAGTCGGACAGAAGGAGTCTATCCCCTTTTTACTAGTGCTAGACCAGGGAGATTGTTTTGCTGAGGTTGAGCACCACACTTACTGCCAGCTCCCCACTTTACCACACACATCAGATTTACTTGTTTTTCCATAACTTTTTGGGTGATTTTTTAACAAAACTACTGCATTACAGCAATATAAACACAGCTGATGAAATTTTATACATACCAGTTGGCCTAGGCCTAGTTGTTGTTGTTAGTTTTTTGTTTTTGTTTTTGGCTTCTAAATTATTTATTCATTATTTTATTTATTTTGCAGATGAAATTAACTTGACAATGTGTCTCTTCATCACCTCTGTGGAGTACTCTGTCAGGTTTAAGAAGCTGGAGCTCTTATGTATGTATGGATGACCAGAATCGACAGAATTGTTGATAATGTCACCTGAACCCGAGTTGAAGCCTTCACTTTAAAAAAATAAAAAAAATTATCTTCATGCCTCTGTTAAAATTTTCAACAGGATTTTCGACACAATTTTCCTTATCTCCTTTTGATAAAAAAAACAAACAAACCGGGAGCAACCTAAAAACATGCAAGAATTTTTTATAAAAGCTACCAAGGAATTGTTTTACTAAAAAAATATATATATATTTATTACTGCAACAAAAGAAGAAAAGAAAATATCCAAAAAGCACGATGTATGGAGTACAGCCTCTTTTTACAGTTGGAAACCAAGACACGACCTTCGAAAACGTCAATGTTGTTGCCTTACCCGAGCAGAACAACAGTAACAACAGTGATAATATCATTATCAATAATAATAATAATTTTTTAAATATAAAACCAAGTTCCAGTGCCAAAAAACCATTCAAATGCCGAGTTTGCCGCAAGGGATTCACGCTCCGGGCATACCTCACCAAACATGAACTAGCCCCTGAGGATGAGAAGCACTTTAAGTGCACGTTTTGCAGTAAGGCCTTCAGCCAGAGGGATAAGCTCAAAAATCATGAGCGCACCCATACAGGAGAGAGGCCATACCACTGTGATGTTTGTGGCAAGGCGTTTAGCCAGAGAACACATCTGGGCAAACACCGCCGCACTCACACTGGAGAGAAACCTTTCATGTGTTCAGTCTGCACTAAAGTGTTTTCACAGAAGTCGTATTTGAACAAGCACCAGAGGACACACACAGGACTTAAACCCTTTGTTTGCTCGGTTTGTCGAAAGACGTTCTCCCAGAAGTCGTACCTGAATAAGCACGAGAGGACCCACACGGGACTTAAGCCGTTCATGTGCTCCGTATGTCGGAAGGTGTTCTCTCAGAAATCGTACCTTAACAAACACGAGCGGACACACAGTGGCGAGAAGCCGTTCATGTGTCCCGTGTGTAATAAGGCTTTTTCACAGCGGGCCCACTTGAAAAAGCATAAACACACGCACGGATCTCAAGAAGAGATGCAGCCTCAGACAGTTCAGCAGCAGCAACCACTGCACCCACAACAGCAGTTAGATCAGGTACAGCCACAACTTCCGACTCTACAACTTCAGATCGATCAAGTCTCACCTCAGAGTTCTCAATTCCAGTTACAGCCATTACACGAAACGCCACCACCACCAACACAGCCTACACAGTTGCAGGAACTTTCATCCTCGCAGACCCTACAGACGCTTCAGCCTCTCCAGCAAGCTCCCCAGCACCAACACCAACACCTTGAGCTGGAGGCCCAACCACAGCCACCAGCACAACCCCAACCCCTTGAGTCGTCCCCACAACCCCAACTTCAGACGCTCCAACCTCTTTCCCACCCCCATTCTCAGACCCCCACCCCGTCACAGACTATCCAGACTTTGGACTCCGCCTGCTGTATCCAACCAGTGGCTGCGGTGCCCATCTCTCTGACACCAACGCAAGGCCTTGAACAAAATTCTTTCACATGGTCAGGAGGATTTCCACTGACCTCTACATGGACGGCTGGGTGGACTTTAGCACCCTCGGCACCCAATTGTTGTTTAGTGGCTCAGGATGACCAAATTGTTAATAAGTAACAGAATTGACCAATTTTATCTATTTATCTATTTATTTATTTATTTAACTATTTATTTTTCTCTCTCCATTGTTAGTTCAAAAAAATTTTTTATTTACTTATTTATTTTATACTCGCATACATATATTCATAGACAGACACGCACACGTTGTTGGAATTTTTTGTTATTTGGATTTTACACACATCCTAAAGTTAATGAACATTTGAAAAGTTAAAAGTTGGTGTTTTTTCACCAATCGATATAGTGTCATATACATTTATAAGAAAGAAAAAAAGAATATTGTTTATAAAAGACTGCTTAGTTTAAAACCTTAAACTCACACACACATACACACAAAAAAAAATATTACAAAACCCTGAATATTTGTTTAAATTTATTCAAGATTAAGCATACAGGTCTTATATATATATATATATATATATATATATATATATATATATGTGAAATAAAATTGGAACTTAATCCGACAGTGTGAATATGATATATTGAAAAAACAAAGGATGTTTACAAATGCATGGGCTCATCAGGAGAGAATGTGCAAACCGTTTCGGGGCCTTCAGTGAGGAGGGCCGGTGCTGCTTTTTTAAAACCGTAGAGAGGAAGGCCCCGAAACGGTTTGCACATTCTCTCCTGATGAGCCCATGCATTTGTAAACATCCTATGTTTTTTGAATATATCATATTCATATATATATATATATATATATATGAGAGAGAGAGAGATTCAGTATATCTGTACAATGATTGAGCGCATGTTATTTATAAAGAAAAAAATTGGAGGCCAGCAAAGACAAAAAGTTAATAAAATCCACACCCTGTTTTTGTTCTAGAGAGAGGGTATTAAAAAAATTTACCCCTCATTTTTCATGAAAAAAGGCTAAATAAAAAATATAATAAGGTATAAATCAATTATATATTAAAAATGAATTAAATTATTGCTGGGAAACAGTAAATGGTCACATATACAGATCAAAAGTCAGGTTTAGCCCAGTCGGTAGGGCATCAACCCAATAACCACAAGGTTTCGAGTTTGATACAGGCCCTTGCCAACTCAGAGCAAGAGTAGCAGAACTTGGATCTGTTCAGTAAAGTAGTGAGCTGTTGGTAGGTGTGGCACTTCACCTCAGACACAAAAACAATCTCCCTGGTCTAGTGAAAGGGGATAGACTCCCTTGCCTACTTGAAGCTGGTCACAGAAACTCTCACCACTGCATACACCACACCCAAGCAAAGTACCAAAAACTGATGTTTAGTTCATTATAACTGAGCATAAGGACTCAGATTACAATAAAAATAGGACTTTATTTGAATAGAATGAGTTCTGAGGTGAATAGATAGTGAACTTTGAAATATTGGATCATACAGGTAAAAAATACCAATAAAATTTGGTACAGCCTTGGATGGAATATGGTAGGCAAAGAGTTAAACAAACTAGATAAAATTACTTAAATTAATGTTATCAATCTTGGGAGCCTTCATGGAACTTCATACTGAACCGTTTATTTAATCTATTGGTATTGATAATTCTCATTCCATTGACCATGACCGGATATATGAGTGTTAACTCTCTTAAACTTAAACCGCTTGCAGCAGCTCTTCCACCACTGTGATTCATTATAATTGAGTTCAATATTAGTTCATTATAACTGAGCACAAGGACTCCGATTACAATAAAAATAGGCCTTTATTTGAATAGAATGAGTTCTGAGGTGAATAGATAGTGAAATTTGAAATATCATCGTACGGATAAAAAATACCAAGAAAATTTGGTACTGCCGTGGGGGGGAAATTTGGTAGGCAAATTACAGTATTGGATTACAGTAAATGGTTATATATACAGATTAATACAGGCACAGGGGTCTATCAACAGTATTCATATCCCCATATTGATATACTGTATATCCTCATTGGGTATTAACACAGACTTGTAATCTAGCATGAATTATGATTATACCATCCTTCAATACATTATTCAATGCTGAAGAAATTTCATAAGAATATCTAATTATCTCTAAGCATGTACATTAGGGTAGGTCGATTTTTAACAGTTTTTGAATATCAAAAAGATTCACCTGAGGAAATTTGGGTATTGGTATAATTAGTACTGACACCAAAATTAGATTTCTAACTTGCACCAATTTTTGAGCATTTAGTTTTTAAAATATGTAGGAACTCTTAACGTCCTATACCGCCTCATTCCACCCGGCTGGAAGTCACATTCATTTTCCTAATCTACCCCAAATGATAGCCTTTGTTTAAATGTAATATTAAAAGATATTTAGAAGTCTTTGATTTAAGGAAATAACAGGTTACTTTAAATGAAAAGGACATTTTTAGCATTTTTGATAGATCCTTATAGGAATCAGGCTCTGAACTTAGAAAATTCTCAACAGGATGTTAAGAGTTAACTCACTATTAGTAATGAGTATATTTTTAGAGGAGTGTTCAAATTACAATGGTAGCTTATATTAAAATTATTATCCCTTAATTTGTTCCCAACAAAGTTCATACTGGTTTGCTTTTATTTATTGATAACAGAAAAAATAACTGTTTTACAATATCTTGCAATGTTTTTACTGATGTATCTTAATTAATGAGGTAAGTGGAGCTTATCTTACCTGTTGGGGGGAGTTGGGATTATAATTTCAATTCAAATGCGACTTTTGATTTATCTTATAAATTTTCTTTGAATAGAATAAATTGATAATCTTTTCTGGATTGAAATAATAAGATTTTTCAGCAATTTTATATCTAAATGTATTACAAACAAGGATTTTGGGAGGCTTCATATAAGACGATTTTTAAAACTAAATGCTCGAACATTAGTTTTTAGTGTCAGTACTTATCACACCTATACCCAATTTTTCTCTGGTGAATCTTTTTGATATACAAAAAAGTTGAAAATCAACCTACCCTAATGTACATTCGATACCTAGGTCACAATCAGTATCATCTTTCAGGGTCTTGTAATTTTATTTTTTTATCTGTATACATTGTGTGTGTATGTGTGTGTCATAATGCATATACGCTTAAGGATTTACAACTATTTATGTTATTTATTATATATATGCCATATATATATATATATATGTGTGTGTGTATATATATATATATGTATATTGATAATGTTGTTATTTGTATTGTACGGTATGTATTTTGTGTACACAATGTATATTATTTTAATGAACTATGGGTCTTTGAAATGAAGCCCGGATTAACTTCTCAGGCCAGTCATATGTTCCCATACACATTCATATATAAATGACTATTGAAATTTTAATGTTCACAACTCAAAAATACTTATCACTCCTCCTCCTCCTCATTTATGTGTATGTAAATATATATATATATATATATATGTGATGTTATTAGGGAGTCTACCTATGCTTCTTTATAGATATATATGATAGATGTCATGAAAGTTTTTGGGTTGTATTGGAAGCATGGAAAAATATAAGATAAGGAATAATTACTAAAATTCAAGATTTGACAAAAGCTGGAGGGCCACCTGAAATATTAGGATTAATAAGATTAAAGACAACACAATATTCATCACTTTGAATTTTGGTTATTATTTCTTATCTTATGTTTTTCCATGCTTCCAATACAACCAGAAAAGTTTCCCAACATCCATCACATACGTATGTTTATTTTATTTAGCAGAAAATTATTAATTTTTTTGTTTGACCAAACTTATGTCAGTGTCAGTTAAAAAAAAAAAAAAATAATAATTTTTTTTTCTTTTTTGCTAAATTAGTTATGTTTGATTTTTTTTTCTTATTTAATCTAATTACCATAATGACCTCCAAAAAAAAAATTGGGTCATGGAGGTCAGCTTGGATTCATTGCACTAAGAATGATTCATATTGAAAAAGACATATTTTCCCAATACACCGGTCTGATATCATTTTGTATATCACAGTGACTTGGTATTCAATTTTTTTATAGTTATTTACTAAGCTAAGCTTAAATGTGGCACAAGGCCAGAAGTACGAGGGTGCCCAATGAGAATCGAACTCACTAACAATAGTCTGCAAATCTAGCTTGCTAAACATTACACCACATGAGGCACCCATTTTTTTCTTTTATACAAAAGGAATAAAATCAGTTTTCTTTTTGCTTTTTAAATATAATTTTTTAATACAAAAGATAAAAATTTACAGCATTGGACAGAAACAGTTAATACACATTCTTATTTAATCTATATATAAAGTGGCTTATTCCGTCAGGGGAAATTTTCTTTAAATAGCCCAGTCGGGGTGGACCTAATAGCTATGAAGGGACACTCCCAAGAGCCTCACCATCAGATGCAGTTTAGTGTCATACTCAGAACACCATTTTTTTTTTTTTTTAGTAGTGGATACAGCATATTCTAAGCCCACCAACAGGAAATCTATACATATATAAAGGGCAGTTGGTGTGTATGTATGTATGTATATATGTCTAGATGTAGTGGTGCATAAGCATCAAATTTTATCATCTGATCCATCGGGAAGGACATCCTTCCTATGTCATATTTGCATCAAACTTTGTGGATCTGCAGCGGGTTTGATGAGTTTGAGGTCTCATGAGAGGAAAGGTTCTGGTGGTGGAATTATAAGATTGTGAGGGATGGCAGGGATCTGTAAAGATTATGCTATTGCTATGTATGTATGTTGGGATGAAACTATTAACAACAAAGTAAATGTATATATACATTAAATATTCCCAGTTCTTGCTTTTTGTGCAAAGATTATGAAGATTTGATCTATATTCGAAGATATTTAAGATATACATAGAAATAGCATTGATATTCTACTTAAAAATATCTAGTATTTGTAAATCTCAAAAGTAAACAAATAGACCAGGTTTTTTTGGTTTTTTGCCCTTCCTCCTCTACCCAGGTGATGCTGGGTAGCTGCTTCTCATATTTGAATATAATTCACTGTCACAATGTGGTGTAATGTTAAAATATGCACTTTTGAAATCAACCAACTCTCAGTCCAACATCTTCCGAATTAATCCATAGAGAATCCAGTGCTACTTTGGTATGCGATCTACATGCAAAAAAAGTCAAAATTTATTTCAGTATATGATTTGAATATATCATTTGTTTATAATGGCTTGAATAAAACTGTTGTAATTGGAGTGTCAGAGTTAACAGAGAAATAATAGAAAGAAAAACAATGAGTATTAAGGATAGGGAAAAGGGTTTACTAAGCATTACTGCAATTAAGTAACACTAGATAATCTGTATTCACATTATTGCATTGCATCTTGGATGATTTGGATGGTCTCATTTTTAACCAGTGGGTGTTGCAGGATGATCAAGGACGGAAGATTCAGGAACAATCTTATTAATATATGGATAATATAAAAAATAATATAAAAAATAGATTGTATACTAGAGCAATTTCCTCACACAGATCGTATACCAAAGTAGCACCGTTGAGAATACGGACTTCGAATACATCTTATGCTGAATATTCCCACCTAGTTATGTTTCTTTTGCTATGTTCCGAGGTTTTAATTCCTATTTATTTTTCTCCTGGTTTTCATGTTAATCTTGGGAGACTGTGTCTGAATCTGCAGACTTGGGCAAAGTCATATGGATGGAAGACTGACAGTATTGTGCAGAAGGGAGACTTGCTAACGTCTCTTTAGATGAAAAGCTTCGGCTGATACAGCTTGGTCATTGCAGGAGTTGCTAGAACAATATCGAAGAAAACATCAAACTGCCTTAGGGACTCCAGATCCCACTTTTCAATTCAGTTGTGCTTCTCCTAGATTGGTTGCCCAACAAGGCTTAAGAGCCCAGTTTGCCTTGACAAGATTCATGTTTTTCATCTGGTTTTATAACCACTGAGAATTACTGTCCCATAATTCCATAGATTAATAATTTTTGTAAATCCAGGTTCAGTCTCTACACAATATTGCATATAGTGGAAACAAACTTGATATTTACCACGTACCCCACGTGTACGGGTTAGGCACTATTAATGTGGGACCACTCACAAGCTGAGATTCATGGGTGGCGGATGCAAAAAATGCATTGATACCGTCGGCATTGCCCCTCAAGGAGGTGCCTCAGGCACTGGGCAATAAACCCAGCTCTGCCCCTTTAAATCGGGGGGGGGGAGGTGTTGCCTGGGGAATGACCCCCTGGGATCAACGCTGTTAATTGTAGTTACAGTCCAGGGCCAAAGCCACTGGACCCCCCCCCCCCCCGTGTGATTATAGTGGAAACAATCGGAGACAGTGTAACAGCAGGTGGTCCTCTGAAGAAAGATCCCTTTTAGGCAAGTGTCTCAGCCCTTAACTCCTGGATGTCCACCTGTTGTCCGTTTTAGTATGCCTTATGTGGAATTTTTTTTTTCTGGTTTCTAGCACTTCTGAGATGTATGTACTGCAACCCTGAGAAGGGCTAAGTACCCATTTCCAGCTGGGTACACTGTCGAGCATTCGGATGACCCAGTTGTGCGGGTTCTTTTTTCACGGTCCAAGCGGGATATGAACCTTGATTGCTGGCTACAGAGGTGCAGGCATACATGACTACACCAGTCTGGCACTCACTTGAATTTGGTCAAATTAAGCATATATATATATATATATATATATATGTGTGTGTGTATAATTAAATTATATATAAAAGTTAAGTATTCCAAAAAAGATTAATACATTCTAGATGGTGAAGTTGATGTTAAAATGTATATGAGTACACAGCTTGGATCTGTGCAGTAAAGTGGGGAGCTGATGGTAGGTTTGATGCTCCACCTCAGACACAAAAACAATCTCCCTGGTCTGGCACTGGTGAAAAGAGGATAGATTCCCTCACTGTCTGACTGATACCGACAATAGGCCACTGCCCACTTTACTTTTATTACTTTGATTTTTTAATAAGCTTCTCTTGTCCAAATTTGATGTCTTGATATAAGATCAAAATTAAAGAAGACTGATAGTTGGTTGCATATATCATTTCCTCATACAGAATAAATGTGAGAACAATTCATGACAAAGTTATAACAATATTCTATTGCTGAGCAAACTTAATGGAATAGAATACAAACATTACATACATACATAATATACAAGTTATAACAAGAATATTCTATTGCTGAGCAAACTTAATGGAATAGAATACAAACATTACATACATACATACATAAAATACAAGGAAGAGCTTAAAGTTGTATGAGTGAAATGTCCTATTATCCTTTTACAAAATAAATGTGAGAACAATTCATGACAAAGTAATGACAAGAATATTCTATTGCTGAGCAACTTAATAGAATAGAATACAAACATGACAATAAGATACAAGGAAGAGCTTATATAGAGATGTATGAGTGAAATATCCTAATATGGAAAGGATTCTTTAGTAGAGAAAGTATTGAGTCCTTGATATGTAGCTGGTAAAAAATAGTAGTGTAAAGGCTTACATGTTATCATGTTCATGCAACATGAGGTTGCTGGTGCACAAAGCTCCCTGTCCTAGATTGGTTGTCATGCTGTTAAAATCAACCAATCAATCAACCTAACTGCCCTGTCGGCATTGGCTGTAGAATACACCGACTGCACCTGTGCAGAAGAATAAAATTCCCCCAATGTTGTATGAGTGAAATGTCCTAATATCCTTGTACAGAATAAATGCGAGAACAATTCATGACAGGTTATTTTATTGCTTAAACAAAACAGAAGAGAATAAAAACATGACATGAGATACAAGGAAGAGCTCATACAGAGTTGTATGAGCGAAATGTCCTAATAAGAAAAGGAGTCTTTTAGTAGAGAAAATCTTGAGTCCTTGATATGTTGCTGATAGAAAAGGAAAGTGTAAAGATTTCCATGTTATTGTGTTCATGTGATACTCAGTTGCTGGGAACGCAAACTGTTGTGTTGTTACTTCTCTCTCGAGGCTGCTGGAAAAGAGAGATTTGATGTTGCCCCTTCTCTTTTATAATGCTTTCAAGTAAGTAAGTAATAATAATTGGTAGTAAACAATTATAGCTTCAAATTGACTATGTATTGGTACACATATGTACACTATGTATATTACTGATGAACCATTGCAAATATTTCATTTTCTTTTTTAGAATAATATTTAGGATATATACTTTCATAACATAACAGTATCTATGTATACTACTTAAAGAAGGTGGAAACAATGAAAAATTATGTTATAACTAGAACTTTTTTATTCAAAAAAGTGATATAAAAATGAAACAAAACTCGGAATCCATTCACAGCCAAATGAACACACACACACACACACACACACACACACACATATATATGTAAAAATGGAATTGGAATTGAATCCGACGATATGAGGAAGAATGAATATAGAAAAGAAAGTACAGAATGGATAATAAAAGATGAATTTAATCAATATCACTTACACATGTGTTTCGGTTAGTTTATCTGTGTGTACATGATTCAAACTATTATTATTATTAAATAAACAAATGAAATAATAATAATAATAATAATAATAGAAAAATGTAAAAAATATTCCGTACACAGAGAAAATTCGACCTTCATCAGAGTGAAATTTTATTTTGAATGAAAAAAAATTTGTTGGAGAAAAACGGAGAATTTTTAAGAATGTTCGAAGGATTTTTTTTAATTCACTTAAATATATATATATATATATTATTTATTTATTTATTCATATAACTTATAACCGATTACATATTATTTTTTTAAAATATTATATATTGCTATTATATGATATTGTATGATACAGATAATAAATAAATCACAGATAAATAAGTGCACCAAATGTGTACCAATATGTAACACAGTCAATTTACCATTGCCGTACACGTGTTGGCATTATATTAAACCACAGAGGTAGGGTATATTATTGGCCTACTACGTGTACCAGCAATACTTTCAAAACTGATGCAATAAATGAAATTTGGCAACATCTGTAAGGAGAAACTGCCATTTGAGCAAACATAGGCTATGTGTTAATTCGGTGATATGGTATCAAGTATTCCTATATCATACTAATAATTTTCAAACCGTTATATTTTACCAATACTACCACTCCAGGTCAGAGTACACCTGGAAGTAATAACAGTGGAGAAATACTCCACACTCTCCAGTACTGGGGCCTTACTATCAGATGCAGTTTAGTGTCATTTTCAGGACACACCCTCCCTTTTTTTTTTTTTTTTTTTTTTTTTTAAGGTGGGTAGAATTACCCCTCTGTCAGTATATTCTAAGCCCTGCCAATAAAGTGCTAAACCAGCTACAGCTGGTTATATATATATATATATATAATATAATAATATATGGTATAATAATATATGTGTGTGTAATTAAACAAATCTCCTGTTTAACGATTTTATTTGTGATCTTTTCAAGCTTTCTGGCCAACTTTTTTATATTTGGATGGAATTCATGGATTAGTCGACCAAGTTCATATATCCAAGTACTTTTGTCACATCGAAGTGCCATCATTAGGGGATATAAAAAAGTTGGCCAGAAAGCTTGAAAAGATCACCAATAAAATCGTTAAACAGGAGACCTGCCTTTTATTTAATTCCACATGTATAAAAAAAGAATGCTGCCTAAATATATATATACATATATATATATATATATATATACACACATTTTTAATTCTATATTGAGACCTCAAAATTAATAGCTGGAGAATCATATTACTAGAACTGTTAGGCGTCCTACATGATGTAATAGTTAGCAAGCTAGTCTCACAGATCCATTAATAAAAAGCATGTTCAATCCTTGCTGGATGCCCCCTACTTGTGACCTTGTGTCAAATCCTACCTGTGGTAAACGGGTTGGGTAAATCTTTTTTTTTTTTTTTTTAATTTTTTATTACTAAACTTGTCTGTTCTCTTTAATATAACATGTCTACAAGAAGAATTGCTACTTAAATACACTCTATTGAAACTAATGTATATTGGTGGCAAACATGATTGGAGTTAGCATTTTTTTTAAATTGAGGAGTTGGAGGTCTGGTTGCCGTGTTCTGTCTTGTGTTGTCTCGTTGGTCCTTGCCCAAGCAATAAGTGCCAAATCAACTTCAAGATGTTGTGTTGTACATATTAAAAAAAAAACTGTAACAAAAAAACAAAACAAAAAAAAACAAAAACTTGTAACAAAGTTGGTTATGTTGTGTCTGTGGAACTTTTTGTATATGAAAATAAATATCAACACCTTGAGTGATGATATACAGTTTGTTTTTATTATTATTGTCTTGAAAAAATTACCGTATTTGACGGCATATAAGACGCACAGTCATATAAGATTCACCCAGGTCAAATTCAGGAAAAAAAGTTTTTAGTGTATTTAAGCATATATTGTTAAAAACAGTCTAGCTGTGCATTACACAAGCAGAAACTTAGCTGTATAAAAGCAATTTTGCAGTTTAGGGTAGGTAAAAGTACTGATTGTAAACTGGGTTAGTGAGCATCATAGAGAAGATGAGCCTAGGCCTACAGGAGGTCTCAAACTTCACCTACGATGTATAAGACGCAGGGCAATTTTTTGAGCCAAAATTTTGGAAAAAAGAGCGTCCTATATGCCATCAAATACGGTAAATTACCATATTTGACAGCATATAAGACGCATGGACATATAAGACCCCCCCCATTTCAGCAGGTCAGATTCAGGAAAAAAAGTTTTTAGTGTATTTAAGCATATATTGTTGAAAACAGTCTCCTGCTAACATTGATTATAACAATACCAGCAATAAAATAAGGATGCATAGTCTAGAGTTGGTAAAAGTACTGAGCATAAACTGAGTTAGTGAGCATCATAGAGAAGATTAACCTAGGCCTACGGGTGATCTCAAACTTCACCTATCAATGTATAAGACGCAGGGCAATTTTTTGAGCCAAAATTTGGGGGAAAAAGTGTGTTCCTATATGCCATCAAATATGGTAATATTGATGGAAATATATGTAAAGAAATCACTTGTTGAAAATCAGTCAAATTTGGAGACTTGGTGTGAAAAGAAAGATGTTCAAAATGTTGGTGAATACTGCTACTACTGTCAACATCCTCACATCCCAGTAATATTGTTACATAATTGTTAGTGCCCTAACACTTATGTACCATTAGTGTAGAAACCAAAATGGCTGTTATAAGTTGCAGCCGGTGGCCTTGAAGGATTGAGTGACACGGGTTGACCTCACCTTCAACTCTCTTCCGGTGGATACTGTGAGAATCAGTGGAGAAGAACCCCTTCCGGTCTAGATTAGAAAGATTCAGTTCAATATCAGCCAAACTACAAAGGGAGCAAGTCGCGCTTAGGCGTATTGCCATACTCACAATCTGCGCAGTTGTCTGGTGGGGATTTCGGAATAAAATATGATCTAAAGCAAATCGAAGTCTTGGGTTATTATCTAAAAACTATCAATGACCCTGGGCTTATGATAGATGAGAAATCCCCAATAGAAGATCAGACACGAAGTCTCCAAGACAAAGTCCAGACGCTAGAAGAACAACATAAGTTACCAAAGATGATCAGAAGAAGAATAAAGAGAGTATACAACAATATGTGAGCTCAGAACTTATATTGTCAATCTTGAAATGTATAGTACAGTAGGTTGATTTTTCAAATTCTCTCAAACAGTGAAAGTTGTGTGTTGGTAGAGCTCAGTCAGTAGAGCAATCAGCTAGAAACCGCAAGGTTCTTAGTTCGATACCAGCCCTTGCCAACTCAGAATATGAGTAGCACAGTGATCTGTGCAGTAAAGTATGGAGCTAATGGCAGGACCAAGGTCTAACATTAGTGAAAAGGGATAGATTCCCACGCTGATTGGCTGATACCGACTTTAGGCCACCCCGACAACTTTACTTACTATAATGAGTACTGATACCAAAAACTAGATCTCATACTTGCATGATTATTTGAGGAAATAGTATCAAAGATTGTCTACTAAAATGCACCAAAAAATCCTCTGATGGTGAGGTTTCATCACCATTGCTCCTTGGTCCACTCTGACCTGGAGTGGTAGTACCTGTTAGGGTCCATCTATGGGTTGAATAGAAAAACATGAGTTGATAAACAAAATTCTATTATGCATTAAGAATGAATTTATTTCACAACTTTGTTGACATTAAATGATCCACCGATGTTGATATGCCGTAAAACAAAACAAACCAAACCTGATAGGGGGTAATCATTTGGTTGCATGTCTCTGTACAGTTTCCAGGTTTAATGTTAGGGGTTCCAGACTGGTGATGCAAATTCCAATTGTGGCCACACCATAGCTTTATACAGCTTTAAATAGATAGCAGGGGAGTGGCTGTCTTCATTTTCTCATTATACAGTGGTATCTTGTCTTACAAGTTAAATTTGTTCTACTCATAACTCAATTTCCTCGTATATCAAATCAATTTTTCCCATTGAAATAAACTGAAATGCCACTGTATTGTATATAAACATAATAAAATAGAATGTAATGAAATATGTGCTGTAATATTATGTTTTAATGTTTATTTTTTTATAAATAATATTTTTCTTTGGCGTAATAAATTTGGAAACTTAAATGTTTTTACTGAACTTATTAATAGATATTAAGTGTATCTAAATTAGAATTAAATTAAATTAGTGAAACGGATCACTAATTAGGACTGAGCCTATTCTAGTAGTGACCACGCCAAGTAGAGTTTTAACAGGTTTGAATTCAGAGTTTCCCTTCTAGACTGGTTGCCTAACCAAGGTTAAAGAGCCTAGTCTGCCCTACTATTTACCCATAGTTGGAGAGAGAGTAGTTAAATTCATACCTTTTCCAAGGATATTAACGCAATGTGAACTGTGGCTTTGTCCAGGATTTGAGCTTGGGTCGACAAGTCTATTTCCTACGACTCTAACCATTACTCCACGTGCTTCCAACCAAATTTCAAAATATCTGAAGCCCACTTGTGCCATAAATTTTAGCTCTCATCACAAAGCAAAAAATCAACCAAGCTCATAACTTTGAAAATTTAAATATTTTTAGTGAACTTATTAACATAAGCATATTTGAAGCTCGCTTATACCTCAAATTTTAGCTCGCAACACAAAACAAAAAAATTGCCTTTTTATTTTTAAAAATAAAACTAAGGTCTACATTGAGACCCCAACGAGGCTCAGAGCAAGAATGTGACGAATAAGATCCAACTTGCCAATTGACAATGTCCCCCTTCTGCGTGACAATGCTCGACCACAAAAACGGTGACTATGTGGAGAAGTAGGGATGTTATCCACAGAGGACCAGCTTCATTTTGATGTACGATACATACTGTGTTGGTAATTATACCAGTCCTAAACTAAATGGCATTATTTTTTTTATTAACCCTCATACTTTAAATATTTGTCCATTTCATTGATAAAAAAAAAATTCAAAATAGTACAGTGAAATTTTTAAAAATTGCAGTGAACTTGTAATTTAGGGCACTTGTAAGTCAAAGTACCACTGTATTTGGTTTCTTCTTCTCTTTGACGTATAGCATATTCTTTATATTTTCTGTTTCTTTCCTTACAGTCAAAATGGAAGTGAGGAGCTGATGGTAGGTGTGGCGCTTCCACTCCAGACAGTCAATATGGAATGGTGATGTCAGGGTACAAAGATTTCAGCACATACATTCATGTCTTGAGTAGCACAGGGATCTGTGCGGTAAAGTGAGGAGCTGATGGTAGGTGTGGCACTCCACTCCAGACAGTCAATATGGAATGGTGATGTCAGGGTACAAACATTTCAGCTCATACATTCATGTCTTGAGTAGCACAGGGATCTGTGTGGTAAAGTGAGGAGCTGATGGTAGGCGTGGTACTCTACCCCAGACAGTCAATATGGAATGGTGATGTCAGGGTACAAACATTTCAGCTAATACATTCATGTCTTGAGTAGCACAAGGATCTGTATGGTAAAGTGAGGGGCTGATGGTAGATGTGGCGCTCCACCCCGGACAGTCAAAATTGAATGGTGATGTCAGGGTACAAAGATTTCAACTCATACATTCAGGTCTTGAGTAGCACAGGGATCTGTGCGGTAAAGTGAGGGGCTGATGGTAGATGTGGCGCTCCACCCCGGACAGTCCAAGTCTTGAGTAGCACAAGGAACTGATGGTAGATGTGGCGCTCCACCCCGGACAGTCAAAATTGAATGGTGATGTCAGGGTACAAAGATTTCAGCACATACATTCATGTCTTGAGTAGCACAGGGAACCACTCCACCCCAGATACCAAAACAATCCCCTTGGTCTAGCGCTAGTGAAAAGGGTATAAACTCCCTTGCTGTTTGGCTGATATAAACTTTAGGCCACCCCGACGACTTTACATTTACTTTATTATTAAAAGTAATTAAAAATGAAGCAAAATAAGAACAAGTTTACTAATTTTATCGGTTAATATGAGGATAATCCCAAAAGTAAAGTCTCAAAATATTTAGAAATCACAGAAACGTTTATTGTTTATTGTCAATGATATTTACTGTATCTATTTTTCTACATAATCACCATTTTGGTTGATGCATTTTTGACTCCCTCACTGTCTGGCTGATACCGATTTTAGGCCACCCCGGTAACTTATTCACTTACTTCAGTGATGCTGATAGCTTTTTGATTTAGTGCGTCCTGGGACTCACATATTTGCTTTGAATGAGTCCCCAGGAAAATTTATGGGTCCCAATTAAAGTCATCTAACTCCTACCTTGTAACCTATCCTGTGTAATCGTTTCTAAGAAACTATTGAAATGTATTCACAGTTAACTTGAAATGGTGAGGGAAGAAAAATGAAAAATGCTGAGACACAAGACGCATACCTATCAGCATCTGTGGGGAAGGTATATTTCAGGTGGGGCGGATAAGTCTGTCCTGAAATTTGGCATTCAAAATTTTAGTACTTTTTTTTTTTTTACCTGAGCTTGAACATTGTTCAAGGGCCAGTTTAGCTCAGTCGCTTGAGCATCAGTTTAAAAAATCACTGTCTTTCCACTTTGAATTGTTTATTTCAAATGCAAAATCATATACAGGTATATAATGGTTTGGTTGCACCATTTGCACTTCTCACTCGCTCTTCGGGGGGGGGGGGTCCGGTGGCTTCGGTTACTGGACCAGTGCTGCAATTAATGGTGTGATCCCAAGGGGTCATCCGCCCAGACAACTCCTGCCCCCTTGATTTAAAGGGGCAAGGCTGGGTTTATTACACAGTGCCAGAGGTGCCACTCTTGAAATGTATTCACAGTTAGCTTGAAATGGTGAGGGAAGAAAAAATAAAAATACTATATGATTTTACTGCGTCCTTTTAGATTTTTGTGCATCAGGGATGCAGGACACATACCTATCAGCATCTCTGTATATATATATATATATATAGTGTCTGAGAACTGCTTCAGCATTTTCATTGCAGTATTATTATTTCAGTAATTTATCCAAGACTGCTCAATACTTCATAAAAAGTAGAGCTTATCATAATATCATTTTATATACATATATTCAATATTTTTTTTCTTTCATTTTTTTTTGTCTTTTTTGTTGATAATTAATCTATTTTCCGTTTTTCATTCCAATTTTTCTTCCCGTCTGCTCCCGATTTCAGACCGTTTTTATTTGAATTTCCACAGAATCACTGAAAATTCATCGTCGTCGGGCCGGAGGGTGGTGGAGGGAATTGAGCAACTCTTTCCCCCTTCCACCCAATCTTCAGACACAACCACAAACTGATCTTTAAAAAAAAGGACAGTTAAAAAAAAAAAATTACTTTATTAAACAATGGTAAAATTTTTTTTTTTTAAATAAAAATAAATTGATAGACAAAACACAGAAGAAATCAATCACAAGAGAATGTTATCATTTTTATTGATCATGTTTTGATTTTCTATAGCACTATGAGAAAGCAGGTATATATATATACATATATATGTTTGTGTATGTGGAGGTATCAAATGTATTTAATAGAAATCAAGCTGACATAAAATATATACACAATGTATGACAAATGAAAATATACCATGATATTGAATTATGCTGTATATTGTAGATAAGCATTTAATATTTACAAAATAACCCAATACATACACACATACATACAAATACTTTACTATACTGCAAAAAACTGTACAGTAAAAGGCTCATTTTCGAACTATGCACTATTGCAGTCCTCACACAACACCAATTATAGACGTATCATGTTTCTTTATTATATCATGTGTTGATTCTTTTTAAGGGCACAATTAATACTCGGTTTCTACCAAACTTGAAAAAAAAAAAAAAAAAAAAAATTTTTGGTAGAGCATTTTTCTTGTTAGATTTAAGTCTTTCTTTTTTCTGTCTCAGAAGGTGAATGAAGTGTGTAGTGGTAAAAATGTCAGCAAGCAATTCGGACTGAAGTCATTTAAAAAAAAAAATTTTTTAATTTTTTTTTTTATAGTTCTAATGCTCTGAAGAAAGGCATGAAATTTATAACTTCAACTCACATAAAAAATCAAATTCTGCTTTCCTAGAAAGAAATAAAAAATTAAAAAAAGAAATCAGAAGTTGAGTAAGACATGATTGTACAAATTTATGGGACAGAAACAATAAATTTTCTTTTGTTTTTTCTTAGAAAGCTGGGGAAAAAATGTTATCAAAATGTGTGTATGTATATAACATGAACAAAGTATATATACATAACATGAACAAATAAATAAATAAATATATATATATATATATATATATATATATATACGTATTGTGTAATTTGTATATATATATATATATATATATATATATATATATATATATATATATTGTGTATTTGTATATATATATATATACGTATTGTGTAATTTGTATATATATATATATATACATATTGTGTAATTTGTATGGAGAGCTAACATCTGGTAAAAGACAGATTGGTTGCCCCCTACTGCGATTCAAGGATGTCTGCAAAAATGATCTCAGGTGCTTTGGCATTGTCCCTTCCAGCTGGGAAAATTTGGCTCAAGACCGCCCTCGGTGGCGGCAGAATCTCCATAGAGGACTGTACATGTCAAAAGTCACCCTGATACAACATCATGAAGCTAAGAGGTCATAAGAAAGCAACGGCAACAAAGCATCGGAACATCATCATCTACAGGGACAACCTACAAATGCAAAATCTTCACACAAAAACTTTTATCATAGTCTTTCGAGACTGAATTGCCAATGATGATGATGATGATGATGAATTTGTATATATATATATATATATATATATATAATTGTATATATATATATATATTGTGTATTTTGTATATATATATATATATATATATATATATATATATATATATATATATTAAAGTTTTTTGTGTGTATATATATATTGTGTATTTTGGCAGCAAGTTATTATTTAGGCAGGTGTTTTTAAAGACATTTGGGACATTTTGTTTATCATCTGGATTCTGATCTATGAAAAACAACTAGAAGACTTGAACATCTACAACTGAAGATCATAAAGAAGAAATATTCTGTGGTCTTTAACAATACCTGCCTAAATATATACTATATATATATATATATATATATATATTTATTTGTTCATCTTATATATATGACATTTCATAGTATAATAACATTTTAAAATGGTCTCTATTCCTAATTCAATTTGTTTTTCAAAGGAAAATTATTTTCTTTTATGTATTTACATAAGTTTTTGACAATTGTCTTTTTAAGTAGGAAACAAATGTTTAAAGAAAAACAATACTAGGATTAATTCCAAGTAGAGATAACTGTTGATGTTTCGAACCATATGACCTTTAGGCACCCCTTTTTGATTTCGATTCAGGGACATTTTTTTCATTTATACCGTCAACATCCGGTTGTTTGTTAACAGATGATTTTTAGAGATTTTTAAAAAAATTATAAAACTAACCCCTAACCCTAACCCCTAACAAACAACTGGATGTTGATGGTGTAAATGAAAAAATGCCCTTATGAAACGAGATCACAAAAAGGGTGCCTAAAGGTCATATGGTGCGATTTTTCTAGTAGGCCAAAAGACTTTACAGGTCTCATTTTGCCTTTAGGGAGACTGATTTGATTTCTTATCAATTTACTTTTTTTCTTTTCAATAATTGACTCTTCTCCAAGATGGCTGTTTAATAATAAAAAGGTTCATATTAAAGTTTTTGAATAACTTTTTTTATACACCTTTATTTTCAAACTTTGTTCAGTTTTTCTCATCATGTTTTGAGACTTTTAAAAATAAAATTTACATTATTTTTTAACCAAAATACGTTTTTTATATAAATTTTTAAAAGACATTCCAGTCCAGAACATGAACTTCTCGTGTCAAATGTTAAATTTACCTTTCTTCAATTCAACAAAAAATGTGCTCTGAAGAAGACTAGTGTTTATACAATGGCTTTTATAATTGTTTTTATTTTATTCGTAAATAATTTCATTTGAATTATATTTTATAAACTTCATTCAAAACACAATATATACTATTGTTTTTCTTTACCTATACCTTAAACTGTCGGATTTGATTCCATTTTTTATACACTTACATATTAAGGGTCTATAAACATTTTTGTCCCAGATTCCTGCCCTTATTTATGCTATGTTTTTCCTTGAGAGTGACAGGTGTAAAAATGCCCAAACTTCAATATTTACCGTGCGGTCTTTCTCGCTTTTTTAAAATGGCAAATTAATTTAGATATTTTGCAATGATTTCCCCACCAGATAAAATACAAAGAAAATAAAATACAAAAAACTCAGACAATCTTTTTTTCAATTGAATTCGTACAATATATTTTTACAAAACACAAATTTAAATTTCAAAATATTTTATAGCGTGCTCTGTCTCTTTTGATATGCTTTTTATTGGGAAAATAATTCATTTTTGTTTTACCAGATTTTACAATGCCCCCCTCCACCCCCATCTCAGATAAAATACAAATAAGAACTGAGAGAATTTTAAAAAAAAATTGAACTAGCCGGAATATGCACCCTCCAGGTGTAAGTATCTAAGTTTTAATGTAAGGAAGTATATTAAATTAGAAAGACTAATGAATAAGAATGTAGACAAAATGATTTGAAACAGATCGGGGTATAATCGAAAAATGATACAACTTTGAAACTAACTCTTCCATTATTTTCCATCACTCCCGTATTTCCTTGTTAAATTTTCCTAATTTAACTATTTAGTTAAATTAGGAAGTAAAGAATAAATGTTAGTTATAAATTAGGAAGTAAAGAATAAAAAATTTTCTTCCTGTTAATGGATTTCTTTTAAGATTTATCTCTGAGATTTTTGCAAATATTCATTGAAATAAAACCAAACAATTAGAAATCAATAATACCAAGCACATATTTATTGAAATCAAATTTTTGATATCAATATACAAATTAGCCTTCTGTTAACAGTGTAAACCACTATTTCGTTTTATATATAAATACAACTGCATATTATTAGTATGTAGATATGTCCAACAGGGACTGGGTTCAGTGGCTTTGGTCATGGAGATTACAAGTTAACATTGTTGATCCCAGGGGGCCATCCCCCCAGGCAACACCTGCCCCCTTGACTTAAAGGAGCAGGGCTGGGTTTATTGCCCAGTGCCTGAGGCGCCCCTCTTGAGGGGGATGCCGACGGGATCAACAAATTTTTTGCACCCGCCACCTGAGCTTCGGTTTGTGAGTAATAGGACTCGTGCCTAACCTGTACACGTGAGGTATGTGGTAATTACCTAGTATGTAGATAAGGCCAACAGTATTAATAATGTAAAAATATTTCATTAATAATTGAAGTTTAAATAAAAATAAAATCATGGACAATGTGACGTAAATAACTAAGGGAATTATGACTTGGGTAGTGATATAGTTTCAGTTACAAACAGATAAACAATCTCCATTATAATAAGATTTGAAACCTGTGCAAATCCGAGATGACAAAATGAACCTTTTTAGTATTTTATTTTATTTCTTTGTGGAGGAGGGCATTGTAAAATATCTAAGTTTGGCCGTTTTTACTCCTGTCACCATCAAGGAAAAACATAGCGTAAATAAGGGCAGGAATCCAGGAGGACAAAATGTCTACAAACCCAATAAAAAGAAAATCTACTTGAGAGATTCAATAATAAGGGAAGTTACCAGCAATGCTTACAAAACGTTTAATAAAAGCATAACCAAAGATATTACTAGGGTGAGTCAAAAAGTAATGCCATTTTCTTTATTTCATGAAGTTTTTATTTATTTATAAAACTAAGGCCTCTATTGAGGGCCTAACGAGGCTCAGAGCAAGAATCCGACGAGTAAGATCCAACTTACCAATCGACAATGTCCTCCTTCTGCATGACAATGCTCTACCACACACAAGCATCAGGACAAGGGAGAAAATTGACTCACCAGATTTAGCGCCTACAGACTATCATTTCTTCGGCTCCATGAAAGAGGGTTTGAGATGCAAACATTATTCCAATGATGAGGAAGTGAAATCTGTAGTGAAGAAGTGGCTCAAAGAACAGTCAACAGAATTTTATGAGGCAGGGATAAATGCTCTCATTCGAAGGTGGTACATTGATATTGAGAAAAATGGTGACGATGTGAAGAAGTAGGGATGTGATCCACAAAGGACCAGCTTCATTTTGATGTATGATACATGTTCCTGTGTTGGTAATTATACCTGTCCTGAACAAAATGGCATTACTTTTTGACACACTCTCATACTTTAAATATTTGTCCATTTCATTGATAAAAAAAATTCAAAATAGTACAGTGAAATTTTTAAAAATAAATCACAAACGACCCCCAACATTTTTTAAAAAATTCATGAAATGTTAATACATTTTTTTTTTAGATTATAGAAAAATAGAAAACACTCACGTAGACACACACACACACATGGAGAATAGTAAACATGATTAATCTGCTTTATATACCATATTTGTCTCAAAATAGTTGTTACATTTAGTGTATAAAATACATATGTAATTGTATCAACCATTATGGGACAGAGGTAGTATATTATATGCATTGTTTCCCATACTATATATAATATAGAAATGTTTTCAGTACACATGGATGTGGAAGATGTTTTCTTCTGTATTTATAAACTTTAGCAGTACAGAAGAGAGTCCAACATTTTCTATCCATGCAATTTTTATTATTACAATTAAATTTGTCTGTGTGGCTTATATATATATATATATATATATATATATATATATGCAACATCTAAAAGTGACTATGTCATTATTGATATGATATGATGAATATATTTAAAAAAAAAAAAAAAAAAAGTAAAAGAAAATTATTAAATATCCAAAGGTAGATAAATCTTTTCTGTCTTTAGATGAATGTGTTAGATGTCTGCAAAAATTCCAGCATTTTTAGATTTGAGAAAAAAAAACAACAAAAAAACATTTTTTCTGTGTATACAGGTTCTGCATTAAAAAAAAAAAAAAAAAAAGAAAAGAAAAAGAAAAAAATGGCAAAAAGAGGGTTTGTGAACATTTGTATATATGTAGTATATCACTCAGTTGCTCTAAAATCCCAGAAAATGATGAATCACATAAAAAAAAAAAAACTTTTTAAATTGATAGGTCATTTTTTTAAAAATGGTCCCAGAAATTGATAGGTTATAAAAAAAAAGATGCATTTACAATCTTGGCAGAAGATCTGTAATATTTAAAAATGATTTTTACTTGAGAAAGAAAAAAAATTCAAAGGTGGGACTAAGTGTGGCGAACATAAAGTGGGGAATCAGTTTACAATATATGTATAATTCAAAATTGGACACTGACTTTGTGTCCAATTTTATGACACCCAATGTTGAGGTGGCAATATGAATTTAAGATATACTGAACCCTGACTTTATGTTCATTTACAATTTTGTTGGAAAGTAGTTTTTTTCTTCTTATATGTTATTTATGTCTTCTTTTTTTTTTTGTCTATTTTTTTTTCAAAATTCAATGATGACTAGACCTATAGCCACCAAATTATTTTGTAGTTATTAATAGGACAAAAGTTTTAAAGTTTGTAGCAAGGGGGTTTGATTTAAAATGTAAGTATAATACTAAACTGGACACTCACTTTATATCCACCAAGTTAGCTAAATTGGATCTTTATATTTTTATTAACTAAAAAACTGTTATAACCTCTTATGTGCAGCACCCTCCATACTCGCAATAGCTCTGTGTGACATTTTTTGCTTTTTATTTTGTTTCCTAAACTGAAAATTCATCTCAGGGGTAAGAGTTAAGAACACGAAAGGCATTAAAAGAAATATATTAGCACAGCTACACACCATATTAAAAAAGAGGTTTCAGAGGTACTTCGACCAATGGAAAACTCGCTGGAGTAAGTGTGTTTAATACCAAGAAGAGTATTCTGAAGAAAATGAATGTTCCATTCATTGTTCATTTTTGTCTTCATAAATAAAGCTTGAGTCTCAATACTTTTTTTTAAACATACCTTATACACAGGTTATGATTTTTTTTTTCAGCAATGATAGCACATGACTTTTGGAAACATTTTTTCACGCTCAGAATTGCCAAGGCATGGAATAAGCTGCCCGTGTCTGTTGTAGGCTGCCGAAACACTGTGTCTGTAGTCCGCCAACACTATACCTGATACCTCTCTCCACAGACATATGCACACACGTGAACACATAAATGCATATTATTAGTGTAAACTGTTCATGTTCCTGACACAAATACATTATTCTGTGTACTAGACATGAGACTTTGATGAGTTGTGGTGCACCTGAGCATTGTACACAATAAATTTCATTATTATAACATTAAAGAATTGAACAAAATGTTTAAAATTGATCTTGTACAGTAAGAAAGATTATGAAATACAATGATCCCTACACTTTCTTTTAATTCAATAAGGAAAAAAAAAAAGTTTTAACTTTCTGGTTTAACTTTGTATTAAATACACACATATATACATACATACATACATACATACAGTCTTTGTCACCATTATTGGCACTCTTTCAATTTGTTTTTCTATATCAATTAATAATGGAGATTCAGTGTATTTCTGTCTGTAACCAAAACTATGTCAGCTTAAGTCACAATATTCCCAATAATTGTGTAAATCTATTAATGAGTATTCAATTTATAGTCAAAATTGTTAATACATAGAATAAAAACCTTGTATTATATACACTCAAAATTTGAGAATGCAAATTCAGACAATCCTTATTGTCTTTTAGAACAAGTTTTGATAAATACATGACCAGTATTATATATTTATATATAGTTTGTTTTATTTTAATATATATTTAAAGTTATCTTATAGAGTAATAAACCTTATTCCTTAATGATGTCTCTATGAAAATCTGAGTTAGATTTGCCTCAAAACAGCCCATTATTAAGGTATTTGCCTCTCATCACTTATGAGGGCGTGACACAAAGACATTTTTATGTGGGCCCATCCATGAGTCTTGGCTCGTGGTGGGCAAAAATGTGTTGATCCCATAAGCATTCCCCCTCAAGAGGAGCGCTCAGGCACTGGGCAATAAACCCAGCCCTGCCTCTTTAAATGAAGAGGGTAGGTGGTGCCTGGGAGATAGCTCCCTGGGATCAACGCTGTTAATTTACATTACAAACACAGGCCCCAAGAGCCTATGTTATTAATGTGTCTGAAATCCTGCAATGTGCCATATATCACTAAGAAATAAAGGTTTACATAATATATAATGTAGTTAATTTGCATACTGGTTTTAACAAAACTGGGTTTTAATAAATAATTATACTGGTTTCACAAAACTTTTTAATAAATAATTACTTTGCGTTATTGATCTCTGATATTAATGTTTTATTCTCCAGCGTATTTAAATCAATCTTATGAATAATTTTCTATAGAAACCAATTAAGATATAATTAGAATAAGAGTAATCTTTTTATATGTGTTCTTATTTAATTTCGTTAGTCTTTCTAATTTAATGTACAGTTTTTCATAAAGTCCGTGTGCAGATTTAATTGCTGCAATTGTTTTTGGCAATTTTTTACGTGAATTTTTGTGGCAACTTTTTTTTCTATGGTAACAACTTTTAAAACTTGGAAATAAATTTTGCTTAGGACAGGTATAATTACCAACACAGGATCATGTAATGTAAAATAATGTTCGCCATTTCTTCGGCCCCATGAAAGGGAGTTTGAGAGGCAAATATTATTCCAGTGACAAGGAAGTGAAATCTGTAGTGAAGAAGTGGCTCAAAGAACAGTCAACAGAATTTTACAGGGCAGAGATACATTCGAAGGTGGAACGTTGCTATTGAGAGAAACGGTGACTATATGGAGAAGTAGGGATGTAATCCACAGAGGACCAGCTTCATTTTGATGTATTATACATGTCCCTGTGTTGATAATTATACCTGTCCTAAACAAAATGGCATTACTTTTTGACTCACCCTCATATCTATCTATCTATATATCTATATATACATACATATATATATATATATATATATGCATGTGTTTTAAAAACAGTGTTGTAGACTAATCAAATTTCAGCAGTATTGGTATCAAGGTATGTACAATAAACATGAGGAAAATAAATTTTAGCTTTTGCAAAGAACAGGTGAAATTATTAAATTACAATACAAAAAAAAACAAAAAAAAACAAAAAAACAAAGCAAAAAAATAAAATCAGTTTCAGCAGTTTTGTTGAAAAACGAAAATTAAGAATTAAAAAAAAAAAAAATTAAAAAACACCGGATATTCAATTAAAATAAAGAATAAAATTTTTTTTCAATTTTAAGATTACAATAATTCAATTCGAGCTTACAATAATTAAATGTCGAAAAATATTTCAAATTTGTTAAAGTTTTTTTAAATTTTTTTATCAGGAAGTTTTGTTATTGGCCAATATAAAATTTTCTTTATATTTTGCAAATCGATACTAACTATGAGGTCAGCAGCAGTTTAGGCATAGTAATTAAAAAGAAAAAAGTTCTAACTAATAAGAGGAACAACTGAAGGTTTTGTGTACTTGGAAATTATGTTGATACATCTGTTGTAACCAATGAATATGGGTAATCTGAACATTAGCTACATAAATGAGAGTAACCGCCCCTTGTTTCTTTCACTTTGAGGAAGCCATATATTTTGGTCGGCCATTTTCATTTCACCATAAATCTACACTGAAAATATGAATTTGTTCAAATCAATACAACTGCATGTTTTAACACAAAAATATCATAAAATGTGTTCTTAATTGTGCTTGTGCATTATTTGAAATGAACTTAATTGTTATTAAGAACACATTTTATGATATTTTCATGTTAAAACATGCAGTTGTATTGATTCGAACAAATTTGTATTTTCAGTGTAGATTTATGGTGAAATGAAAATGGCCGACCAAAACATATGGCTTCCTGAAAAGTGAAACAAACAAGGGGTGGTTACTCTCATTTATGTAGCTAATGTTCAGATTACCTGGACATGAATTCAGCTATTCTCCCTCCAGCTATGGGTAAATAGTAGAGCAGACTGGGTTCTTTAACCATGGTATGACAACTTGTCCAGGATGAAGGAAAACTCTGTTTTCAAACCTGGTAAACTCTGTTTAAGAAATTGATCTCGTGTCACATCCTGATTATGTGGAGGGGTTGGTAAATACATACATCTGTTGCGACCAAGAATATTTTTGGTTAATAAAGAAACAGTTCTAATTCACACCAACCACATTGTCCCTGGACTGGGATCAAAGTGTAGTATATGTTCATCTCTCACAGTCACATTATTTTCAGACAGAATGCCACACACTGAGACAGGAGGGTTTAGAATACACTAATTGTATCCCTTGCAGAGAGACAAGACCCCCACCCCACCCGAAAAAAACTGATGTCCTGAGAATGACACTAAACTACATCTTTGCCCTTTCTCCTTGGTCCACACTGACCAGGACTTGTAGTACCTATTAGGGTCCCATCTATTGGATCAAATAGATATGTTTGAAAATTATTTGTATTTGATAGAAATCTTTCTTCTTTTCAAAGTCTTCATTTGTGGACCCTATGGTGGCTCATTAGTCTAATTCTGGACTTGCAGATGCAGTCATACACATTGCAAGGGAAATTCCCATCAAATTCCCATTTGGTTGTTCATGACGATGACGCCGCTCTGCAGTCTTGCTTATCTCATTATTGAGCTGCTTAGCTCCTGTGCGTCAGGCATCTCACCAACCCTGTCTGTTGGAGGCCAGATCTTTAATGTTTGAAGGTGTTACTATATAACAGTGTGCAAATTATTTGTATTAATAATTGTTTACTAAGGATTAGTTTTATCAGTTACTTGAAACCATATAATTGCTTGCAAATTATTGGTGTTAGATAGGAATACTTGAAACCATTTAACTGTATGTAAACAAATGATTATTATTAAATAGGAATAATTACCTGAAACCATATAATTGTTGGCATTAAGTGTACTAGAAACTGAAAAGAAAAATGTTGCACCTTTTACAAGGAAATCAATAGTAATGAATCCTTTCATGTCCCAAAAGACTGTCAGCATGACCTTCTTTACTGACTACTGTGGCTAGTACTTTTTCTTTCATTTGTATCCACTCTATCTTGTATGTGACTTTGTAAGTGTCTTTGTATGTAGGTACATAAGACATGAGTATCATTCAATAAATAAGGTGAATTTTGCTTAAGGAGTTGGCAATAAGAAGCATTGTTTACATTTGCACCTTTTTTTTTAAAAGAAAATCAATAGTGATTGGTCCTTTCATATCCTAGAAGGCTGTCCAGAGGACCTTTTTTTACAGACTGATGTGCCCGGAACTTTTTTTTAGTGGATAGTCAGTATGTTTCCACTCCATGGGCTGTCTTTTTGATTCAGACAAAACCAGGTTTAGTCCATTTGTAAACATTTATTTTTTTACTAAAACCTACTTTTCAATACACATCACACATTTTTCTGTAAATTTCACATGGTTTGGATTTCTTAGCCACCAAAAATTTGATGAGAAACCTCTGTTCAAACCTGGAGTACTCTGTTTGATTTGTTGCCATTTTGAATAGCCTCAAAACAAATATTTTTGTGGAAACAGTAGAGTGTCTGGCTGGGGACCTCGAGGTTCCTGAAGGTGTGGTTTGAATAAAGGAGAATTTAAAAAGAATTCACTGATTATAATGGATGCTATCTATTATTCAATGCCCAAGCCATCCTTGTAGAAGAACAGTAGTGGTACTATTCAGCCCATATCTGGAATGATAAAGGAGGTTCATACCTTTCCCAAAGGTATTAGTCTGAAAGTGAATGTAATAGCACGACTGGAGTTCAAACTCATTTACTATGATATCGCAGTCCAGCACATTAGCCACTTTGCCATCCTTGTAGAAGAACAGTAGTGGTATTATTTAGCCCATAGTTGGAGGGATGAAGGGGGTTCATACCTTTCCCAAAGGTATTAGTCTGAAAGTGAATGTAATAGCACGACTGAAGTTTGAACTCATTTACTATGATGTTACAGTCCAGGACGTTAGCTACTATACCATAAGGACACCCCCAGATTCAGTTCAGTGCTACCTATTTAATATTTAATGGTATATAAACCTTCATGGGTCACTTAATCCCAAATCCATCCTTTTAGAAGAATAGTAGTACTATTTTATCCATAGCTAGAGGGATGATGAGGTTCATACATTTAACAAGGGTATTAGTCTGAAGGCGAATGTAATAGCGCAACTGGAGTTTGAACCCACTATGATAGTCCAGGATGTTAGCCATTACGGCACAGGGGCCTCCTCCCCTATAATGGATGGAGAAAAAACAAGGAATTGTGGGTAGCAAAGTGTCAGAAGAAATGAACGAACAAAGTAAAAGAGAGAGAGAGAAACAAAGAAGAGTGAGAGAGGAGGAGGGGAGAGAGAGAGAGAGAGAGAGAGAGAAACAAACAAAAAGAAATGGAAAGAGAGAAGGAAAGGGGGAGACAAGAAAGAGAGAAAAACAAAGTGAGTGAGAGAGAGAGAGAGAGACTGAAGTGAAAAAGGAAGGAAGGAAAGCAAGCAATGTGTGAACGTCTCAAAATTGGTATTATTTGGATTATTGACTATTGTCCTCATCTTTATTGTTATCTGCATAACATTTCAGCCGATGTGCCTTCCAGCCTTCTTGTCGGACTCGAGAACCTTCTCAAACTCAGGAACCCCCTCCTTGAACATTTCAAACCTAACGCTGTAGACTGTTCTCATTCCATTAACGGTTAATGGAATGAGAACAGTCTACAGCGTTGGTACAAGTGTTAAGCTGTGTTAATTATTCTATGTTACTGTTGCCCTTGTCCAGGATTGAACCTGCAGACTAGAGATAACTGTCACTTAGAACTGTTGGAATATTTTTGTAATATAAAGTGTGCTCCAATTCCCCACCTGAATTTATAGACTAGCCGAGGTCAAGTGGTTTATTCCTTCACCAATCACCAGCCATAATGCACGGCTGATACATTACTTAAACATTGATACTTGCAATCATTGAGGAGGGACTTACAATACTCAGGATTCTTTACCAGAGGATTACCAAGGATCAGGATTCTTTACCAGAGGATTACCAAGGATCCAATTCCACTGAACAAACGCTATTGCTTAAAGCCTACAGGATGGCCCATAAGATTGTAACAAGAATTGTATTAACTCAACGCCTATATCCACTATGCCATGTATCCAAAATTTGTTTTGCCTCTTTTATATTACAGAAGACACAAATAGATCAGTTCCAGCCCCCAAAAGAAATCATCCACATGAGTTGATATGAAGAGGTCCCTCTTATAATGGTAGGAGAAAAATCCTCATCATATTTGCCTTTTCTCATCTGTAAGGAAATCATCTTGTTAGAAATACATAAATACCACATTCTTGCTTGTTCACTGCCTTGTTCAGGATTTGAACTTGACTCGCCATTTCTATTTCTTTCAACAATAACCTTACATAATTACATATATTTATATGGAATATGTCACACCTTTTCAACATCCCCTCATGGACCTATCACGTTTTGGTTTTTTGACTTCACCTGTTCCAATTATTGATTTTCTTTAGCATACAGCATCCACATCATCAACATTCAACTATAAACACCTATGAACAAATGGTAACAAACCTTTTTTCTACACATTTTTCAAATTCAACGCATACATAACATCTATCATCTTTTATCCACACAAATCCTTATTTCTTCTTAAGTAATGTCACAGTCCTGAAGAAGGTTTCCATTGTAAACCGAAATGTTTGAACATCGACTATAAATTCATAACATCCTGTTTTTGTTTGTTTCTATATTTTCTCCACATAATTACATAAGTACGTAATTGGAAAACATATTTGTTAGATTTACTTTTGTATTAAATAACCCAACAAAGGTTGACATGCCGTAAAACCAACCAACAGATATTGATTTCTGTAATTTGGAGTTAGATGTTTGTAAGATATTTTATAATGCTGCCGTTTTCAGGAAATATATTTTCTTTGGGTTCATCTATCTATTTTATGTCACACTACAAAAGTATTCTTCATTTGAAGTAGAGACTTCTACCCATATACATATTTACCAACCTCTCCACACTAGAAGGATAAAACAATTTCTGCTCAGCTAGACATATTTTTTTCTTTTCATTGTCAAAGTAAACCATCTCCCTAGAAATAAATAAATAACACATCCTTGCTGGTTCAAAAGAGAGATATAACAATTTCTGCTCAACAGACATCATTTTTTTTTGTACATTGTAAAAGTAAATCTCCTTTGAATAAAAATAAAAATTCCAAGTACTAAGTAAATATTTCAGAATTAATAAAAAATGGCTGGTTTTTTTTTTAGCAAAAATAATTAAGTAAAATTATATAAAAAAAAAAAAAAAAACCTAGCAAATACTTTCAAATGTGTTGCATTTACATCAGAAAATTGCTTGTATATTTTTATAGTTAAAAATGCCTTCTTACAACCAAAGCAAATAACCAGTTCATTTGTATGTGTACCATTCCTCTTTTGAAGCACAGACAAAAAAATGTATAAGACAATTGAATAAAAACAGTATAAAACTACTGAATAAAAAGAACTGGATAAAAATTGGATAAAAAAAAAAACACTGTATAAACTATTGGATGAAAACTGTATAAAACTACTGAATAAGAATAATTGTATAAAAATACTGAATAAAAATTTTAAAATATATAAAACTACTGAATAAAAAAAAAAGAAAAAGGTATAAAACTATTGAATACAAAAATAAATTTAAAAAATTGTATACAACTATTGAATAAAAAAAATAGAATTTGTACAATACTATTGAAAATTTTTTTAAAAATTGTATAAAATTATTTGAAAAAAAAAAAATTATTGTACAAAACTATTGAATTTGTACAATACTATTGAATACAAAAATAATAAAAATTGTATGAAATTATTTGAAAAGAAAAAAAAAAATGTATGAAACTACTGGATCAAAAAAATAATTTCAATAAAAATTTTTTAAAAGAAGAAATTTGAGATTCATCCAATAAAAAAAACAAAAAAATGAAAAAAAAAAAACATGGCCACAGTTAAGACAAAGTCTCAATAAAAAGATTTGAATCCTTATTACAGATTTTTTCTTTTTCCTTTTTTCCATTTTTTTTTTTTGCTTGATTTTTATAATCAATTCCTCAATTGAGATTCTGAGGAATCACAGACTTCCAAAACTGTTCTTTGTGTTACACTTCCTGCAAAATGTTTCTGCACAGGAGTACAATTCTAATGCAGCCGGACCACACTTGAGCGAAAATTCCAGAAAAGATGCATACTTTCTATGGTCATTCCAAATTTTACTGATATATTTGCTGACAAATAATAAAAGACTTCCACTTCAGCCCGATTACCAAAATTAACTCGATACCATCACTACACGTTTCTGCCGCACTCCGACTTAGCTCAATTCACACTCTGCATCATTTTAACCCTCAAATATTTTTTTTTACTCAAAATCCAACACCGCTGCAGATCTTGGTATCAACTCTGCAGCCCATTTCTACTGCTAGCCGATTTCAAGCCACCCCAATATCTATCATCTCTCTCTCTCAAACCTGTTTATTTTCAATAATATCGTTGTGTTTTCTGCTGCAAACTGACGACACATGCACATTTTTTTCAGTTGCTTGCTTCATTTGGCAGTTGTCCTTCTCGCCTTCATTCCGCTGCATAAATACACTGCAGCGGAACTCTTCTATGCTTCTGCTGTTCAATCACTGCTGCAGCCCAACTTATGCAGCAATGCATTCCCACTGTGGCTCTGTTCTGATGCAGCCCAATTCCACTGCAGCTGGACTCAGCTGCAGTTTCTTTGTTACTGCAGCCCAACTCAGCTACAGGCTGAATGGTGTGCATTTGGAGGCTGAGGCATTGGAGGATGAGGATGAGATGGAGGTGCTGGAGGCATGACAACATTCCCTGTACTTGGATTCCATCTTGGGGGCATAGGAAAACCTCTTGACCAGCTATAGTTACTGTCCCAGCAGTTAGGGTTCATCTGAGAATGAGGGTATGTTGATGCCATCCAAGATGAGGGTATATTTAGTGGCTGGGGCCTGATGGTGGTAGGGAGCGGGCTGGGACGTTGAGGTGGAGGCGGTGGTGGTAGATTTGGGGGGTGGGGAGGTTCTGGATTCTGTGGGGAAGATGCAGACTGAGAATCGGCAACTTTCTGGAGTTCTTCAATCGTATGCGTGCGTTCATGGTTCTTGAGGTTGGTAACTTGCGAGAAGGCTTTACTACATACCAAACAGGAATAGGGTTTCTCTCCTGTGTGGATGCGTTCATGATTACGCAAATTTGTCTGCTGAGTGAACGCCTTGGAGCAGAACGTGCACTGGTAGGGCTTCACCCCAGTATGGGTGCGCTCGTGGCTACGCAAGCTTGACTGCTGGCTGAACACCTTGGTGCAGAAGGAACACTTAAATGGTTTCTCACCTGTATGTATACGTTCATGGCTCTTAAGGTTGATGAGTAGTGAGAATGCCTTTGGACAAAACACACACTTAAACAACTCTCCAGTGTGAATACGTCTGTGGTTGTCCAGATTTGTTCTCTGGCTAAATGCCTTACCGCAGTCTGCACATGTGTATGGCTTCTCTCCAGTGTGTGTCCGCATGTGTATCTTCAGGTTTCCCTGCTGGCTGAATGCTTTTCCACACACTGCGCAGACAAACGGCTTCTCTCCTGTGTGCACACGCTCATGGTTACGCCACTCAGTTTGTTGTGAGAAGTTGCGGTCACAAAATGCACAGTGGAATGGCTTTTCTCCGGTGTGTGTGCGTTCATGGTTCCTGAGAATGATTTCTTGGGAGAAAGCTTTCTTGCAGTATGTACAATAGAAATGCTTAGCTCCAATGCGTTCATGATTTTCTAAGTTCACCTTGCGTGAGAAACCCTTCCGGCACACGCCACATTTAAAAGGCTTTGCAATTGCCATAGTCCGCTGCACAGGAAACCTTGGGAATTCACTATTTTGACTGGTCCCTCCGCTACTGGTACTCCCAGATCCTCCTTTAATGATTGGTTTTGGCAGGAAAGCACCACTAAAGGTGGAACTGGACATACTGCCTATTGAGTACATAGGTAACATTGGGTACATTGGTTTCATTTTACTGTACTCAGCTGAGTTCGTAGCAACACTAGAATTAGTGTTCTGTTGATCTGATTTCTGGTAATCCATAGTGAATTATATAAATATATATATATATATATTAAGTATACAAAGATGAATATTGTATATATATATACATTTAAGTAAATTTTTTTATGTAGTGCTTTGGGCTTTGATTTTCCAACATTGGAAATTCAAAAAGAGACGGCTGTTGTCTTGGAAACAAATCACCCATGGCAGAGGTCTTTGCCAATTTTTCATCTTTTTAGGTTCAATAAAAATACAACCAGTGAGATACTGGCAAATGTGATAAATTTAACTTGGGGATGAATTGTACATGAACCCTCAAATTAAGGACACAAATCAACAAAAAATGCAGGGCATTATTAATGAATTTATATATATATATATTTATATATATAAAATATATTAAAAAAAAAACAAAACTAAAAAACAAAAAAGTAAAAGAAAAATGCAGAAATCACCAACGACATCAGCTGATGCAATGAAACTTTTCTGAAGAATGTCTTTTTAGTGATGCAACAATTCTCCAAGTAGTGACAAGAGAATAATGATTAAATAATGGAGTGTGAAAAAATGGTATATGTGAGTGCAAGCAAGAATGCGTATCTCAGCAAAAATGTATGCTATTATATATATACATACATATATATATATATATTATATATGTATAATCATAAATTTCTTCAAGTCCATGTGTGATTCCACCAAAAGAGTTGGGTCAAATTGAACATCTTGATTGGATATTTTTAATTGGACCTGAAAGAGATAAAATATTATTTAAAACTTATACAGTCATATTCAAATAACCTATAAAACATATAATAATTACAAAACACACACACACACATCTGACTCAGATTCTTGCCCTGATGAGCTAGTAAGCAAAAAATATTAGTTGGTATATCTGACTCATTAGGATTAATATTATATATATAGTTTTAGTGATAAAAGTACTGTTGCTTCTTAGTCAGACTCTTACCCTGATGAGCTAGTAAGCAAAACTGTTAGTTGGTATATCTGACTCATTAGGATTAATATTATATATATAGTTTTAGTGATAAAAGTACTGTTGCTCCAAGTAGTCAGACTCTTACCCTGATGAGCTAGTAAGCAAAACTGTTAGTTGGTATATCTGACTCATTAGGATTAATATTATATATATAGTTTTAGTGATAAAAAGTCTTCTTAGTCAGACTCTTACCCTGATGAGCTAGTAAGCAAAACTGTCAGTTGGTATATCTGACTCATTAGGATTAATATTATATATATAGTTTTAGTGATAAAAGTACTGTTGCTCCAAGTCTTCTTAGTCAGACTCTTACCCTGATGAGCTAGTAAGCAAAACTGTCAGTTGGTATATCTGACTCATTAGGATAATATTATATATATAGTTTTAGTGATAAAAGTACTGTTGCTCCAAGTCTTCTTAGTCAGACTCTTACTCTGATGAGCTAGTAAGCAAAACTGTCAGTTGGTATATCTGACTCATTAGGATTAATATTATATATATAGTTTTAGTGATAAAAGTACTGTTGCTCCAAGTCTTCTTAGTCAGACTCTTACCCTGATGAGCTAGTAAGCAAAACTGTTAGTTGGTATATCTGACTCATTAGGATTAATATTATATATATAGTTTTAGTGATAAAAAATACTGTTGCTCCAAGTCTTCTTAGTCAGACTCTTACTCTGATGAGCTAGTAAGCAAAACTGTTAGTTGGTATATCTGACTCATTAGGATTAATATTATATATATAGTTTTAGTGATAAAAGTACTGTTGCTCCAAGTCTTCTTAGTCAGACTCTTACTCTGATGAGCTAGTAAGCAAAACTGTCAGTTGGTATATCTGACTCATTAGGATTAATATTATATATATAGTTTTAGGGATAAAAGTACTGTTGCTCCAAGTCTTCTTAGTCAGACTCTTACCCTGATGAGCTAGTAAGCAAAACTGTCAGTTGGTATATCTGACTCATTAGGATTAATATTATATATATAGTTTTAGTGATAAAAGTACTGTTGCTCCAAGTCTCTTAGTCAGACTCTTACTCTGATGAGCTAGTAAGCAAAACTGTCAGTTGGTATATCTGACTCATTAGGATTAATATTATATATATAGTTTTAGTGATAAAAGTACTGTTGCTCCAAGTCTTCTTAGTCAGACTCTTACTCTGATGAGCTAGTAAGCAAAACTGTCAGTTGGTATATCTGACTCATTAGGATTAATATTATATATATAGTTTTAGTGATAAAAGTACTGTTGCTCCAAGTCTTCTTAGTCAGACTCTTACCCTGATGAGCTAGTAAGCAAAACTGTTAGTTGGTATATCTGACTCATTAGGATTAATATTATATATATAGTTTTAGTGATAAAAGTACTGTTGCTCCAAGTCTTCTTAGTCAGACTCTTACCCTGATGAGCTAGTAAGCAAAACTGTAGTTGGTATATCTGACTCATTAGGATTAATATTATATATATAGTTTTAGTGATAAAAGTACTGTTGCTCCAAGTCTTCTTAGTCAGACTCTTACTCTGATGAGCTAGTAAGCAAAACTGTTAGTTGGTATATCTGACTCATTAGGATTAATATTATATATATAGTTTTAGTGATAAAAGTACTGTTGCTCCAAGTCTTCTTAGTCAGACTCTTACCCTGATGAGCTAGTAAGCAAAACTGTTAGTTGGTATATCTGACTCATTAGGATTAATATTATATATATGTTTTAGTGATAAAGTACTGTTGCTCCAAGTCTTCTTAGTCAGACTCTTACCCTGATGAGCTAGTAAGCAAAACTGTTAGTTGTATATCTGACTCATTAGGATTAATATTATATATATAGTTTTAGTGATAAAAGTACTGTTGCTCCAAGTCTTCTTAGTCAGACTCTTACCCGATGAGCTAGTAAGCAAAACTGTTAGTTGGTATATCTGACTCATTAGGATTAATATTATATATATAGTTTTAGTGATAAAAGTACTGTTGCTCCAAGTCTTCTTAGTCAGACTCTTACCCTGATGAGCTAGTAAGCAAAACTGTTAGTTGGTATATCTGATTCATTAGGATTAATATTATATATATAGTTTTAGTGATAAAAAATACTGTTGCTCCAAGTCTTCTTAGTCAGACTCTTACCCTGATGAGCTAGTAAGCAAAACTGTTAGTTGGTAGACCTGACTCATTAGGATTAATATTATATATATAGTTTTAGTGATAAAAGTACTGTTGCTCCAAGTCTTCTTAGTCAGACTCTTACCCTGATGAGCTAGTAAGCAAAACTGTTAGTTGGTATATCTGACTCATTAGGATTAATATTATATATATAGTTTTAGTGATAAAAGTACTGTTGCTCCAAGTCTTCTTAGTCAGACTCTTACCCTGATGAGCTAGTAAGCAAACTGTTAGTTGGTAGACCTGACTCATTAGGATTAATATTATATATATAGTTTAGTGATAAAAGTACTGTTGCTCCAAGTCTTCTTAGTCAGACTCTTACCCTGATGAGCTAGTAAGCAAAACTGTTAGTTGGTAGACCTGACTCATTAGGATTAATATTACTATTTGCTCTACTTAGGTATTGAGCACTCTTTACATTTTAGCTTTAGACAAACCTAATGGCATATATATTTTTTGTTCTTTTGGCCTAGTGATATAGTGTTAATTGATTATATTTGGTTAGTGTGACTCTCTTGGTCTTTTATTTTTTTCCCAGGCAATTTTTTGTAGTATATTTTTACTAAGAAATTATTTGGCATTTTTTTTTTCTTTCTGCAATATACATATTTACCAAGCCATTTGCACAAGTAGGATGCAAAACAATGTCAATTTCTCAAGTGGAATTTAAAAAGTTTGAATTTGGAAAAAGAAAAAAAGGGATGTCCAGAATATAACACTAGAATTGACCAAAATTATTTTAGACATTTATTTTAAGAATTTAAAATTTAGTATTATCTGCGTTATTCAGACTATTGTCGCTATCTTTATTGTTATTTGTACAATGTTTCGGCCGATGTGCCCTCCAGCCTTCTTCAGGTATTTCTTGTCGGATCGGGAACCTTGTCGACTCGGGAACCTTCTTTTTCGGACTCGGGAACCTTCATTTCAAATTCGAGTCTGACAAGAAATACCTGAAGAAGGCTGGAGGTACATCAGCCAAAACGTATAAATAACAATAAAGATTGGGACAATAGTCCCAATAACGCAGATAATACTAATCATCAAGCCTCATCTCAAACATTCAGAGAAATTTAAAATTTATTTATTACAAAGTGTGGTGAGAGAAATCACACACATAGTGGTTCAAAGCATACATGACTATGTCTGGCATGTAAAATAAGATTGCATACTATAAATGCAAATGCATCTTTAGTTCCTAAATCATTTTTATAATGGGAAGTGTAACGGGTGATTGGAGAAATTGAACTCATGTTCTGCTGATTGTGAGTCGTGGCTTGATGTCGGACTACTTCGTTGACGCACATGTAAATCACTACATTGTGCAATTGACCTGGATGTGAGATGTTAGTGTCATTATTTAAGGCTGGCCTTAACACACGGCGCAGTCGCGTTCGAGTTTTGCTGACGAGGGCAGTGACGTATGACAGGAACGAAGGGAGTGACTATGAGAGAGGTGGAATTCGGTAGACTACTGTGTTTTGGGTAAAGAACAACGAACGTCACAGGAATGCAGTTACTGTGAGAGCAGTTAGCTGAAACGAATGTTGAAAAACATTATACAAAGCATCTGTGAAAAAAAGTACTATCAGCTGTAAATGATAAATGGGTAGCGCTAAACTGAATTAGGGGGCCCCTGTGGTGTAATGGCTAACGTGCTGGACTGCAACATCATAGTAAGCAAGTTCAAACTCAGGTCATGCTATTACATTCACTTTCGGGAAAAGTATGCCCCTTCTCCCCCCATAGCTGGGGGGAGAAGGGGCAATACCACTATTGTTCTTCTACAATAATGGCTTTGACATCAAATATTCATAATGATAAAAAAAAAGCAGTTATCCATAATTCAAATGATTGGTTTGGTTTCTTGGTTTAATGACATATCAACCTACATGGGTTATTTAATGCCAAATCCATCCTGGTAGAATAACAGTAAAGGTACTATTTAACCCATAGCTTATATAGGGATAAGTGGGTTCATACCTTTTCCAAGGGTATTAGTTCAAAATTGAACGTAATAGCATGACTAGTGTCTGAACTTGCTTATTATGATGTCGTTAACCACTGTACCATAAACTTCAGCGTACATAGGTTGAGTAATTTTCATTATTTCCCCTAAATCAAAGTAACCTGGTTTTTTTAAATAAAAAAACCCAAAAACATTGTTTATTCATCTAGTTCTATTATTTGCCAAGGTTAGCATGCTAGATCACTAGACCATTGGGTGCTCTTCCAATATGTGATCTACCAAAGGTTCGTGATCTACTATTCATGGTATCTGATCTACTAGGAAAAAAAACAGGGTTAGGTTTAGGATTAGGCTTAGTTTAATCTATCTATCTATCTTACATATATAAAGGGCAGTTGTGTGTATCTGTATGTCCAGATGAAACTTCGATAATAAAAACAATTAATGACAAAGAAATATATATACACATTAAATATCACCAGGACTTGCTTTTTGAGCTAAAATAATAGAGATTTTATTTATTTTCATGAAGATAATTAAAAAATAAAATTTAAATGATAACAGCATGGATTTTTTTTCATTTAATATTTTAGATAGTAGACATTAACATTTCTTTCCAGAGTAGCTGGATCAATGCAAGGTCTATTTTTTTACATAGGGATTTAAATGGGCGTATCCCACGAGGATTCAACTCACTATCCAGTAATAATGGATCTGCAGACTAACTTAAAAATCCTCCTCTACCCAAGCAACGCCAGGTAGCTGCTGCTAGTAGGGTAGTTCATAGGTAGATCACATATTGGAATGTAAACAACTCGGTAGATCACATATTGAATTAGAAACCATTCGGTAGATCACATATTCGAAGAGCACCGATCATTGTTAGGGAGTTTGATTCTTACCCTTCCAATGTTTTGGTGATGACTTATGAGTTAATAAATGTCACTGATAGTTTAATATTTATAGCCTCTCATTAGTCATTGCTCGTACTACAAATGTAAAAACAAATAATTTCAGTAAATCTAGATTTTCCAGTTTTCTATGTGTATATGCCTATAAGAAAATATCACTTATGAGTTCATCCTCAATTCTCCAGCAATGTCCAGCAGTCATTAGCTGACCATTATCATTGAATTTGGTTCTCATTTAGTGCTCCATACTTCCTGGCCTTGTGCCACAACTAATCTGAACTTATTAAATAACTTACCTGAATCCAAATTTCTATATGGTTTCTTACTACTTAAATCCCTACCCATAAACTCCAGCATTTGGTGCGTGGATGAGAAATTTTCATTATTTCCCCCAAATCACAGAAACTCCATAAAAAAACAAAAACATTGTTTATTGGTTATTTCCTATAACTCCAACCTAAAAAGGGAAACACTCTGATTGACTGATAAATTAATTATTCATTTATTGATCTACTAGGAAAAAGAAGTTAGGGTTAGGAGTTAGGGTTAGTTTAATGGGAAAATAATGAGTAGATTAATTAACAGAAAATTCATTCAGGGTGTCCCCTATTTTAGGTTGGAGTTATAGGAAATAACTGTTTTATTTATCTAGTTCTATTATTTGCCAAGGTTAGCCAGCTAGATTAGTAGACCATTGTTAGTGAGTTTGATTCTTACTGGGTGTTCCGATACTTCTGGCCTTGTGTTATAACTAAGTAAAATTTAGTAAATAAATATAGTAAAACCTCCTATTCATTTCCACAGAAACTATAACATATACAGGAACCACAAAAACACCATTGAATAGGAAAGTTTTCTGCTACAAAAAAATCTATTTTCCCACATAGTCACAAAAAAAACATGGCTAAAGTCCTAACTTAACTTGTGCATCTAGTAAAAGAATTTGGTTAAAATTGCAAATCGTTGTCAAAATTAAAACGAAAAAATTGGCTTGGGCATAGATTTTAATGAATTTAATCAATACTAAAAACATGATTTATGTTATTATTAACTTAAATTTTAACTGAATTTTTAGTTGTGTTTAAGGGAAAAAATAGATAAATAAAACAGAAGAATGATAAGACTAGTCAGAATTAATAAACATGCATAAACAAAAAAGTACTTTCTATTTTAATAATACAGGGTGTCCATAAAGTATGGAACGATCAATTGTGAAGTTGGTAGCAATCATGAAATTGATAAACAAAAACAAGTTTATTTTCCAGAAAAAAAGCAGATAAATTTTAATTTAATTTTGACGACGATTTACAATTTTAACCAAGAATTTTCAGCGAGGTGCCAACTTTATATGGTTAAACAAAAAAGATAAAGATTTGATTTAGTTAACAGGATGGACACAAAGTAAGGGTCCAGTTTAGCATTCTACTTACATTGTAAATCAAATTATTATTAATCTTAAAAATTGGGAATTTAAACAAATCTAAAATTCTTTTTTTATCATTACAATGTGTAATAAGTCCATGTGTGATGCCCTGTCATCATCAGCCACCAACCAAGGGTAGTAACACAGTTTTGGTGCTTAAGGCAGTACTGCCACCCCTAGCACCAACAGCAACTTTTTTGTTGGAGTACTTGTAAAGAGTTAAATTACAAAGCATAAATACAGTATTTATGAAAGCTGTTTTATTATTATTATATTATTATTATACTTATTACGATTATCCATTTTCGATTTTGCTACGATTTCGCATGCTTCCATATTCAAGTGATTTTTCCCAAGTGTTTGGTATTTTTTGCATAGTTTAATTTTTGATTCTTTTGTCAATATTTCATAGTTTTGTTTCATCCATTTGTAAAAATCGTTAGACTTATAGACATATTTTCATGAAAATGTTTTTTGAGTTCCTGATTTTTCTTGCGCCTCGTATTTTCCTTTGAAAATTGTCACGGAGTTTAACGAATCTCAACCTTTCAACAATATCAAACACGTCTTTTTCGAAAGGGATTAAATCGGGGTGTTGTGGCGAGCATTTTTTTCGATTTAAAACCATAGGCAATGGTTGATTTGTTAGTAAATTGCATGTAGATATGAAATGTAATTTCCATCTCATGTGTTTAATTAGATTTTATCTAATACTATTATGGTTTGCATTGAAATACAATGAAAAAAGAATCAGTAAACTATAAATGCAAACACACCTTTAATTTTTGAATTATGTTTTAATGAGCGGGATAGGTTTTGCTGGGCACTGAGAAACTCCTCAATATTAGATTGCGGGTTTGTGAGTTTGAGCCACAAATAACCACATTTTATGTTCAAAGTGCTTCTTTGTTGGCTTAATAAATAATTCTCATAGTTAAACTCAGAATCCATCATATATGAACTTGGAAAATCTAGTTGTGCAAAGCTTAGGCTATTTTGCTACAGTCTTTTTGTTCATCCAGTAATATCCAGACTCATGAAAAAAGGTCATAGTTTTGAGGCATTGAGGAGGAGATTTACTATACTTGCAAATCAGTTTATAAGATGAATTGTTAATCATCAGATTATATCAGTTATGATCCCTAACATAGCATGATGTTTAATAAATTTTTCTATTTTAAATTGCTTTGTAATTATCCTTTAGTTAGTTCTTTTTGATAATTTTATTATGAAAGCTAGTTGTGCAAAGCTTGGGATATTTTGAAACAGTTTTTTTGTGCATCTAAGTAAAAGTAAAGTTGGCGGAGTAGCCTATTGTTGGTATCAGCCAACAGCGAGGGAGTCTAACTCCTTTTCATTAGCACTAGACCAGGGAGGTTGTTTTTGCTGAGGTGGAGTGCTACACCTACCGTCAGCTCCCACTTTACCGCACAGATCAGGTACCCAATCTGTGTGCTACCCATATGCTGAGTTGGTGGGGACCGGTATTGAACTCAGAACCTTGTGATTCCAAGGTGTGTGCTCTACCGACTGAGCTAAACTGGCCCCTCGTGCATCTAATAATATCCAATTCCTTTAAATGTGTACATGGTTTTCACTTCAAGATCGAAAATCATTTCCATAAATTCTTATTTAAAATGTCTTTATTTATTTTAGCAATCTTAATTTGCACATTCAACTTAAACATAGTTTGTTCATTTAAACCAGGGTTTCTCAATGGTGACCCTTTGACCTCTTTAGGAGCCATGAGATTTGGAAGTGAGCACAAGACCAAATTTGAAAAATAGAATGCCAGAGGGCAAAGTAAATTTAGGGGTAGTTTGAACATTAGCTACATAAATGAGAGTAATTTCCCTTGTTTGTTTCACTTTGAGGAAGCTGTATGTTGGTCGGCCATTTTGATTTCCCGTAAATCTACACTGAAAATACAAATTTGTTCAATTCAATACAACTGCATGTTTTAAACAAAAAAATCATAAAATGTGTGCTTAATTGTGCTTATGCATTATTTGAAATGAACTTAATTTATAAAATTCGCACAAAAATCTAAAAGGATGCAGTAAAATCACACCCTTCTGACTGCCATTAATTGGTAACCATGAAGAATGAATAAAAAAAGAAAAACATATCGATTCTTAAAGCATAAAATGACCCAACAAGTGTGACATGCGTAAAACCAACCAAACTACTTGGACCCAACAATTAACAGGTTGTTCTCCGTCAGTGAAATTTTACTTCAAACTTAACCAGTTTTATCATCATGTCATACCGACAGCATGGATTTCAATAACTCTTCCTCTCCCCCTGTCCCTATTGGACATCGCTCCTAGAAGATCATCTACACAGCATCCAAGTAGAAGAGAAAGGTGAGCATGCTGAAGCAAATACACTAATATGTTTAATTAAACAATTAAAAGAGTGATATTAAATTGAGATTATTGTACTAAGTACATATTGAATAACTTGCAATAGCTCTTAAGTAAACATATCAAACATTGTAATAAACAAATTATCATATTGTGGTATATTCACAGGTCCTGCTAGTAAATAAATACTCCTATTTGATTGTGTGTAGTTGAATCAGCTTTTTAGAATTTATATTACATTAAGTTATATATCATATGGAGTTATATTTTATTATAAACACACACACACACAAAGTAATGAACAAACTAATTTTTAGCAGCAAAAGCTTCTACTCGCTCAATAATATGTAATGAATGATCTTGTTTTTGAGGTGAAAATTGGTCTTAAAAAGTAGTTGTATATATCCACACATAAGTTACTTAGCTGCAACCACGGCTGTACAGGATGATTATTACTAATTCATCAGAAGCATGTTAACTTAGTTGTATCATTAGATTTTTATAATGGGTTTCAAGACTCTACAGATATCATACAGGTTGGTATATATATATATATATATATATATATATATATATATACACACATAAAAATTATGTATATTCATTAATAGAACTAGTACAAAATAAAAAACACCCTCCGGGCGATGTAAAAATAGATTTTTGAAACATATTGCCTGAGGGGTGGGAGAAAAATTCAATGTCAGCGAATTGTACCCTAAGTAAAGTAAAATCATCAAATTCATTAAACGATTAAAAAATAAAACAATTTGAAATGTAAACTTTAAATATGTATTAAAATAAAACAAACTATATATAGATATATAATACCAGTCACGTATTTATTAAAACTTGTTTTAAAAAACAATGGGACTGTCTAATGCTGCATGTTCAAATTTGAGTGTATTTATTCTATGTTATAATGATTTTGGTAATGTGACATAATAAGCAGTGACGTAATTTTTGTTACAGACGGAAGCGAATCTCCATTATTAATAGATAGACTTGTATAATAAGCAATATCAGTTAGATTGCTTTCATCACTGCCAGCCTCACTGAGTTTAATTTACTCTTCAATGCTACAGGAGTAAGATCATGAGCTGCGAGTTTTAATTTTCTATTTCAGGATCCATGCTGAGTGATTGATGTGAATTCTTGAGTCTGTGCTGGCTGACACCAAGGTGTGACCATGTGTAAAACCTTTAGGAGAACGTCACTTACGAGCTTCATCCTTGCTTCTCCAGAAAAGTATTCAGCATGCCCTGTTTGTGTGATAGGAGGCAAGTGGCCAGACAGCTGCTCCCTGGTTTAGTTCATGAGAGCATGCAGAATCCTTGTACAGTTCACATCTAGCTTTTTCTCCTACATTTCATTAAAGTGCAATTAATGGAGCAAAGATACAGATACAGCTTTATTTTATCAGAGAGATCAGATTTCCATATGATCAATAATCCTTATGCATATGTTGACATCACTTTCTGGGTTATTCCTATAAATCTAACATAAACAAAGGGAAACCACTCTTAATTGATAAATATTATTTATCTACTAGGAAAAAAGAAGACGGGGTAAGGGTTTAGGGTTAGTTTAATGGGAAAATAAATAAATAATTTATCAGTCAAGAGATGGTTCCACTTCTTACTGATATTTACCAACCTCTCCACACGACCAGGATGTGACACAAGATCAATTTATTAAGCAGCGTTTAACAGGTTTGAATTCAGTGTTTACCTTCTCCTAGACTGGTTACCTAGCCTAGGTTAAAGAACCCAGTCTGCCATACTATTTACGCATAGCTGGAGAGTGTAGTCGGATGCATACTTCCCAAGATTTTAGCACTATGATGAATGTTAAACAGCCTTGTCCAGATTTAATCTAGGTCAACAAGGTCCATTTCTCTATGACATCTTCTACACCTACTTATACTACGCACCTCCAGCCTTTCTGTAATGGATTGACCTAGTATGTGAAGATTATACGATTTCAGGGGCTTACTGTTAGTGTGGAGATTTCTCCAGCTTGGTTGGACAACACTATGAACTCTTTTATCGGATTCACACAGAGGTCAACAAAATCTAAGGACTATATGACCTTTAGGCACCCCTTTTTGATCTCGATTAAGAAAGGACATGTTTTCCATTTACACAGTCAAGTGATGGAGCAGAGACATAGATACAGCTTTTATTTTATCAGATCAATGATCAATATATATATATAATATATATATATATCTGTCTATAGCACTCGATACCTTTCTTATGCATATGTTGGCATCACTTTCGTATGTATTACCAACCCCTCTGCACGAGCAGGATGTGACACAAGGTCAATTTATTAAGCTGAGTTTAACAGGTTTTAATTCAGAGTTTTCCTTCTCCTAGACTGGTTGACCCAGCTGGGGGTCCAGTGACCTTTGGCTACTGGATTGGTGAAGTAATTATCAGCGTTGATCCCAGGGGTCCACCCCCCAGGCAACACCTGCCCCCTTGATTTAAAGGGGCAGGGCTGGGTTTATTGCCCATTGCCTGAGGCGCCCCCCTGAGGGGAATGCCGACAGGATCAATGTATTTTTTGCAGCCGCCACCCACGAGTTACGGCTTGTGGTGGTCCTACATTAATAGGGCCTTGTGCCTAACCTGTACATGTGGGGTACATGGTAAATAGTGGGGACTGGTTACCTAGCCTAGGTTAAAGAACTCAGTCTGGCCTACTATTTACGCATAGCTGGAGGGAGTGTAGTCGGATGCATACCTTTCCCAAGAGTTTTAGCACTATGTGAAATGTAAACAGCCTTGTCCAGGATTTTAACTCTGGTCAACAAGTCCATTTCTTATGATTCTAACCATTACACACGCACCTCCAGCCTTTCTGTAGATGAGATATTGTTACCTAGGTATGTGAACTGGTTTACTGATTTCAGAGGCTTACTGTTTAGTGTGGAGATTTCTCCAGCTTGGTTGGAACCTATGAACTCTGTTTATCGGAGTTCACACGGAGGTCAACAAAATCTACTAGTTTTTGCAACATTCAAAATCATTAATTTTAAAATCAAAAAGCAACTATTTGGTTGCTTAAGCCAATGATGCTGATAGATTTTTTAATTTAGTTATCTCTCTCTTCTGG
>CM042151.1:31520481-31589132 GCA_023376005.1 Doryteuthis pealeii | reverse complement strand
GGCAAACTATCCTATTTGAAAGCATATAAAAATAGGTTGTGCAAATTTTTCAGCGAGAAACTAGAATTTTATAAAAACAAAAATTACTAAGTGTCTGCAAAAGTTCTCGGCAAAAAAAACGAATTAAAAAAAATAAATGTACAAAAATTTCTAACAATAAATTCCCAAAAATATTAGACCAAACAAAAGATTAAAAAAAAAAGCGTATTGTTGTTTTCGAGTTTTCAAATATAAGGAACTGAGAACGTTTGCAAATACGATTTTACAATTCGAGAGTCTATTTTACTGACATGTTTAAAAAAATCAGATTCTTGCTTGAACAAAAAGAATTCCGTTCAAAATTTTTTATCACCTATGAAAATTTAATTACGCAATCGCAAGTTATTTTTCTACATTTTGCACTTTTATGAGAAAAATCTTGTTTTTTGTTTTTAAAAATATTTCTTCTCTACAAGATAACTAATGCGTTCAAAAAGATCCAAGAAAGCCGTAACCATAATATGAGGCAAGGCAAAAAAGTATTAAAAATATTCCGCGATTTTTTTTAAAACACATATCACGAAAACAAAGAGAGCCAGTGTAACCGGTGCTTTTGTCCCACTGTAAATAAAGTTCCGGCCACGTTTAGCAGATTGTCCTTCCCGCCCCTTCACCTTAGACATGAGAGATGGTCAGTGGTCAATGTCTCAAGAAGTCTTGCCCATCAAGTTCCTGCTGGACATGCCTTGCTTTAGCTTTTGTTTTTCTCTTTCTGCGAATAAACTTCACATTTCTAAACTTGTTTTTTACCATTATCTCCCCCTTGTCAAACTTATTTTTTACTTCTTCTTTCATGTCGACCACTATATTACACAGACGTTGAAATATAATATAACGTGTGTGTGGTTTTTCTAAAGAAGACAGGGTTGTCAAAAAATTTTTTAGTTATCATGTTGTTGGGGTGCAACTACTTCTTGGACCATCAAAATTATAGTGTAAGTTTTCCTGTAAGTGATTATTGTCTGTACTGTTGGTAAAAATGTGCGGTTTGTCCCTAAAATTGTTTCAAATTGATATTTTTTGAAGTGTATGTGTCCAAGAAGAATCTATATAAATATATATAACATATATTTATATACAACACACATATATTTTTTGTTGTAGCTTGTTAAGAAATATTCCATAGATTATTTACCTAAATACTTTGTAATACTTTTTCTTGGTCCGCTTTTTTTTAGAGGGGCGCAACTTTTTTTTAAAAATCTGACTTTATTGTTTTTTTATTTTTAAATATGCTTTTTTACTTTTTTTTATTTAATATAAAAATGTTTTAAAACATTAAATTTTATGCATTAAATCTTTAAAAGAAGCAGATATTCTAGTATTTCTAAAGCAATTTAAACTATTTTAAAAATTAAATTACATTTATAATTAATTGATTTTTTATTTTTTATTTTGCGGGTCTATTGCAATTTATTTAGATATTTTAATTAGTTAATTATTTTAAAAGAAATATAATTTTAATTATCGTTTGTTTTTATATTTTTTTTTATTTGTAATAATAAATATAATAATGAGTTTTGTATAATTTATAAAACTAATTTTAAGTTTCATAATAAAAGGTTCTGTTCTAGCTTTCAGGTTCTCCAAGCTTTCTGGGTTTACCGACCGAACTCAATATATATCAATTAATTGGCTTATAAAATTATCCTTTCTTTTCTTTTTCTTTCTTTTTTTCTTTCTAATAAAAGTTAATATGATTATTATCTATTGCTCATTTTAAATTGCAATTAATTTACAATGTAAGAAAAAAAAATGTATGAGATATTCAATCCAGTTTGGTGATTTGATAATCGGGTCTCTAATAGGGATGGGATTATTATCTCTTCCTACAGTACACCCTATTTTTAAAATAAAAGCTTTTTTAGAAATACCATCATAAGAAACAATTTTGGAAAACGACGAACTTTGTGAATAATGTTTTTTTTTTAATTCCTTCTTTTTCTGTAAATTCTTTTTTCTTCTATTTACAGTCGAGTTTTATTTAAGTTCTTAAAAAAGAAAATAATGTTTTTGTTTTTATTTCCCTGTCCCTCCTCCTTTCAGAGAAGCCGGCTTTATTTGACATTTAAATACCTGAAGTATTTTATCTATTTTCTATTTATTTTTTGCTGCTTAACTTTAGTTCTTGAATATTTCTTGAAAATTAATTTACCTTCAATAAATATAATTACTCTACTTGTCTTTTGTTTAAAAAAAAAGAAAAAAAAACATGGTATTATTACAATTACATGAAAGTAATGACAATACAACTAATTGTGGGTTCGATCCCGACTGTTGTCTATTTGTTTTATTATTTATCATTTCTATTTTATATTTTTGTACCATTGGAGAGATAATTTTCTAAAATCTGTAAGAATTTTTTTAATTTTAAATTATCTATTTATTTATTCTTTAATGCAATTTAAACTATTTAAAAATGAACCTCGCCAACTCAGCGTATGAGAAGCACAGGGATTTGTGCAGTAAAGTAAGGAGCTGATGGTAGGTGTGGCGCTCCACTTCAGACACAACAACAATCTCATTGATCTAGCGCTAGTGAAAGGGGGATAGACTCCCTCGCTGTCTGGCTGATACCGACTTTAGGCCACCCGACGACTTTACTTACTTTTACATTAGTAATTAATTAATCAATTGTAATTTCGGACCATATTACCTTTAGGCACCCCTTTTTGATCTCGATTAAGAAAGGACATGTTTTTCATTCACACCGTCAATATCCGGTTATTTTAACAGATGGTTTTTAGATTTAAAAAAAAATTATAACCCCTAACCCTAACCCCTAACAAACAACCGGATATTGACAGTGTAAATGAAAAACATGTCCTTTCTTAATCGAGATCAAAAAGTGGTGCCTAAAGGTAATATGGTCCAAATATTCTAATTAGATAATTTCTTTTAAAGAAATAAAATCATTTACTGTTTAGTTACTTTGAATGGACTTATTTCTGATATACATTTGACTGTATGGAAGGGTAACCCCCCACCCACCCAAAAAATGGGTGTCCTGGGTATGACACAGAACTTCATCTGATGGTGAGGCTCCAATTCTGGAGATCTGGAGAGTGTGGAGTACTCCTTCATTGTGATTACTCCCAGGTCCACTCTGAGCCGGAGTGTAATTATCTGTTTGGGTCCCATCTATCCGTGAAATGTCTGTTTAAAAATCATTTATATTTGATAGAAAAACGACTACACAAAAAATGTAAATACGAACGTGATTCCCTAACCTCTAGGCATGAAATACCCCTAGACAAGTTGATATGCCATTAAAATCAATCACTCAATCAATCATTATCTCTGATATGTTTATGGCTTAAGCCAGAGATGCTGATAGGTACGCATCCTGATCACTGACACAGAAAAATCATATCCATGCATCCTAGTGTTTTTCTTTCTCTTCCCCCATCATTTCCAGCTAATTGTAAATACATTTCAATATTTTCTTGGAAATGAATTACACTGTATGGAGTACAAGGTAGGGGTTAGCCGGCTTTAGTTGTTCATAGATAAAAAACTCTGCAATTTATTAAGAAACTTTAGTTGGGACCCATCAAATTTCCTGGGGAATCATTCAAATCAAATCTGTGTGTCCCAAGACACACTAAATTAAAAAATCTATCAGCATCATTGGCTTAAGCAACCAAATAGTTGCTTTTTGATTTTAAAATTAATGATTTTGAATGTTGCAAAACTAGTAGATTTTGTTGACCTCCGTGTGAACTCCGATAAAACAGAGTTCATAGGTTCCAACCAAGCTGGAGAAATCTCCACACTAAACAGTAAGCCTCTGAAATCAGTAAACCAGTTCACATACCTAGGTAACAATATCTCATCTACAGAAAGGCTGGAGGTGCGTGGTGTAATGGTTAGAATCATAAGAAATGGACTTGTTGACCAGAGTTAAAATCCTGGACAAGGCTGTTTACATTTCACATAGTGCTAAAACTCTTGGGAAAGGTATGCATCCGACTACACTCCCTCCAGCTATGCGTAAATAGTAGGCCAGACTGAGTTCTTTAACCTAGGCTAGGTAACCAGTCCCCACTATTTACCATGTACCCCACATGTTCAGGTTAGGCACAAGGCCCTATTAATGTAGGACCACCCACAAGCCGTAACTCGTGGGTGGCGGCTGCAAAAAATACATTGATCCTGTCGGCATTCCCCCTCAAGGGGGGCGCCTCAGGCAATGGGCAATAAACCCAGCCCTGCCCCTTTAAATCAAGGGGGCAGGTGTTGCCTGGGGGGGTGGACCCCTGGGATCAACGCTGATAATTACTTCACCAATCCAGTAGCCAAAGGTCACTGGACCCCCAGCTGGGTCAACCAGTCTAGGAGAAGGAAAACTCTGAATTAAAACCTGTTAAACTCAGCTTAATAAATTGACCTTGTGTCACATCCTGCTCGTGCAGAGGGGTTGGTAAATACATACAGAAAGTGATGCCAACATATGCATAAGAAAGGTATCGAGTGCTATAGACAGATATATATATATATATATATATATATATTGATCATTGATCTGATAAAATAAAAGCTGTATCTATGTCTCTGCTCCATCACTTGACTGTGTAAATGGAAAACATGTCCTTTCTTAATCGAGATCAAAAAGGGGTGCCTAAAGGTCATATAGTCCTTAGATTTTGTTGACCTCTGTGTGAACGATAAAACAGAGTTCATAGGTTCCAACCAAGCTGGAGAAATCTCCACACTAAACAGTAAGCCCCTGAAATCAGTAAATCAGTTCACATACCTAGGTAACAATATCTCATCTACAGAAAGGCTGGAGGTGCGTAGTATAATGGTTAGAGTCATAAGAAATGGACTCGTTGACCAGAGTTAAAATCCTGGACAAGGCTGTTTACATTTCACATAGTGCTAAAACTCTTGGGAAAGGTATGCATCCGACTACACTCCCTCCAGCTATGCGTAAATAGTATGGCAGACTGGGTTCTTTAACCTAGGCTAGGTAACCAGTCTAGGAGAAGGTAAACACTGAATTCAAACCTGTTAAACGCTGCTTAATAAATTGATCTTGTGTCACATCCTGGTCGTGTGGAGAGGTTGGTAAATACATACAGAAAGTGGAACCACTCTTGACTGATAAATTATTTATTTATTTTCCCATTAAACTAACCCTAAACCCTACCCCGTCTTCTTTTTTCCTAGTAGATAAATAATTTATCAATTAAGAGTGGTTTCCCTTTGTTTATGTTAGATTTATAGGAAATAACCCAGAAAGTGATGTCAACATATGCATAAGGATTATTGATCATATGGAAATCTGATCTCTCTGATAAAATAAAGCTGTATCTGTATCTTTGCTCCATTAATTGCACTTTAATGAAATGTTAGGAGAAAAAGCTAGATGTGAACTGTACAAGGATTCTGCATGCTCTCATGAAAACCAGGGAGCAGCTGTCTGGCCACTTGCCTCTATCACATCATAAAGTGCAATTAATGGAGCAAAGATACAGATACAGCTTTATTTTATCAGAGAGATCAGATTTCCATATGATCAATAATCCTTATGCATATGTTGACATCACTTTTCTGGGTTATTTCCTATAAATCTAACATAAACAAAGGGAAACCACTCTTAATTGATAAATTATTTATCTACTAGGAAAAAAGAAGACGGGGTAAGGGTTTAGGGTTAGTTTAATGGGAAAATAAATAATAATTTATCAGTCAAGAGTGGTTCCACTTTCTGTATGTATTTACCAACCTCTCCACACGACCAGGATGTGACACAAGATCAATTTATTAAGCAGCGTTTAACAGGTTTGAATTCAGTGTTTACCTTCTCCTAGACTGGTTACCTAGCTAGGTTAAAGAACCCAGTCTGCCATACTATTTACGCATAGCTGGAGGGAGTGTAGTCGGATGCATACCTTTCCCAAGAGTTTTAGCACTATGTGAAATGTAAACAGCCTTGTCCAGGATTTTAACTCTGGTCAACGAGTCCATTTCTTATGACTCTAACCATTATACTACGCACCTCCAGCCTTTCTGTAGATGAGATATTGTTACCTAGGTATGTGAATGATTTACTGATTTCAGGGCTTACTGTTTAGTGTGGAGATTTCTCCAGCTTGGTTGGAACCTATGAACTCTGTTTATCGGAGTTCACACAGAGGTCAACAAAATCTAAGGACTATATGACCTTTAGGCACCCCTTTTTGATCTCGATTAAGAAAGGACATGTTTTCCATTTACACAGTCAAGTGATGGAGCAGAGACATAGATACAGCTTTTATTTTATCAGATCAATGATCAATATATATATATATATATATATATATCTGTCTATAGCACTCGATACCTTTCTTATGCATATGTTGGCATCACTTTCTGTATGTATTTACCAACCCCTCTGCACGAGCAGGATGTGACACAAGGTCAATTTATTAAGCTGAGTTTAACAGGTTTTAATTCAGAGTTTTCCTTCTCCTAGACTGGTTGACCCAGCTGGGGGTCCAGTGACCTTTGGCTACTGGATTGGTGAAGTAATTATCAGTGTTGATCCCAGGGGTCCATCCCCCCAGGCAACACCTGCTCCCTTGATTTAAAGGGGCAGAGCTGGGTTTATTGCCCATTGCCTGAGGCGACCCCCTTGAGGGGGAATGCCTACAGGATCAATGTATTTTTTGCAGCCGCCACCCATGAGTCACGGCTTGTGGGTGGTCCTATATTAATAGGGCCTTGTGCCTAACCCGAACATGTGGGGTACATGGTAAATAGTGACTGGTTACCTAGCCTAGGTTAAAGAACTCAGTCTGCCCTACTATTTACGCATAGCTGGAGCGAGTGTAGTTGGGTGCATACCTTTCCCAAGCACTATGTGAAATGTAAACAGCCTTGTCCAGGATTTTAACTCTGGTCAACGAGTCCATTTCTTATGATTCTAACCATTACACCACGCACCTCCAGCCTTTCTGTAGATGAGATATTGTTACCTAGGTATGTGAATGGTTTACTGATTTCAGAGGCTTACTGTTTAGTGTGGAGATTTCTCCAGCTTGGTTGGAACCTATGAACTCTGTTTTATCGGAGTTCACACGGAGGTCAACAAAATCTACTAGTTTTGCAACATTCAAATCATTAATTTTAAAATCAAAAAGCAACTATTTGGTTGCTTAAGCCAATGATGCTGATAGATTTTTTAATTTAGTGTGTCTTGGGACACACAGATTTGATTTGAATGATTCCCCAGGAAATTTGATGGGTCCCAACTAAAGTTTCTTAATAAATTGCAGAGTTTTTTTTCTATGAACAACTAAAGCCGGCTAACCCCTACCTTGTACTCCATACAGTGTAATTCATTTCCAAGAAAATATTGAAATGTATTTACAATTAGCTGGAAATGATGGGGGAAGAAAAAGAAAAACACTAGGATGCATGGATATGATTTTTCTGTGTCAGTGATCAGGATGCGTACCTATCAGCATCTCTGGCTTAAGCCATAAACATATCAGAGATAATGATTGATTGAGCGATTGATTTTAATGGCATATCAACTTGTCTAGGGGTATTTCATGCCTAGAGGTTAGGGAATCACGTTCGTATTTACATTTTTTGTGTAGTCGTTTTACTTAAATTTTTTTTCTATCAAATATAAATAATTTTTAAACAGACATATTTCACGGATAGATGGGACCCACACAGATAATTCCACTCCGGCTCAGAGTGGACCTGGGAGTAATCACAATGAAGGGGTACTCCACACTCTCCAGATTTCCAGAATTGGAGCCTCACCATCAGATGAAGTTCGAATCATACCCAGGACACCCTTTTTTTGGGGGGGGGTACCCTTCCATACAGTCAAATGTATATCAGAAATAAGTCCATTCAAAGTAACTAAACAGTAAATGATTTTATTTCTTTAAAAGAAATTATCTAATTAGAATATTTGGACCATATTACCTTTAGGCACCACTTTTTGATCTCGATTAAGAAAGGACATCTTTTTCATTTACACTGTCAATATCCGGTTGTTTGTTAGGGGTTAGGGTTAGGGTTATAATTTTTTTTAAAATCTAAAAACCATCTGTTAAAATAACCGGATATTGACGGTGTGAATGAAAAACATGTCCTTTCTTAATCGAGATCAAAAAGGGGTGCCTAAAGGTAATATGGTCCGAAATTACAATTGATTAATTAATTACTAATGTAAAAGTAAGTAAAGTCGTCGGGTGGCCTAAAGTCGGTATCAGCCAGACAGCGAGGGAGTCTATCCCCTTTTCACTAGCGCTAGATCAATGAGATTGTTGTTGTGTCTGAAGTGGAGCGCCACACCTACCATCAGCTCCTTACTTTACTGCACAAATCCCTGTGCTTCTCATACGCTGAGTTGGCGAGGTTCATTTTTAAAGTAGTTTAAATTGCATTAAAGAATAAATAAATAGATAATTTAAAATTAAAAAAAAATTCTTACAGATTTTAGAAAATTATCTCTCCAATGGTACAAAAATATATAAAATAGAAATGATAAATAATAAAACAAATAGACAACAGTCGGGATCGAACCCACAATTAGTTGTATTGTCATTACTTTCATGTAATTGTAATAATACCATGTTTTTTTTTCTTTTTTTTTAAACAAAAGACAAGTAGAGTAATTATATTTATTGAAGGTAAATTAATTTTCAAGAAATATTCAAGAACTAAAGTTAAGCAGCAAAAAATAAATAGATAAAAATAGATAAAATACTTCAGGTATTTAAATGTCAAATAAAGCCGGCTTCTCTGAAAGGAGGAGGGACAGGGAAATAAAAACAAAAACATTATTTTCTTTTTTAAGAACTTAAATAAAACTCGACTGTAAATAGAAGAAAAAAGAATTTACAGAAAAAGAAGGAATTAAAAAAAAACATTATTCACAAAGTTCGTCGTTTTCCAAAATTGTTTCTTATGATGGTATTTCTAAAAAAGCTTTTATTTTTAAAAATAGGGTGTACTGTAGGAAGAGATAATAATCCCATCCCTATTAGAGACCCGATTATCAAATCACCAAACTGGATTGAATATCTCATACATTTTTTTTCTTACACTGCAAATTAATTGCAATTTAAAATGAGCAATAGATAATAATCATATTAACTTTTATTAGAAAGAAAAAAAGAAAGAAAAAGAAAAGAAAGGATAATTTTATAAGCCAATTAATTGATATATATTGAGTTCGGTCGGTAAACCCAGAAAGCTTGGAGAACCTGAAAGCTAGAACAGAACCTTTTATTATGAAACTTAAAATTAGTTTATAAATTATACAAAACTCATTATTATATTTATTAGTACAAATAAAAAATAAATAAAAACAAACGATAATTAAAATTATATTTCTTTTAAAATAATTAACTAATTAAAATATCTAAATAAATTGCAATAGACCCGCAAAATAAAAAATAAAAAATCAATTAATTATAAATGTAATTTAATTTTTAAAATAGTTTAAATTGCTTTAGAAATACTAGAATATCTGCTTCTTTTAAAAGATTTAATGCATAAAATTTAATGTTTTAAAACATTTTTATATTAAATAAAAAAAAGTAAAAAAGCATATTTAAAAATAAAAAAACAATAAAGTCAGATTTTTAAAAAAAAGTTGCGCCCCTCTAAAAAAAAGCGGACCAAGAAAAAGTATTACAAAGTATTTAGGTAAATAATCTATGGAATATTTCTTAACAAGCTACAACAAAAAATATATGTGTGTGTATATATAAATATATGTTATATATATATTTATATAGATTCTTCTTGGACACATACACTTCAAAAAATATCAATTTGAAACAATTTTAGGGACAAACCGCACATTTTTACCAACAGTACAGACAATAATCACTTACAGGAAAACTTACACTATAATTTTGATGGTCCAAGAAGTAGTTGCACCCCAACAACATGATAACTAAAAAATTTTTTGACAACCCTGTCTTCTTTAGAAAAACCACACACACGTTATATTATATTTCAACGTCTGTGTAATATAGTGGTCGACATGAAAGAAGAAGTAAAAAATAAGTTTGACAAGGGGGAGATAATGGTAAAAAACAAGTTTAGAAATGTGAAGTTTATTCGCAGAAAGAGAAAAACAAAAGCTAAAGCAAGGCATGTCCAGCAGGAACTTGATGGGCAAGACTTCTTGAGACATTGACCACTGACCATCTCTCATGTCTAAGGTGAAGGGGCGGGAAGGACAATCTGCTAAACGTGGCCGGAACTTTATTTACAGTGGGACAAAAGCACCGGTTACACTGGCTCTCTTTGTTTTCGTGATATGTGTTTTAAAAAAAATCGCGGAATATTTTTTAATACTTTTTTGCCTTGCCTCATATTATGGTTACGGCTTTCTTGGATCTTTTTGAACGCATTAGTTATCTTGTAGAGAAGAAATATTTTTAAAAACAAAAAACAAAGATTTTTCTCATAAAAGTGCAAAATGTAGAAAAATAACTTGCGATTGCGTAATTAAATTTTCATAGGTGATAAAAAATTTTGAACGGAATTCTTTTTGTTCAAGCAAGAATCTGATTTTTTTAAACATGTCAGTAAAATAGACTCTCGAATTGTAAAATCGTATTTGCAAATGTTCTCAGTTCCTTATATTTGAAAACTCGAAAACAACAATACGCTTTTTTTTTAATCTTTTGTATTGGTCTAATATTTTTGGGAATTTATTGTTAGAAATTTTTGTACATTTATTTTTTTTAATTCGTTTTTTTTGCCGAAAACTTTTGCAGACACTTAGTAATTTTTTGTTTTTATAAAATTCTAGTTTCTCGCTGAAAAATTTTGCACAACCTATTTTTATATGCTTTCAAATAGGATAGTTTGCCGGTCCCGGTAAAATACACATGATTTATCGAGCTTATTTTACCGGTCTTAGTAAAATAGACCGCAGGCTATTTTGCCAGCAAATATATTTGAAATATATTTCAAATAATCTAAAAGCTAAAAGATTAAAATGGTTGTTGACGAGCAATCTGGGATTATCTGAAACAAAGTTTTTGTGCAATTCTGTGATACAAACAAACTTTAAAACAATCTATCTAAAAGCTAATTTCTTAAAATTGTACTTGACAAGAATTCATCTTGTTAGGGTTAGGGTTACAATTTTATGTTTTAACAATTAATAGTGGAAAATACCAAAATGCCAAAATTCATGTTAGTCAAATTTACTTTTATCATTTCATTTAATCTTTTTAAAAAATTGTAAAAATTCACGTTTGATCACAAAGTCATTAAAGGTACCAATATTTTATATTTAGAAGAATTTTTTGATGCTTTATTCTTCATAAAATATAAATATAAAGAATATAATAAAAGTTTTGTTAAATCTGTAGGTATCACCAATTTACCCTGTGAAATTTAAACCCCCGTCCCCCATATTTAACACAATGAAACTTACATAAAAATTAATATTATCTTGAAACATTTTTCTCCATTCGAAAGAAGAAACATTAAACAAACTTCTGATGATTTAAAAAAAAAATTTTCTGTTTACGGAAATAATGAAAATTAAGATTGAAAAACAATGTTTTCATTTTTGCACTGTTAAATTAAATGAAATTTAACGTAGCTTTAAAAATTCTATGAAAAATCAATTAATAGTCCGATTTTCACGAAAATTTTCATAACTATTTAGTAAATAGTTATGAAAATTTTACCTTTTGATGTAAATATATCTGTGTTGTTATTTTTAACATTACTTGCATTCAGGATAAAACTATTTACAAGGCCGGTAAAATAAGCATAAAAGTAGGTTTCTTTATTTTACCGGAACCGGTAAAATAGTATCTTCCTATTTTAATCTATTCATTTTTTTTTCATGCAATCCCCCTTTGGTTGTTTTTGATTTCCAATATTTAGTGCTAAAATCAGGTCTACTGTTGGCATGAATATCTTCTGAGTGGAAATCATTTTGCCTCTTTTATTTTACCAACATGTTCAGAAGGATCTATCTTGCTTGAAGGATGAGAGTTTTGAACTTAGAATTAGCTGCAATAGGTATATATATATATGTAAATATAAATATATATATATATTTTCAAAAACAATTTCGTTGCCTGAAGACTGCCACAGAGCAAGAAACCAAATGGTAGCAATAATTGTTCCAAAGATAATAAAAAAAAAAGCTAAGCCTTTTATTTATTTATTCATTTATTTATCTATTAACACTCTATCACAGATATTGAGCACTCTTCTAATATCACTGTACATTGGATTACTACCACTTCTTCAAGTATAATAGTGCCAACCATACACATTGATATATATATATATATATATATATATATATATATATACCCATGGGTAGAGATGCTGATAGGTATGCATCCTGCCTCCCTGATGCACAAAAATCTAAAAGGATGCAGTAAAATTGTATCCATGCGTCCCAATGTCTTTCTTTTTCTTCCCTCATTATTTCAAGCTAACTGTAAATACATTTCAATAGTTTCTTAGAAACGTATTGCACAGGATAGGTTACAAGGTAGAGGTTAGACAGCTTTAGTTGTTTCCCAGATCATAAATAAAAAACCTACAATTTATTAAGAAACTTTAGTTAGAACCCATAAATTTTCATGGGGACTCATACAAAACAAATCTGTGCATCCCAGGATGCACTAAATTAAAAGCTATCAGTATCACTGGCATGGGGTTAGATATATATATATATATATATATATATATATATATATATATATAGTCATCCACATAAAGTACTGTTTCTTCAGTGCAGCTAGACTTTGCAGGGTGCCTCAAGCCAGGATCGAAACATTTCAGATTTTTCATCAGTTAGAACCTTTAGTCACTGGGCTATCAACACACCCACTATATATATATATATATATATATATATATATATATATATATATGAAGACCTACGTGAACAATGCGTCAGAAACGGATGGATAACAGATGTATTTCCCATTGAAGTCGGATGTCGGGGATTTATTACCAACTCAACCTCGGCATTTTTGTCTAAACTTGGACTTTCTCCACCAGACAAGAGGAAATACTTAAAAAAGATTCAGGAGAAAGCTCTAACTGCATCAGCATGGATATGGTAGTCCTATATTGTGACATCAAGCCGACAAAGTCTGGTGGTATCGTGAGATACTGCTGGGGCGCTCTGGGTTAGTGGTAATGATGCTTTGGCCCCGAAACCATGCCTGAACCCAGAGTCATCATCTGATGAAGGCTTTGTTTGTTGCAATGCTACTGTGTAAATAGCAGTCATTGTATGAAGATTATTATATAGTGGTGTGTTTATAGCCCAGTGGACTCGCAATAGAAACATTTATCCAACCTGTTTGCCACAGGTAGGATGTGACACAAGGTCGCAAATATGGGGCATCCAGCAAGGATCAAACTTTCTATTCAGTAGTAATGGATTCTTGAGACCAACTTGCTAACTATTACACCATGATGTGACGCTCTGATTGGCTCGTTGGTTGGATTTTATGCCATGTCAACCCTTGGGATATTTTATGCCAAAGACTTTTGTTTTATTCATTCTAGTTGGGTATTCAATTTTTAAAAACTATTTTTAAACACATTTTTGAAAACTCATTTTTTGAGCTATTTGATCCATTAATGGGACACTAATAGGTATTATCACTCCGGGTCAGAGTAGACCTGGGAGTAATGGGGATGAAGAGGTACTCCATCAAACCCAAGATACTAAAGATAAATAACAAATTTAAAATTTCCATTTGCAAGTTGTCAGGGTGGTCTGAAAGTTTTGTCACTCCCTACATATTGCTTTAACTTTGATTATTTTTGGGTTGTTTGGTTGGATTTTATGGCATATCAACACTTGGGGGTTATTTTATGCTGAAGACATTTTGTTTTATTCAATTTTTTAAACACATTTTTGAAAACTCATTTTTTGATCTATTTAACCCATAAATGGGACCCTAAAAGATATTATCCCTTCGGGTCAGGATAGACCTGGGATAATAGAAGGGGTACTCCTCACTTCCAAGAGCTTAAGATTTGGAACCTCAACACTAGATGCACCACTGCACCACTACAAAGGGGTAAAATCTCCCCAATGGGGTTGTAGGCGTTATTTTCGTATTTGCCTGGGGAGTTGTCTGCCCGTTTAGTTTCGCTGGTTCCCGCTAGGGGCCTTGGATATTTAAGTGGCTGATTTGAACGTCTCTCTCTCTTTTCCTGTTGCTCGACCTACGAGACGCTATGGGTTAGACTCTGGTCTACCCCCCCTCTTGTTGGGGCTTTGGCCCCACCCTTACATTACTGTAAGTGATTCATACAGCATGGACTATTCCTAGTCTCATGTCTGTTGCTTTTATGTTTATCCTTTTACATGTAACTTTGTATTACTTATGTATGTATGTTCATGTACACCTCTATGTATTATGTACCCTGTTTATTCTGTTCTGTATATAAAATGTTTTCTATCAACCTTTGTCGGAGTTTTATCTTTAAGTATTATCACTTTGAATCCTACAGAGCCACCTATTGGCTGTGGTTGGTGACCCGAGATACTTAAGGATGGAATCCTTGAGCCTGAGCTGTCCATGATATGCAACACTCCATTTTGGACCTTACTTGGACTAGACAGTTGCTCAGAGAAGCCCCTTCTAATCACATCAAGCCCTGGCACCCATATGATTATCCTGAGCCTATTACCATTATGGCAAACCTCCAACTCTTTTTATCATATATGTGCTAGAAAGCAGTGGCTGAGGGTCTTGATGTCTTGGGTATGGCACTAAACTTCATCTAGTGATGAGGTTCCAATTCTGGAGCTCTGGGGAGTATTGAGTACATTTTCCTCAGCATTATTCCCTGGTCCACTCTGACCCAGAATGGGAGTACCTGTTAGGTCCCATCTATGGGTTAAATAGATAAAAAAATAAGTTAAAAAAAACCCCAACCAACCCCAAAATAATGAAAGTTAAAGCAATATGTAGGAGTGACACAACTTTCGGACCACCCTGTATCTATGTACACTTATCTTATATGTACAAGCATCAAGGGTTAAAGACAAAAAAGTGTATTCATAGATATATAAAACAAGAGCTGGGCGACAGCTCATCCTCCATAACAACCTGCCCAGGCTACGTAGTTTTCCACTACAAAATGGAGAAGACCGCCTCACTGATAAGAAAGCAACTGGGAATGATGGCATATCAGCAAATATCTTGAAGGCATGGGGCAGCACTGCTCCAACCACTACACTAGCAACTCTGCAGCTGCTGGGAACATGGACACATCCCTCAGGACAAGCAGGACGCTACCATCGTCCTCTTATACAGGAACAAAGAAGATCGGAGCGACTTCAGCATAGTTTGAGAAGTCTTGCACATGTTACATTGGCGCATCTGCAGACTTTGCATCTTGCACCCATCCAGAAACTGTGGCTTCCGAGCAACCATGGACATGATCTCACTACGCCAGCTGCAGAAGGGGTGCTTGGAGAGCGGATGCCACTCTGCACCGCATTGATGGACCTAACGAAGGCATCCGACCTGGCCACACAAAGTGTTCGCACTCACTGCACCAGAGATTGCCATTCAAAAATTGTGCTGCTCAACCACTCACGCAGTTGCAGATATAAAAGAAGAAAAAAATACCAAAAAGTGGACCCATTGATGGACCTAATGAAGGCATCTGACCTGGCCACACAAAGTGTTCGCACTCACTGCACCAGAGATTGCCATTCAAAAATTGTGCCGCTCAACCACTCACACAGTTGCAGATATAAAAGAAGAAAAAAATACCAAAAAGTGGACCCATTGATGGACCTAATGAAGGCATCTGACCTGGCCACACGAAGTGTTCGCACTCACTGCACCAGAGATTGCCATTCAAAAATTGTGCCGCTCAACCACTTATGCAGTTGCAGATATAAAAGAAGAAAAAAATACCAAAAAGTGGACTCTACGCCATCGTCTTTAGTAGACGGAAGGATGCCAACCAAAACAAGAAATTTATACAGTTAGAGAGTTTGATTGCTAAAGGGTTCTGTTTGGTTGGTGTTTAAGATTGTATGGTAGCAGAAAGAAAGAGAAGGGTGGTACTTGGAGCTTCAGTTTATTCATGTTGTGGTAGGAAGGCTAGATTCCACCTGTTCTTTTAGTTATGTTATAATTGTTGGATGGACAAGTGTTCTTTTTTTGGTTGCACGAGTGGTGTGGACGGGCATTCTCTTCTGGATCCAGTTGCAGATAGAGCTATAATGAGAGGTCGGTATGCAGTATGCACAGGTATAGATATGATGTTGCACAGGATATGGCTGTGTGTGTAAGGGTCTCTTGCACTACACATGGTGATGTAGCTTCGGCTTGTGGGTGGGCCCACATTAAAACGAGGCCTTGTGCCCAGCTCATACAAGTGGGGTATGAGGCAAATACCCACATGGTGATGTGTAATTAGTCAGAAGTGGTTATGTAACCCATCTGCACGCTGTAGATTTGTTTTGTTTGTTTTGTTTTATGGCATATCAACCTGAGTGGGTCATTTAATGCCGATAAAGTTTTGAAATAAATCAATTCTTAATGGATAATACAATTTTTTTATAAATAAATTTTTCTATTTAACCCATAGATGGGACCCTAACAGGTGCTACCACTCCGGGTCAGAGTGGACCAGGGAGCAATGGTGATGAAGGGGTGCTCCACATTCCCCAAACCTCCAAAACTGGAACCTCACCATCAGATAGAGTTTAATGTCATTCCCAGGACATGTAGATCCGCAGCCACCACCTTCTAGCACCCATATGATAAAAAGTGGTTGGGGCTTGCCATAAGGGCAATAGGGTTGGGAAAATCATATAGGTGCTCGAGCTTGACGTGACCAGCCGATTGATCGGAGGGGGCCTCTGACCGCCCGTCTAGCCCAAGATAGGGCTAAAGTGGAGTATTGCATGTCATGAACTGCTCATCCACCTGGGCTCTATCCTTAAGCATCACGGGTTGCCACCCACGGCCAACAGGTGGCCCCATTTGGGGAGTCTTACCCCTCTGCAGAGGTGCAGTCGGTACATTCTAACGCCCCAGCCGACAGGGCAGTGTGTCTGTAGAATAAGCAATTAGCCAGTGTTCTGTGTGGAAGCATACTTTCCTATATTTTTACCTTGACGAAAAGTCATGAATGCTAGAGATATAAGATTCAAGATTAATACCACTTCTTATAATGCATTAGGAGGGCTTGGAAAGGCCACAAATGCAAGTGAATTTACATGTTCATATACAACAAATTCCAACAAAGAGGTGTATAACAAATGCAGACTTTATTGTCTGAGCAACATTCAATATACATTATAATAAAACGAATTATGCAAGAACAAAAGTTCCAAAGGAAAAAGAGTTCTTGAGACTATTGTAGGCGTTATTTTCGTATTTGCCTGGGGAGTTGTCTGCCCGTTTAGTTTCGCTGGTTCCCGCTAGGGGCCTTGGATATTTAAGCGGCTGATTTGAACGTCTCTCTCTCTTTTCCTGTTGCTCGACCTACGAGATGCTATGGGTTAGACTCTGGTCTACCCCACCTCTTGTTGGGGCTTTGGCTCCCCTTACATTACTGTAAGTGATTCATACAGCATGGACTATTCCTAGTCTCATGTCTGTTGCTTTTATGTTTATCCTTTTATGTGTAACTTTGTATTACTTATGTATGTATGTTCATGTATACCTCTATGTATTATGTATCCTGTTTATTCTGTGCTGTATATAAAATTTTTTGTCTATCAACCTTTGTCGGAGTTTTATCTTCAAGTATTAACCTTTGAATCTTACACTATTAAATGGAGAATAGAAGTCCTAAATGAAAAGGTTGTCACTTCATAAGAAACCCATCTACATGCAAACCCTGGTGTCAAGGGAAGATAACCTCCCTTTCCTATAGTTTTACCTTGATGAAGAGTCATGGATGCTAGAGATATAAGATTCAAGATTAATACCACTTCTTATAATGCATTAGGAGGGCTTGGAAAGGCCACCAAACGCAAGTGAATTTACATGTTCATATACAACAAATTCCAACAAAGGTGTATAACAAATGCAGACTTTATTGTCTGAGCAACATTCAATATACATTATAATAAAACGAATCATGCTAGGATGAAAGTTCCAAAGGAAAAAGAGTTCTTGAGACTACTAAATGGAGAATAGAAATCCTAAATGAAAAGGTTGTCACTTCATAAGAAACCCATCTACATGCAGAGACATGGGAGCACAAAAAGCACATGTGTTTTACACGGTTATTCAAAGGCTGATAAGCCAAACACCTCTATGGAGTATAATACGTTCCATGTAAAGGCACACATACAAGCCTATAGTTTGGCCAAGACTCCCCAAGTCCTAATGGACAAAGACACAGCTTGTCTAGTGCATATCTGTTGATAGAAGAGAGTTAGTTTTCCTAGGGCTGTGTTTAAATAGCCAGGCTACAATGCCCCCTAGTGGCAAACCCTGGTGTCAAGGGAAGATAACCTCACTTTACTGCACAGATCCCTCTGCTACTCATACGCTGAGTTGGCGAGGGGCGGATGAGGACAACAGTCTGAAAAATAAAATAAAAAAATACATCAAGACAAATTAATATCTCTTTATAAGCTTTCAATAATCTTAAAATTTAAGATGATAAGATTTTATAGAAAATTATTTGATGGTTCCAACTCTTTAAGTGAAGTGAAAATATGAGTGTGACCATAAAAGCAACCTGACATATTAATTACACATACTAGCTGTATCCACAAGGTTGTCCCATCATGGTGTTATTGTTAGCAAGCTAGTCTCACAGATCCATTACTACTGGATATGAGTTCAATCCTTGCTGGATGCCCCATACTTACAGCTTTGTGTCAAATCTTACCCATGGTGAATAGGTTGGGTAAATATCTTTTAGCTGTACCCATGGAAATTCCACTTTTTATAAATTTACTTATCTTTTTTATTTCGATACATAGATTTATAAATATTAGGACCATATGACCTTTAGGCACCCCTTTTGCGATCTTGATTCATAAGGACATTTTTTTTTCATTTACATCGTCAAAATCCCGTTGTTTGTTAACAGACGATTTTTAGAGGGTTTTTTTTATAATTATAAAACTAACCTCTAACCCTAACCCCTAACAAAAAACGGATTTTGACGGTGTAAATGAAAAAAATGTCCTTATGAATCGAGATCGCAAAAGAGGTGCCTATAGGTCATATGGTCCAAAGATTTTTGTGATAATGAGCTCAACAACAGATGGAGGTTATGAAAAAAATTAGAAAACAAATTAGAATTTGTTTGCAAAAAACTAAAAACATTTTTATGTATTTTGTATTATTTAGATCTTTCAGACTGTTGTCCTTATCTTTTTTTGTTGTATACACAATGTTTTAGCTGATGTGTCCACCAACCATCTTCAGGTGTTTCTTGTCGAACTCGCGAGCCTTCATGTCATAATCAGGAGCCTTCATGGAACTTTGAATCGAAACCTTTATTTAATCCATTGGGGTAGAATGTTCTCATTCCATTTACCATGACCAGGTACAAGTGTTAATCTAAATATTTCATATTATTTTTGCCTGTGGTCAGGATTGAACCTATAACCTACACTTTGAACTGTATTAACTCAAATCTTATATCCATTGTACCATGTATCCAACTGGTCGAAATGTTATTTATATAACAATAAAAATTTATTAATAATATAGATTCAGTCTCTATTTGTCTGTAACCAAAACTACTTCACTGCTTACATCACAGTCATTTCAGGAATTAAGTAAGTTTGTCAATGAGTATTTAATTAAGTATTAAAATTCTATGAAAAATCAATTAATTTTGCAATTTTCAAGTAAGTTTTTACACTTATTCATATTTAGATGAATTTATGTTTAAAATAATTTTTTCCTAAAATATATTAGGGGAAAAAGTTTTTGCTATTTCACCCTTTTCAATTTTATGAAATTCAAACAAAATATATTTTATTCGTATGATTTTTAATTTTTTCTATAAAAATAAGAGTCTGAATGATTAAATCAGAAATTTCTGGAAACGTTTTCGAGGTCCCTACTGGACAAAACAAATATCTCAGTGGAGTGGAATGAATATGATGCTTTTTACATAAGTAATTAATTTTTCAGAAATATTAAACGTTTTATTTTATTTATCTGATTTTCCCACACACCTCAGGAAATATCTTTCAAAAACTTATTTTGACACCACCCAGAGGGTGTTTTTTTTTTTTTTGCTTGTGAGTATAACAGTCCAAAAATCTAAATAATACAAATTATCAATACTCATCTCAAAAATTCAGAAAGATAACATTTTTATGTAGTATAAACTTATTTTTTGTTTTAATGTTTTTATAATACTTAAGATTTGTTGAAAACTTCTCACAGGATCTACAGAAGAAAAAAAAATAACATTGAGATTTTTTTTAGACTTTTGTCCTCATCTTTATTGTTATATACACAATGTTTTGGCTGACGTATGTCAGGCATTTTTGGGGGTGTTTCTTTTTTAACTCGGCAACCTTCTATACATATATAATGGACAGTGGTGTGTATATGTATGTCTGGAGGAAACTTCTATACATATGTAATGGACAGTGGTGTGTATATGTATGTCTGGAGGAAACTTCTATACATATATAATGGACAGTGGTGTGTATATGTATGTCCGGAGGAAACTTCTATACATATATAATGGACAGTGGTGTATATATGTATGTCCGGAGGAAACTTCTATACATATATAATGGACAGTGGTGTGTATATGTATGTCCGGAGGAAACTTCTATACATATATAATGGACAGTGGTGTGTATATGTATGTCCGGAGGAAACTTCTATACATATATAATGGACAGTGGTGTGTATACTTCAAAAATAAACAATTAACAACAAAGTAAATATATATACACATTAAATATCACCAGGGCTTGGTTTTGAGCAAAAATAATAGAGATTTGATTTAATATTTGTGAAGATAATTAAAAAATAAAATTTAGATGATAACAGCATGGGATTTTTTTTTTCATTTAATATTTTAGATAGTAGACATTAACACTTCTTTTCAGAGTAGATGGATCAATGCAAGGTCTATTTTTTTACATAGGGATTTAAATGGGGCATCCATTCAACTCACGATTCAGTAATAATGGATCTGTGGGACTAACTTTTAAAAAATTCTCCTCTACACTGGCGACGTCAGGTAGCCGCTGCTAGTCTTATTGAATTCAGGAACCTTCTCATCGAACCCAGGAGCCTTCATATTGTAATAGAGAGCCTTCACAGAACTTCAAACCAAAACCTTTATTTAATCCATTGGGGTAGATTGTCCTCATTCCCTTAACCATGACCAGGTACAAGTGTTAAGCTATATTATGTATTCTATGCTATTTTCACCCATAATCAGAATTGAACCTGTAACCTACAGATGATTGTCACTTAGAACTGTATTAACTCTACCCTTATTTCCATTGCACCATGTGTCCATGTGATTTTCAAACCAATGAAAATCACATAGGTGAGAAACTGTCAGTAACTAAGTGTTGTTAAGTTCATGTCCATGTTAACCTAACAGATACACACACACACACACACACACACACACACATATATATATATATATATATATATATATATATATATTATAAAATGGGTACAAGAGATAACCTACTCGAGTTTCACCATAAGGATCTTCAGGGTTAAATCCACTGAATTAATCGAGACACCAATTAATAGAAGTCGATTTCATGTGTGTGGTCATTGCATTAAAATGTTCGTTGTGAAAGAATGTTGACTTTCGATTCAAAAAGGTCTCACACCGGAAGTTGATTTTTTTGTGGGATTCAAAAAGTAAACAATAAGTTAGAATTGATTTGTGTTAATCTATTTACTAGGATGCAGCTGTCAAACAATTGTATGTGTCATAATGTTTAAAAGCGGATTCATTAAAAAAAAAGAAGGGGGGTGTTCAAATCTATTTATATTGTTTTGTTTTGATTAGAGTTATTATGAAGTGAGCGTAGTGATATGTATTGGTGTATATTGTATTCACGATAATTTTGTTATTATAATCGAGGCTTAAAATAAATTAAAAATAAATAATAAGATCAAAGGGAAATGCATGGTGAATGAATTTTGGTTTTATTAAAACATGTTTAAATTTATTTATTCGAATATATTTTAATTGAAGCTGAAATAATGTGAATATGTGAGGAGTGGAATTATAATCTTGGTGATTATGTATTACTATTAAAATTGAAAGGCCTAATAAATTAAGACTGGATAAAATGTAAATTAGAAGTTAAAAAATTAAAATTGAAATATTAAAAATTCTGCATTTGTGTATGTATACACATGCACACACATATACCCACACACATATATATATATATATATACAGTAAAAAGTATGTAAGGTTCCCAAGTCCGAGATGGTTCCCGAGTCTGAGAAGGTTCCTGAGTCCGAGAAAGTTCCCAAGTCCGAGAAGGTTCCTTAGTCTGAGAAGGTTCCCAAGTCAGACAAGAAATACCCAAAGAAGGCCAGAGAGCACATTGGCTGAAACGCTGTACAAATAATAATGAAGATAAGGACAATAGTCTAAATAATACAAATAATACTAAAAGTATGTAAACATAAAATATGTCTCTGTGTTGTTCTTGAAAATAACAGAGCAAAATGGAACCCAGTGAAACCCTGATACAACCTGATATGAAGAAAAGAATCCCAATAGAATAAAACCCCGGCATGCGACCAGATGACAATCCTGCAAGATAAAGATGACTGCTATTTCAGGCTCCAGAATGAAAAGAGACACTGTTCATAATACTGTGGTGACACTGGTCATGGTTCCAGCTTAGAGGCCTTCAGCCATTATCGCAAGGAGGCAGCTTAGCACCGACACTTGTTCAAGTGAGCATGCAAACTGTTGCTCCTGTTGGGAGACAAAATAGAATTGTCTCCCTTTTTACATTGAAGAAGGGATTTCCCACATCACGTGTCTGTTTTAGTCATGTGATAAGGCAAACCCTCAAAATCTCCCTCTTTTCTGTTGGAAGTGACAGATATGTTCTTTTCCCTTCCTCTGCCTGGTTTTTGTTCCCAGACCTCCTGAAAAATCATTAGTGGTTTCCACCCTTTTATTGCTTAACCTTTCTTCATGTTCCTCAGAACACCTTGTGTCTCTTTTATGGTTTGGGGAAGGGAACTATATTCCCTCTTTGTATGTTGTGTAATTAAATGTTATATTGTATTAATTGATTTGTCTTTTTTCCTACCGAATATTCTGTGCTAGGTTACCCTCTTTTGAATAACCTAATGCATTATAAAAGTATGGGTGTTAGCTACTAGTTAACACGTCATGAATTCTTATACTCCAATCCTGCAGTTCCTCGGATACTGGATGAGATAGCCACGGCCATGGCCCATACGTGCCGATTGGTAGGATAAAACTAACCTGTTTCATGACTATCTACACCCAGCTCACATTCGTTGTCAGTGTGTGAACAATTGAAAGCTTGGCAAATTCTGTTTCACAATTGTTGGAATGGGTATATCAAGCTCGGTAAGTTGGCGATCCCCCAACAGAATAAATGAGGCACACAAATAAAATTATAAGGCATACATACAAGTTATCATGTTTATTACATATAACCTATTAAAAAAAATGTTGTGCCATATATTGGTGATTTTGTATTACTATTAAAATTGAAAGGTCTAATAAATTAAGACTGGATAAAATGTAAATTAGAAGTTAAAAAATTAAAATATGTCTAAAATGTCAGGTTGAACAAACAATTCTAAGTCCCCACTGAGGGCCTTTTCTTTGAAAGTTCTTAGAGGTTTATGCTCCCTTATTAAAGGGGTTTGGTCTGTAGTCCCTTAACGTCTGGCATTGGGGGCCTTGAGCTAAGAGGTCCTTTTGATAGTCCCACCTAAGTTGGAATGGCCGAATCTTTCCAGCCCGTTAAGGGAGTTAATCATTCAACTACCAGTTATATTACCAGCTTATATCAGCTATCTTTTTTTTTCTTTCTTTTTATCTTTGATTCCGAATCTTGTTTTACAAAAACAAAAAAAAAAAAAAATAAATTCTTCTCTATGGTTATAGATTTTGCCACTGAAGAAAACTGTAGAAAGGATCAACTAAAATTAGTAACAGCAAAGGAAATATAAAGAATAAGTTTACTGACCATTGTATGTCACCCCGCCGGGAAAAAAAAAAATACTAAAAATCAAGGAATTAACTGAATTAATGAAATTTTTAATGTTGATATATTAATGAATAAGCAATATAATTCACTAGTTATTTTATTTGAAAACTCTTACATTTTTTCAGGTCAGTTAACTTTGAGTCCCGTATCTTTGAGGCGTAACACAGATTCACAATCATATGTGATTCAAAGTTAATTGACCTGAAAAAATGTAAACGTTTTTAAATAAAATAACTGGTGCATTATATTGTTTATTCATTAATGTATCAACACTGAAAATTTCATTAAATTCGGTTAATTCCTTGATTTTTAGTATTTTTTTTCTTTCAGCAGGGTGACATACGATGGTGGAATTTAGGTCCGTTAAGTAGGATTTAATCAAAATTTTCCTCCTGCTGGTTGGGCTTACAGTAGTGAGAAACCCACGAAGGGGTTTCTGGGTCTGACACTAAACTGCATCTGATGGTGAGGCTCCAGTTCTGGAGCTATGGGGAATGTAGAGTACCTTTTCATTATCATTACATCCAGGTCCCCTATGACCCAAAGTGGTAGTACCTGTTAGGTTGCCATCTATTGGTCCAATAGATCTGTTTAAAGATTATTCATATTCAATAGGAAAACTTATTGCCATTATAAGATGTAAAGTTCTTATATTAAAGTTGGAAGGCTTAAGGTAACTTTCCAGCATGAGTACATGTGTACATAAAATATTTGATAACAGACTTTATTCTGTAAACACACGGAGATACATTCAAGACAGATATATGAACATGCATAAAGAAAGTAGGTGTAGGCCTGGCGTTGTAAGGAATGTCACTTACTGATAGATAAGTGGGGAGCAAAGCCCCCACTTAAGGGTTAGAGGCACAAATGCCTAAGCCATATGAAGTGGTTGCCGGCCTGAAAAAAAAAAAAAAGAATTCAGAATTCCAAGGCTGCTGCCTACAACTCTCGCTACTTATCGGCGAACAACTGTTGCAAAGGAACTCATTTCCCCGGGAATTACCATTTTACTGACCCAACACCATCTTACTGTAGGGCTGGTTTAACTCAGTCGGTAGAGTGTCCGACTAGGAACCACAAGGTTCTGGGTTTGATACTGGCCCTCACCAACTCAGCATATGAGTAGCACAGGGATCTGTCTGGTAAAGTGAGGAGCTGATGGTAGGTGTGTCGCTCTCCACCTCAGACGCCAAAAAACAATTTCCTTGTTCTAGTTCTAGTAAAAAGGGGATAGACTCCCTCACTGTCTGGCTGATACGGATTATAGGCCACCCTGATGACTTTGCCTTTTTTCTATTTGTATTAAGAATAGTTACTTGAAGTGGGCCTGGGAGTAATGGCAATAAATGAGTACTCCCCAGATGTCTAGAACTGGAGCCTCACCATCAGATGCAGTTTAGTGTCATACTCAGGACCCCCCCCCATTTTTAAAGGGCTGGGGTACACCTCTACAGGAGATACAGTCAGCATTATTCTAGCCTTGCCGGAAGGATGGTCAACATTGAACAGCACTAATATATCAGGGAATCCCAAAATGGGTGGTTCACTGTGGTTGGTACATTGTTGTTACATGGTTTAAAAAATAGTTTATTAAAAAGCTAAACTGTGTTTAATGTTTCTTTTATCTCGTGCAGAGGTATAAATGCAATCTAAAAAAAATAAAAATTGAATATCGTGATTTTATTCATTAGGAAAACCCATTTTTTAAAAATTGAATTAATTTTCTAAAAATAGTTTAATTCAGAGAGAATTACGCGCCATATGTACAAATAACAGTTTAAAGAATTGATTGTTTTTTTCTTTTTTCTTTTCTTTTTTTTGTAGATCGGGAAAAACTTTTAAAAATCAAAAAAATCAAATAAAAAAAAATCGCCTCTCTTCCTTCATAAGAAAAATAAAAGATTCAAAAAAAGTTTCGGATAAAAAAAGTGGGGGGTAAGAAATCGAAAATAATTTCAAGTTAAAGTTTGAAAATAAGATCCAGAAAAGAGTTGTTGATTTTTTTATTTCATTTTCTAAAAAGATCTTAGAACTTATTTCGCATCAAGTTTTGTTTTCACTAATGAGACAAGACATATAACAACAATAACAAGGCCGGTGACGCCGGTAAATATTCTCTTTTAAAATAAACACCCGTCCTGGACGTAGTGACCACTGTATTCAATGATTTTAATAAAACAACGACTGAAATACAATAAAGAATCTGTTGCAAGATTCAAACACCGAACTCACAATTTTTGTCAGTTAATTTGATTCGGAACTGTTGCAACCATTTTTTAAAAAACTGAATATGGAACGAAGAACGTACAGTTTGATAGTTTTTATCCGGCCAGTTGCCAGTGTGTGTTTATGTCGGAGGGACAAGTTGCTTCTTCCTGACCGTCAATATCTGTCCTTATAACTGATCATGGTTAGTTTTTATTCAATGGAGTTTTAGGCAAACAAGGTAAGTAAAATGCTGTATGTGCATGCACATGTTTAGATATATACATAGGACGTGTTATAAATAAATATACTACTTTCTCCTATGCGATATTGATCGAAATACTTTCTCTCCTAGTTTATGAACTAATTGCTACTTTACCCCCCCCCTCTCTTTGTTTGTTCTTTTACTTTCCTCCCTACTAAAGTGTACAATTGCTTCTCTCTTTCTTTTTGAGGCGCTGGCCTTTTCCCTTTTTCTTCTTCTTCTAAGACAACAAAAGAAAAAGAAATAAAAAGAAAGTAAGAAAGAAAACAGAACGAACTACCTGATCTACCTGTGATGTTTATGATGGTTTAATAGTTTTTTATTGACTGCTTTCTTATTTTTTTTTTTTTTTGCTCTGCTCTGTGCGATATGCCCAGACTGTAGGTGCATTCATATAACTTGCTGCCCGTTTTATTTTTATTTTAAAACTTTTGAGACAGCCGGCATTTAATGATGATATTTATTTTTTAAAATACTTGTAAAAAACGCAAAAAACAAACAAACTAAGAACATAAACAAAGAAATAAATTATACGAACATCGTTATATCATTTTTCTTTTCTTTTTTTTCAAGATATAAACATGTTAAAAATTGTTTGTTTACATTATAGATAGTAACAAAGTTCAATAAAAAAGGAAATCTCATTATGTTAATGATTCAATGTCATCAACAAACAAATTTTAAAAAAACTAACAACCCCGTTTAAAGAATAAATAAATTATTATATAAATAAAATAATAAATAGATATAATTTTTGAAAATAAAAATATTTGAGTTTAGTTCAGATCTTGCTGGGATGCTTTATGTCTTTGTTTTGTTTTTTTTTTTGTTGTTTGTTTTTTTTGTGTGTGTTTTTCGTTTTTGTTTTGCTGTTATGCTTCTTGCTTTTTCTAAATCCACCTTGCCTCTTCTTTCTTCTTCTTCTTCTTCTTCTTCTTCTTCTTCTTCTTCTTCTAAATCCACCTTACCTTCTTCTTCTTCTTCTTCTAAATCCACCTTACCTTCTTCTTTCTTCTTCTTCTTCTTCTTCTTCTTCTTCTTACTTCTTCTTCTTCTTCTAAATCCACCTTACCTTCTTCTTCTTCTTCTTCTTCTTCTTCTTCTACCTTCTTCTTCTTCTTCTTCCTTCTAAATCCACCTTACTTCTTCTTCTTCTTCTTCTCTTCTAAATCCACCTTACCTTCTTCTTCTTCTTCTTCTTCTTCTAAATCCACCTTACCTTCTTCTTCTTCTTCTAAATCCACCTTACCTTCTTCTTCTTCTTCTTCTTCTTCTTCCTCTTCTAAATCCACCTTACCTTCTTCTTCTTCTTCTTCTTTTCTTCTTCTTCTTACCTTCTTCCTTCTTCTTCTTCTTCTTCTTCTTCTAAATCCACCTTACCTTCTTCTTCTTCTTTCTTCTTCTTCTTCTTCCTTCTTCTTTCTTCTTTTCTTCTTCTTCTTCTTCTTCTTCTTCTTCTTCTTCTTCTTCTTCTCTTCTAAATCCACCTTGCCTTCTTCTTCTTCTTCTTCTTCTTCTAAATCCACCTTGCTTCTTCTTCTTCTTCTTCTTCTTCTTCTTCTAAATCCACCTTGCCTTCTTCTTCTTCTTCTTCTTCTTCTTCTTCTTCTTCTTCTTCTTCTCTTCTTCTTCCTTCTTCTTCTTCTTCTTCTTCTTCTTCTTCTTCTTCTTCTTCTTCTTCTTCTTCTTCTTATTATTATTATTATTATTATTATCCTGTCTTTTTCTAAATCCACTTGCCCCCCTTATTCATCATCATCATCCATCCTCTTCTTCAAGTCTTGGAAGTCATATTTTTCACAAAAAGTAATCTAGTATATATTTACTAACCCCTCTGCCAAAAGAGGCAGGATATGAAACAAAGTCAATTCTTAGGCAGAGTACAATTACTTTGAATTTTTCCTTTCCTTTAATATATTCAGTTTATTTTGTGATTTAGAGGTTTAAATTCTTCTATTGAATATGATATCCTAAATAAATTGTATGTAGACCAAATTTTGTTAAAAAATGTCAATTGTACTCAGCCCAAGTAATAGTGATAAGCTAGCCACCACTGATATAGTATATGGTTATAAACTAGCTCACTTGGTCAGTTAGTGGTGGATCAATTTTTTTGTGGTATTATTAGTGGAGTGCTCAATATCAGTGATAGAGCTGTTATATATATGATGGCAGCAAACTCGTGTTCAAGTATTGCCATTGCTTGATAAAAAAAATAAAAAAATAAAAACAAGTTCAAAAACAATAAAAACAATGGTTCAAAGAATATAACGGTGAGCTTCAAAAAGTTCAACAATAGGCTGCACGAAAGTGGCTCTTTAGTCCTGCCAAAGTCTTGCACATCTTCCCACATTTACAGGTAATTCCAGGTAGCACAGGGTATTTTATTAGTCCATCCTGCCAATGCACAGATTGGTGACTGATCAGGCCAGCCTTGCTCATACATAGCCTTCCACACTGGTCACATAGTAGACCGATTTGAAGCCCTTGGTTGTCTAATTTTTTATTCTTGTGAATATCTCGTTTCAACTGCTCATGCTGTATACGGTTAGTCTCAAACTTTTTTGTGCTCTCCTGTAAAGCTCTTCTCCACTGCCCACGGTCCAGAGCCTTACTCTCCCAGGTCTTCTCATTAATGTTACATTTTTTCAAGGTCGACCTCAGGCAATCCTTGTGTCTCATCTTGGGCCCTTGAGCCAAACGCTTTCCGTTTTCAAGTTCCCCATAGAACAATTGTTTAGGAAGTCGCCCATCGTTCATCCTTACCAAATGCCCACTCCATCTCAATCTATGTTTGATTATGAGAGATTCTATGCTTTGACATTTGGCTCGCTCCAGAACCTCAATGTCACTGACGTACATTTGCCAGTACACCCCTAATATTTGTCATAGGCATTGCTGGTGAAAGCACTCGAGACGTTTAAGATGTTTCTTGTACGTGGTCCAGGTTTCGCAAGCATAAAGGAGAGCAGATAAAATACATGCAACCTTGACTTTTGTTGCAACTGAAATACCACGGCAAATCCACAACCTTCTGTTTAATTTTCCAAAGGCATCACTTGCTGTTATATATATAAGAATATACACACATACACATATATATATATAACATGGATTTTATGCAATGTAAATTTTGGTGAATCCCAGGGTCAAAATTTTATATATATATATAATATATATATATATATATATATATATATATAGTAAAATTTGGCTCACACAAGTATGCACATATATAAATGAATTGACATTCCCTGCATTTCTTAACAGGCAAATTGTCTTAATGATAAGTGGCTAACATGCTGCTTTGAAACCAATGGTAACAATTGCACCTTAAATGTATTGTACACTATCATGAATAAATATATATATATATATGTGTGTGTGTGTGTGTGTGTGTGTGTGTATTTTGGCTGCAAATTTTCTTGTAGGCATATTTTATTAAATATGACAGACAAGGATTTAGAATTGATTTTTTTTTATTAACCTTAAGCGTGATGTTGCAAATGAGGTTGAATGCTGTATAATAATTGTCCCAAATCACTGGTATTATATCTAGAAATACTTTTGACCCATGTTGGTCATTTCTGAGGATATGGACATGACCACACTGTATTATAGTATATGATCTATGATGTATTCTGTGATCATTATATGTTTTGAATTAAAGTGTTCATCACATGCAGTTGACATCATGTTAGAATACATAGGTACTGGTTTGAATAAGCAGAAATCACAGATCAGGATCACGTGACTATGAATCACTGAGGCTGTAGAACTATGCACTTATGTCAGATGCATTTAATTATTATGGATCAATTATATATACTAGCAAATATATGCCCCCTCCGGGTGCAAGTATTTAAGTTTTAATGTAATAAAATATCGTATTAAATTAGAAAGTCTAATAAGAAGGCAGATAAAAAGATTTGAAACAGAGTTGGGGTATAATAGAAAAATAGAAATGAAACTTACTCTTCCATCACTCCTGTCTTTCATTGCTGAATTTTACTTATTTAACTATTTAGTTAAATTAGGAAATAAAGAATAAAATGACAGTTATTTTTTCTTGTTAATGGATTTCATTTAAGATTCATTGGAGAGATTTTTGCTTATATTCATTAAAATAAAACCAAACAGTTAGAAATCAATAATACCAAGCACATATTTAATAAAATCACATTTTTAATATCAATATGCAAATTAGCCTTCCCGTTCACACTGCAAACCGCTATTTTTTGTATATATAAATATAATTGCATGTTATTAGTATATAGATATGGACAACACTAATAAAAAAGTGAAGTAATTTTATTAATAATTGAGGTTTAAATATAAATAAAATCATGAAGAATGTGATGTAAATAACTATGTTAATTGTAACTCGATTAGTAATATAGTTTCGGTTACAGACAGAAAAACACACAATCTCCATTATAATAAGATATATATATATATATATATATATATATATATATATAAAAAGGTTTACAAAATGGATTATGTTTTTAGAAATTTTTGTAATCTTTATTTTACATTTGCGACATGTGTTTCAGATCTTCTGATACCTTCTTCAGGCATTGATTAATCATATCATTAATCAATCCATTTTGCAAACATTCTTTTTTTATAAAATATTTAATTTTCTCCTGTTGGACCCATAACAACACCTTATATATATATATATATATATATATATATATATATATATATTATATATTAACATTTATATTTTTGCTTGAAGGCAATTACAATGCGCATATTGCATAAAATTCGATAATTATAGAAGATAATAATGACAAGGGAATTTTGCAAAGAATTATTCGGTGTGTAGAACATCTTTAGACTGTTTCAACTTTATTAAGTCTCATCAGTGATGTATACTAACGATTTCCCTCCGACAGAAATCAAAACCGGGACTTCAGCAGGATAGTCAGAAACTATACTGCTTCGGCCACGATACAGCACAAAAAAATTCCTGCAAAATTAACCTGTCAATGATACTGAGACGTCTCTACCATATGAGGCAAGGGGACGCTGAGTGAACAATAACAAACCCGGGCCTTATGCTCTTCGGCGAAGGAAATAAGATTTTTGGATGTTTGTTTATTTTAGAAGCATTGTTGAATAAAGTATATATTAATATTTATATTTTTGCTTGAAGGCAATTACAATAAATGATGAACAAAAAGTGATAAGACAAACAGGAATATTTCTTTTATGTTATTTATTTTTTTACTGTTCTTAACCTGTTTCGACCTTAGGCCATTGCCAGGAGAAAATTTCTTGTGAAAGAAATTGTTTTTAGAAAGTTTTTAAAAGTTTTCTAAATGTTTGACAAGCCACAATAATCTGGGCAGAGAAGTATTAGAAGTGGCAAGTCCATCTGATCAGTGAAAAACTTCTTTAGTTAAATTCGTTTGAAATGTTCTTATATATATGTGAGAAAGTTTTTTTTAAAGTTGTGTGTGTGTGTGCATATATATATATATATATGAAAATGTTAAAGGAATTGAATCCGACAATATGAAGAAAAATGAGTAAAGAAAAGAAATGTAGATGGATAAAATGTTCACTCTGATGAAGGTCGATTCTTCTATGTGTGCAAAATATTTTCACACACATTAACTGACCGAAACACATGTGTAAGTGATATCGATTAATGTGATATCGATTAAATTCATTTTATCCATCTACATTTCTTTTCTTTACTCATTTTTCCTCATATATATATATATATTATATATATCCACAAACATATAACATTAAAATATTTTCTTCTCATATTGTCGGATTAATTTCCTCACCGTATTTCCATATATATATCCGTGGATGGGTTAACAAGTCAGTTGGTATTAGGATGATTCTAAGTTTGACCTTTCTTACTTAAGCAAAATGTTATAGTTGTTCTGGTTCAAGTTGAGAGCTCGCTGTTCTATTGGTAAAGAAATAGCTTAAAAATCTGTCATTTTGTGGTTATAGATCTATTTCTACCCACAGGTATCAGTGTATACCTATGAGTATCATCAGACTGCTGACTTTATTGGAAATGGTAATCAGAAAATTCATGAGGCTTTAGATACAATTTTTCTGGGAAATCCTGAAAGGTTTCGATTACAGTTCTTCTCATCATCTTAGGGGGTGGTGTTTATGACTAGGGATTAGTTCGCCAGGTGGTGTCATTCTGGGTGGTTTTGTCCTTTCAATAATTTTTTATTATTTAGAGGGATTGGCCAGCTTGACCCTCTGACCGTTGAATTTTTATTTTTTTCAGTTACTGTTTTATTTTTTAACTGGTCATTTTCAGCAAATTGTTTCCTTTTTTTTCCCCAGGAGCTTCCCTTATCAAAACCCTCATAAATTTTAATTTTTTTGACATAGCATTCCCCAAGTCACACCCTACTAGCATGCAATGGAAGACATATTTCAAACAAACCAAGAGAAAATCAAATAAATTGAACATACATGTTCTTATGACAAATATTAGTAAATATAACTTCAGTCCTGATACTTTTTGAACAAACCTTGTCACTATTGAAATCATATTCATATGTTTTTATGTTTTGTTTTTTCTGTTTTTTTTAAATGTGAATTTACTGAACAAAAGAAGTGAACTAGTTTCCAAATGTAGACATTTAAATAAATTTCTCTTATTTCATTTACTACCTGATCCTAATTAATCTCATATTTTTAGCCCTCTATTATTTTATTTTTTTATTTTTTATTTTTTCAGCTTTATATCCAGATGTCATCAGTGACTGTCAAGCTCCAAAAGATGGTTCGAGATCTTAACAAGGGCCAGTGGTCACTACCAGTAACCACACTCAGGGATTTTCCTCCCTGTGAAGATATTCCATAAATTTCAGGAATAGTTTTTACCAGCATTAAACATCTTGTTGCTGAGCTTTTGTTTTAAAAGGTTTACCAAGATATTTTTTGAAAAAAAAAAAAAACAAAAAAACAAAAAAAAAAACCCCCCAAAAAACAAAGAATAAACATAAAAAAACCCTACTAAATGTCTTAAGTGAAACCTCCTCACAGACTTCAATACTCTTACCCAGTATAACCCCAAGCTGCCTTTTGTTGTTGTGACAAATTGCTCGACTAGCATACTAGAAAGTTACAACAATGACTTTAGACTATGGTACACTGATATACTCTGACTAGTACCATCATCTTTGTTGTTATAGTCACAATGTTTCGGCTATTGCACCCACTGGCTTTCTTCAAGTGTGTTTTGTAGTAAGTAACCAACCTGGGAATTTCTAATCTGGACACTTTATCAAATCCATGGTGGTAGTTTGTTCTCATTGTCCATGCTTATAGAGGATTATCACTTCTGTTAATCCTTCCTAGTTAGTTAATCCTTGTGATGACTTGAGATATTTTTATATCATCTTATATGCTGACATTTTAATCCATCGATCTGTAAGAGCGTTCTGATATATTTCTACATTTAAAAAAATTTTTTTTGCTTTCTTTTTATATAATAGTCAGTATGGTATAATCTACAAGCTCTTGTATTGGAGTCATCCAAGTGATACAATACAAATAATAATAATCCCTCATCTTAAAAATTTAGGTAGGAATGATTTGAGAAAATTTGAAATTTTGGGCATCCCTCATCCCGGAAATTTAAGTAGGAATTTATTTTGGAAAATTTGAAATTTTGGGTGTATACTAAACTGAATATAGTTAAAACATGTTTGGCACTATTGGACTATTATAAAGAAATCTTAAGATCATTCTAATGTTTAAATTAATGAAAGTCACTACTAATTTTACTACTAAAGCATATACTTTATTATAAACTTATTATTTACCAAGCTTTGCTTAGTCTGACACATAGGCCATATTTATATTTTACAAATGTGATACTTTTTTATATCATTTTGAAGTTTTTTAATTTCATCAATCTGTGTTTTACTCAGAGCATTCTAATATATTCGTCCATTTTCTAAAATGGCTGGCAAATAGTGAATATTTGTTTTACTGTCTAGAGTTTATAAGATAGGAAACTATTAATAATTTTAGGAATGTTGTCTCATATTTTTATTTAGTATTCCATTTGGTGTTTCTTTTCTTTTTTTTTTCAGTCATCTACATTGCAGTGCACTGTAACTTAGTAGAATTTACACTTGCCAAAAAAATCTCACCATTTTGTTTAAAATTTTGACACTTTCTTTTCATACAATAGTCAGTCATTCATATTCATTGTTTTCTGTTTTAATAAAGACCCAATCATATGAATTTAGGATAAGTATTCGTTAGGTGACAAGTTATTTTTATTTATATCCTAAAACCTCTGGTCTATGTTTATATATATTTAAGAGATCTACATTATTTATCATCTTTTTAATTTTTTTTTTTTAAAGATTCATTAATATCCGGTGATTTGAATCTGCTAACCTGGTCTTCTTTATACTGTTTACTATATCATATTCACTATAATTGATATAAATTTTGGCTAAATTAAAAAGAAAGTTCAGTACTTTTGAGTATAAGAAATTAGACATTTTGTTTTTTATTTTCTTGTGATCTACTATAGCATATTCGCTATAATTAATATAGATTTTAGCTAAATTTTTTTTTAAAGTTCAATAATTTTGAGCATAAGAAATCATAAGAAAATATTATATCTTTGTTCTTTCATTTTTAGTTTGGTACACAGCCTGCATATTGCTTATACCTGCTGTTATTAAGTGGATACCCATCTAAGTTCTGAACAGGCTCATCAATGCTTAACTTTGGTGATTTTACTAGTTCTGAGGTCAGACAAATTTAAATATTACCATCTTCCGGTGACACTATATATTATCCACTCTTATAGTGTAGATGCTAAAAAGTTTTTGTCTACTCTGTTTCTGTCATAGATTTGTTTCCCTATAAGATACCTGCTGTTACTAAGTGATACCCATCTAAGTTATGAGCAAGTTCATCATTGTTTAACTTTAGTGATTTGACTGTAAGTGACTTGACTATAAGTCATATTTTAGCTTATTGTTGCCTTCTGGTGATATTCTGGCAATATAACTATATTTATTTATTTATTTCTCTGTCTTTCTCTCTGTCTCTCTGTCGCTGTCTCTCTCTCTCTCTCTCTCATATAGAAAACAATTTCTTTTTGTTTGTACCAAATAATATTTTTATTCCTTTTTTCTATAAGATTACACTTTATGCCTATTAAATGTTATGTCTCATAATTCTTTTATTGTGATTTTATTTTTAGATTTTATCTAACATCACAATTAATGTATCTTTTACAACTCAAGTTTCTTCAGTTGTAGGACAAATCATTGCACAAACCAAGTCTATTTAAATCTAAATCTATTATCCAATTGGATTTTTTGTATGGTATAATCTACTACCCCCTCATATTGGAGTCATCCAGGAAAATATAGTTCACCATACTACTATTCTCAGTAGAATTGGATAAAGCTAAACCATTTACCAATTCTATTGTCTAGTACAATACTATTACTAGAGTAATATATTTTTGGAACAAATTGCCTAATCAGATCAAAATCAGCAAAGTTTTAAGATTGAATTGGATAATTTCATAAATAATAGTTTGATAGAAAGAAATTATGAGGGCATTTTTAGGAACTATTGGATAAATTTCTATTGGATATTGTATTAATAGTTTATATGTTTTGTGCAAAGATACTTTTTTTTTCTTGAAGATTGATGTGAAAAGATTGTAAAAAGGGGAGATGCCCAAGGAGACATAATAAATAGATAAATAAATGAATAAATAAATTGCAAGCCTTTCATCTTTTTGAACTGATATTTTCATCTTTGATTTTGTTCAAAGCGTTTGATTAGATTCAGTCTCGTAACACCCTCAGCTAGCTTAACCGAGTGTTTTGACCGCAGACTAAAGCTATTCCTCTTGAAATATATAATATAATATAATATATAATATGTGCCAATGAAAATTGATGACACTATTTCTATGTACTACCAATCATGTGTATTTAGGAGAAATACTCGTTAGGTGACATGTTATTTTTATTTATATCCTACAACCTCTGGTCTATGTTTATATATATTTAAGAGACCTACATTATTTTATTATCTTTTAATTTTTTTCTTTTAAAGATTCATTAATATCCGGTGATTTGAATGTGATAACCTGGTGTTCTTTACTGGTTTTATCACACTTTATACAGAACATTCTCTTACCATCTTCCGGTGAGACTATATATTATCTACTCTTATAGAGAAGATGCTAAAGGGTTTTTGTCTACTCTGTTTCTGCCAAAGATTTGTCTCCATATGTAATGAGTAGAAATTACTTAACCCCCTCAAGGCAAAATTTTTCTAGTTCTGAGGTAAGACAAATTTAAATATTACCCTCTTACGGTGACATTATATATTATCCACTCTTATAGTGTAGATGTTAAAAAGTTTTTGTCTACTCTATTTCTGCCAAAGATTTGTCTCCATTTATAACAAGTTGCAGTTGTTTAACCCTCTCAGGGCTAAATTTCTAAATTTTACTAGTTTTGAAGTAAGACAAATTTAAATAATACCATCTTCTGGTGAAACTATATTTTATCCATTCTATAGTGTACATGCTAAAAAGTTCTGAGGTAAGACAAATTTAGATATTACCCTCTTCCGGTGAAACTATATTTTATCCATTCTATAGTGTACATGCTAAAAAGTTCTGAGGTAAGACAAATTTAGATATTACCCTCTCCGGTGAAACTATATTTTATCCATTCTATAGTGTACATGCTAAAAAGTTTCCTGAGGTAAGACAAATTTAGATATTACCCTCTTCCGGTGAAACTATATTTATCCATTCTATAGTGTACATGCTAAAAAGTTCTGAGGTAAGACAAATTTAGATATTACCCTGTGTACATGATAAAAAGTTCTGAGGTAAGACAAATTTAGATAGTACCCTCTTCCGGTGAAACTATATTTTATCCATTCTATAGTGTACATGCTAAAAAGTTCTGAGGTAAGACAAATTTAGATATTACCCTCTTCCGGTGAAACTATATTTTATCCATTCTATAGTGTACATGATAAAAAGTTCTGAGGTAAGACAAATTTAGATAGTACCCTCTTCCGGTGAAACTATATATTATCCACTCTTATAGAGTACTAGCAAAAGTACCCGGTCTATGACCGTACTATATATAAAGATTGGATCATAAATAGGTGAGAGATTCCGAGCTGAACGGCTTAGACTCCGATTTTGTTCAGTAAAATTAAACTAAACTGCTGGTATAGCTTTAATAGAAAACAGGCAGCGAACAATATTTTATTATCAGCATCTTGTATATGGACAGTTCCGCAAATCAATTGATTTTGGTTTAATCATTTAATTAATCAGTAAAAATCAATAACCAAGTTTAGTGTATTTCTAAGTTAGAAGGATATTAAGGTGTATGCAAGATTTCAAATCTGAGTGACCTCCCGTTTCTGATTTATACGTCGACACGTACATACCAAACTTCCTTTTATATATATAGATATGCTAAAGAGTTTTTGTCTACTCTGTTTCTGCCAAAGATTTGTCCCCCTATGTAATGAGTTGCTTAACCCTCTCAGGGCTAAATTTTTCTAGTTCTGAAGTAAGACAAAATTAAATTTGAGACAGATTTGAAAACAATTTTCAAACACGTTTCAATCACATTTCTTTACTGTCTTTGGTCAGACCTGGCTTGTCCATCAGAAAATTGATTGAATTAAATTAACTTTTTTTTTAAAGGTTGATGTGATAAGATAATAAAAAAGAGAAGATGCCCAAGGAGACATAAGGAAAAAAGAAACAAATAAATTTAATTGAAACACGTTTCTTTACTGCCATTGGTCAGATCTGGCTTGTGCATCGAAAAATTAATTAAATCATATTAAATTAATTAGTTGAATTAAATTTGAAACAGGTTTTAAAGCAATTTTCAAATATATTTTAAATATATTTTATACCTTCTTTACTGTTATTCGTTAGATCCGGCTGGTCTATCAAAAAACTAATCAGATTAATTAATTAAATTAATTTAATTTAATTAATTAAATTAAATTAATAAATTAAATTAATTAAAGCTCGTTTATTTGATGATAATTTGATCATTGCCACCTGTGACCATTTTGGGAGGATGTAGGAATACTTTTCTCCTGAGTATCCTCTGTACTTTCTTAAAGATTAATTAAGAGATAATTAAGAAATAAGATATATTTAATATTAGTTTATAATTTATTATCTGTTAAAATATTCACAAATGTATTTGAATTGCTGTGAGAAATTTTTTTTGTTTTTGGACAAAAAAAAATAAAACCCACTAAATAACATTATATAGATTTATTAAAATTTACATAATATCATAAACATTACATATTTATCATAAACTGATTTTTTTTGTTTTTAAATACTTTTTATGATTTTATGATATTCTAACTTCAACATTTTTACTATATCATCAGTATATAAAATTCTATTTCTACTACATCATCATATGGTGAAATATAGAAAAGTGTGACAAAACAACTAAACACATATTAAACATTATTTAGATATTAATTTAACTTCTCTCAGATAATATATTTTTGTGCCTTTTATTTATTCATTTTTTAAAAATTTGTACTAGTCCTTGCTTTTATCATCATCATCATCATCATCATCATACCAAATATACAACAATTGATATACTCTTCTTTCTCTGTCCTGGTTAAAGTCTTTTGTTAATGTTTTTTTGGTGAAGACTATTTTCAAATTTGAGTTTGATCCTCACTGAGCGCCCTTGTGGCCTTTTGTCAGACTAAACTAAGCTTAGTAAATACCTTTAATTGTTCTTTAATTCTATCTTTAAATTATTTAGATTATTATTCATGAAGTCATTTTTTTTAAAATTAAATTTATAACTTTATTAATTTTGTTCCCTATAACCATAATGTACATAAATCCCAAAATTCTGCTGATTCCCAAACTTAGAAAAAGGCTTAATCTTAAAACCCCAAATTTTAAGAAAGAATTCATCCTTCTTCTGTAAAGAAAACCCTCCCTCCCAAATCCCAAAATGACATCATTTACAGGCCAACCTGTCTACACTAACATGGACAACCAGTACAACTACCACAGATGTGGAATGACCTATTCACATCTTGATCAATCTCACGCCGTCACCTATAAACCCCCGCCACACGTTGCCAAAAAACCATACAAGTGTGACGTATGTCGGAAGGGTTTTACTCTGAAGGCATATCTTAATAAACATGAGCTTGCATCATCAACAGGCAAGCACTTCAATTGCACATACTGTGGGAAGGTGTTTAGTCAGCGTGACAAGCTAAAGAACCATGAGCACACACATACAGGAGAAAGGCCCTTTACCTGTGAGGTGTGTTGCAAAGCTTTCAGCCAGAGAACACACCTGAATAGTCACAAGCGCATCCACACTGGAGAGAAACCTTTTGTATGCTTGGTCTGCCGCAAGGCATTCTCTCAGAAGTCACACCTGAACAACCATGAGCGGACGCACACAGGAGAAAAGCCCTTTATGTGCCCAGTTTGTCACAAGGCGTTCAGTCAGCGGACACACCTGAATAGCCATGAACGCATCCATACAGGTGTAAAACCATTTGTGTGTTCAGTGTGCCAAAAAGCATTTGCACAAAAGGATCATCTCAATAACCATGAACGAATCCACACCGGTGAGAAACCATACAAGTGTGATGTGTGCACAAAGGCGTTTAGCCAGCGAACGCATCTGAACAACCACAGGCGTATACACACTGGCGAGAAGCCATTCAAATGCGATGTGTGTCAGAAGGCGTTCAGCCAGCGGACACACCTGAATAAGCACCAGCATACTCATACAGGGGAGAAGCCATATAGCTGTGAGGTGTGCAAGAAGTCTTTTTCGCAGAGATCACACTTGAAGAAACATGGACATGCCCACACACATTCACATAGTCACACTCATGGTGGCTGTATGAATGAACATAGGGCAGTTTGTTCTCATTGTCCCAGTCATGGGCACTGCCCTTGCCACAGCCATACCCACAGCCCTTGTCACAGTCATACCCACAGCCCTTGTCACAGTCATACCCACAGCCCTTGCCACAGTCATACTTACAGTCATACCCACAGCCAACCACAGACTCCCCAGCCACAACAGCTACCGCTCCCGCAACCTCCACCTCAACCACCACTGCTGCAGCAGCCACAACAACAACAACAACAACCACCACCTCCTCCTCTTCCTTCTCTGCAACCAGCCATGGTTCAAACCCAGCCTCCACCATCAATGGCACCAGTGGCAATTATTAACACACAATGTAATCAGAACCAAATGGTTGGGCCAAGATCTGATCCTAATCAGGGTTGGGGTCGTGGATATGGTATGGATACATCTTCATGGGGCAATGGAAGTGGGTGGAGCAGTCCTCCGCCAGCACCCCATCCGAACTTATCTCACTGTAATCTTGGACAAAACAAGCCAAGACAGTAAGGAAAACTATGAAACCGGCCAAATTTTGATTTTTTTTTTTTTTTTTAAGAATTTTTTTTTCACTTCACCCCACATATATGAGATGCTATCTAAAAGAAAGAAAGAAAAACAAAATGATAAAAAAATAATTTTTTAAAAATGTTCATGTTTGGGTGATTACTAGGAAATGTGAAATATCCGGTGAGACGTGGGAAACCCCAGTTAACTTGACAGATTAACAGATGGTTCTATCTGTTTGAACTTTCCAAGTTTGGGGGTCACTGTGTGTGTGTGTGTGTGTGTTTTAATTTATCCAAGGGGTTATATCTATATGTATGACTGTTGTGAAAGTTTATATTAAAAGTGCAAATTTACTCTGCAAATAAAATTTACAGTAACATTTTAACTTGTATGCATCAAGGGAAGGAACTTTATCATGGTGTAATGGTTAACAAGCTAGTCTTGCTGGCCAATTACTACAGAGTATGATCCTCACTAGGTGCCCATGATTTTTTTTTTTTTAAAGAAACACTCTACCATGGTGGAATAGTTAGCAAGCTAGTCTTGCAAATCCGTTGCTACTGAGAAGTGAGTATGATCCTCACTAGGTGCCCATGATTTTTTTTTTTTAATGAGGCACTCTACCATGGTACAATAGTTAGCAAGCTAGTCTTGCAAATCCGTTGCTACTGATAAGTGAGTTCGATCCTCACTGGGTGTCCAGTATTTGTTGTCTTGTGCCAAACCTAAGCTAAGCTTAATTTTTAATGGGCACATTACATGGCGTAATGGTTAGCAAGCTAGGCTAGTAGACCATTTTTGCCGAGTTTGATTCTCACTAGGTGCCCTATGGGGTATCAGCTAGGCTTATTAATTGACTACATGCATCATGGTAACCCTATACTAAATATGGAAATTTAACAGAATTTTACATTTTCATAGCCATCCAAAAACAAAAAAAAAAAAAGACATATTTTCAACCTAATAAAAAAACATACAATCCTTTGATATTCACTCAGTTTCAGACTGTTCTGACGGTGAAAGTGAAAGATTTTTGTCCCTAATTTGAGAGACAATTCTTTTTTTTTTTTTTTTTGCGACATTCAAGTTTTAACTCTTGGTGGAACTTATGGATAGTGAACGGCTGACTCTTGTTGTGATCGTCCTCTTTCTCACTGCTTCAGAGAAACTCATGTCTACGCCTGCTCTATCTGCTGCGACTGGAAAAAAAAAAATGTTGAAAAACCCGACAATAAATAGAATGGCATACTCACCTGTAGATACAAAGATGCATCCTCCATTTTAGAAGGTAAAGTTAGATTTTCTCCTAAACTAAAATTTGTATATTTTTAAATAGTTTGTTGAAAGTTCAAAGAAAGGACTTAATAGGAAAAAGATTCTCCAATTTTTTTTTAGGTATTGGAGCTGACAGTGCTTCTATTTCTTATGCATCCTTTATGTATACTAGTAAAAAAAAATGCTCTCCAGGTGGTATAAAAAAAATTATTTTTTAAGATATTGCGTGAGTGGGGGAGGGGAGTTAAAAATTAAATTTCAGAATTTTTGTATCATAAGTAAAAATCATCAAATTTATTAATTTAATTTTTATATATTTCATTTTTCAACCAGTTTTCATTCATTAGGTCTTACTGGCCAAAAAAAAAAAAAAAGTCCTCCGAGTAGTGTAAAAATGAATTTTTGAAAGATATTGTCTGGGGTGGGGGAATTAGAATTTAATGTCAGAGGGTTTGTATCATAATTATGTAAAATCATCAAATTTATTCAAGGAGTAAAAAAAAATAAATAAATAAAACAATTTGAAATGGAAACGTAATTCTGTCCCCCTCGAATAAAATGTTGCAGGCATTTATTAATTATTAATTAAATAATTATTTTGAATATTTTACATATAAATTTTACAAAAAATCGTATTTATTTATTTTCAAAATTTTTAGTTAACTTCTTGTTACTTAAAAAAAAAAAGACGAGAGTAAAAAATAATTTTCAAAATTGATTACAAATTTCACAAATAATTGTTTCCATCTAAAGTAATAATACAATTAATTTCATAGTTTGTTGGTAAAACCAACAATTAATCTCTAAAATAAGCATTCAATGCTTTGAAATTGAAACAGAGCTGGAATAAATCTTAAAAAAGTAAATAAAAAACCTCACTAATACAAGTGCATATATATATATATATAAAGTTAACTTCTGTCATTGATTTGGTTCCCTAAACTGGCTCTACATGTATGCATTGAGCACTTTTCAATATTTATTATCTTGACTCATTTAGTTTTTTTTTTTTTTTTTTTTAAACAGTCAAAATAGTGACTCATTCTTTTTTTTGTTCCGTTGAACTTTGCCATAACTTATATATATATGTATGTATGTATGTATGTATAAGTTTTTTTAAGCACTAAACCTAGATAAAAAAAAATTATTAATTTAAGAGCTCCACAAAAATATCTATTAATAATGGAGATTCGCTTCCGGTTTTTGTCTATAACAAAAATTACGTCACTGCTTACGTCACATTACCCAAAATCGTCATAACATAGAATAAATACACTCAAAATTTGAACATGCAACATTAGACAGTCCTCATTGCTTTTTAATACAAGTTTTAATAAATACATGACTGGTATTATATATCTATATATAGTTTGTTTTATTTTAGTACATATCTAAAGTTTACATTTCAAATTGTTTTATTTTTAATCGTTTAATGAATTTGCTGATTTTACTTACTTAGGGCACAAACTCGCCAACATTGAATTTTTTACTCCCATCCCTCAGGCAATATGTTTCAAAAATCTATTTTTAGATTGCCCAGAGGGTGTTTTTTATTTTGTACTTGTACTAATAATTCAGACATTAACAATAATATAGTATATAATATTTCAGTGTATAAGTAGTAAAATAAAAATGAAATATAATATACGTATTCTAATATGAAAGAATTATTGTGAGAAATGTTCGCTTTGTGTTATGAGGGATGAGTGGGTAATGTGCTGGACTGCAACATCATAAGGAATTGAGTTCAAACTCCAGTCATGTTATTACATTCACTTATGGACTAATACCCTTGGGAAAGGTATAAATCTATATTATATATATCTTCCTAGCTTTGGCATTAGATAACCCACAAAGGTTGATATACCCTTAAATAAACAAAGCAAAGTATTATGAAATAATCTAAGTTATATACAGCTGTTTGTTTTGCTTTTTAAAAATGCTCTCTTTTTCTATGCATACCAGATTATATTTGCTTTTATTCTTATTTAATTTTATTTTTTCTTATAGATGTGTTCAAGTGGAACTCTGGCAAACTCCACAAAAGCACTGCATCTCTATCCAGAATTCTTACTGCCTCTTTTTTTTTAAAAAATCCTGAATTAAATTTGATAATTTCTTTCATGTTAATTTTAATTTGTCCTTTGAACGGAAAAAAAAAAATCAAATTTTCAGTGTATCATCTCTTATTATAATGGAGATTCTGTGTTTGTATGTCTGTAACCAAAACTTAGTACTACTCAAGTCACAATTCCCTTTGTTATTTACATCACATTCTCCATGATTTTATTTTGATTCAAACCTCAATTATTAATAAAATTGTTTTCCATTATTAATAATGTTGGACTTATCTACATACTAATAACATGCAACTGTATTTATATATACAACAAAATAGCGGTTTACAGTGTGAATAGGAAGGTTAATTTACATATTGATATTAAAAATTTGATTTTAATAAATATGTGCATAGTATTATTGATTTCTAATTGTTCGGTTTTATCTTAATGTATATGAGCAAAAATCTCGGAGATAAATCTTAAATAAATCCATTAACAAGAAGAAATAACTGTAATTTTATTATTTACTTTCTGTTTTAATTAAATAGTTAAATTAGGAAAATTTAGTAATGAAAGACAGGAGTGATGGAAGAGTAATTTTCAGTTGTTCTGTTTTTCGACTATACACCCCCTTTGTTTCAAATCTTTTTATCTGCATTCTTGTTTAGTTTTATTAGCCTTTAATATTTAGTATATTATATATATTATATTTAATATAATATTTTATTACATTAAAACTTAAATACTTGCACTTGGAGGGTGCATATATTTGCTAGTATTCCTGAAATTTTTAACACTTTCATATTATATACAGTCGAGCAATTCCTTGGAATTTCAGCTGAGATCAGTATGTAGTATCTGTTTATCTCTGTAGGCGTGGTCACAGCACCATAAAAGGCTTAAGTTGTCTAGTAGTAGGACTGGTCACCTAATTGGTCACACACAAGCAGCAGCATTCATGTAGGCAGTGGGTTTTAAAAAAAGCAACCTATGAAAGAATAGCGGATTGTAGAGTCAAAGGCATTGTTTATTTCTCGCTCGCTCTGAGAGGAAGAGTAAGGCCAAACTTTTCTATCATAAATTACATTCATTACCACTATTCCCGAGATTCATGGTTGGAGCGCAAAAAACGACGTCCATCTCCTTGTGAGACACCCAGCGAAAAAGATAGAGCTTTCTCTACTTCCGTTTATGGTCTCGGGTTGGGGGAAGGGACATATCCATTTCTGCTCTTTTGCAGAAAATTTGGGACTTTTGTTTTTTTTTGTCTTTTTTTAAAAATCTAGTTCAGAGGTCATTGATTGATCACTGGCTGACATACATTGAGTGCTTAGAATCTTTCTTTTCTTTTGTTCTTATTTCTTTTTTTTTTCTCTTTCTCTTTACGCAGAAATTTGATTACCGTTTTCTATTGACTGTTTTAATTATGCTACAATCTCCATCAGCTGAGTTGCTGTCTTGCTTGGGCAGGATGCAACAAAAAGAAAAAAAAAAAAAAGAAAGAAAAAAAAAAGAAAATGAGTTCTGAGGATTTTGATCTTGAAGCAGTATCTCCTCATTGTACTAAAGGGTCAGGTTGAAATAGTCTGACACCTTCAAGATACCGGTTGAGAGACCTGGGAATTAAAAAAAAAAAAATTTTTTTTTTACAAATATATATTTGAAAACCCCATCCTACCCCCCCCCAAAAAAAAAAACTTACCCTAATCTCCGGTGGCCTTTTATCACAAAAAGGTAAAAAACTGAAAGTAAACTCTTACCATCCTTTGGATGATTAAAAATTGTTCCAAGACATTTACAGAATTTTGGAAGTAACCTTACATTAAGAAAGAAAAAAAAAAAGAAGCCCTCTGCCATTTTTCTTTTGAAATTACAAAGTAAATTACATTGGTTGTGGAACTTAACAAATCCAAGAATATGGTAAAATATCCAAGAATATGGTAAAACATGCTTATCTAATCAAACCTGAAAAAAAAAAAACATTTTACAATAACAGACATTAACAATTATAATTTTTTACCATGCCTCATATTATGTACATACCATTTTTGAAAGCTTAAATAGTTTTAAGTATATACAAAATAAATATCTTAAAAAAAAATCATTTTGATAAATTAAAATAAGAGTAGAGATCAACTTTGCTAATAATTGTGAGGAGAAGACTATTTTCTATCTTTTCTACAGAATGACTTATGGTAAAACAGTCTTCCTCCATCTATGAATCTCAAAGCTATGTAATATGTAGTATAATAAAAAATGACTACTACTAACTGCTATCTGTTTGTTTTGTTCTTTTTTTTTTCTTTTTCTTTTTTTTTTTTTTAAATTCTTTTAAAACTTTTTATGTGACTTTTTAAAGAAATATATTTGTTTTCAGCTATTACAAAAGAGATCCTTGCTTTTAAATGGTGGTCGGCTCAATGCTATGAAAATAACGTTGTGATACGAGAGATGGCAAAAAATAAACACATCACTTGAACAAAGAGGAAAACAGTTGTAGACCCGAGAGATTAACAATTATATTAAGAGTTTGTATCCTGTGAGGAGTTCTGAATTTGTTTTATTTATACTCCTACTGCTGAAGAGTAATCACTTCCTCCTCCTTCCTCTGATTCATCTCGACAATCCTTCACATATGTGGGGAAAAAAATTCACATTGGAAATCAAACTTCTTATCATTAAAATAAAGTTCAGTAATTTTAATTTTTTTTACTAGCTTCATATTCTGAATATTAAAAAAAATGTAACTAGCTTCATATATATATATATATATATATATATATATATATATATATATATATATATATTAACTAACTTCATATTCTGAATGTATATATTTTTTAACAAGCTTCATATTCTGAATATTCTTTTTTAACTAGCTTCATATATATATATATATATATATATATATATATATATATATATATATATATAGTTATTATTTTTTCTATTTATTTATATTTTCTAACTAGCTACATATTCTGAATATATATATATTTAACTAGCTTCATATTCTGAATATATATTTATTTTTTAACTAGCTTCATATTCTGAATATACATCTATATATTTTAACTCGCTTCATTTTCTGAATATTTTTTTTTAACTAGCTTCAGATTCTGAATATATATATATATATATATATATATATATAATTTTGTAAATAGAGTAATTATATTATATATATTAATTTAATTAACATGACCAAACAACTCTGCAAACACCATGAGTGACATGCAGAACAGTGGACAGCTGTTTCGACCTTATTAGGTCTCACTAGCAATGTATATCATGATCTCCACCACTAGATATCGAACCAGTGGCACCAAAAGGCAGAGCCTGAAACTTTACCCCTGAGCCACACCACAAACAGAGATTGCCAAATAATCTAGTTGATGGTAATCGCGCAGCCACATAACCTGTATTGTCTTGTAGCCCATTGCAGGCATTACAGAGAACAAGGCCACCTCTAGGGCAATGTTATTCTGGCCAGAGTTTGAAATGTCAATGAGGGAAGAAAACTCCTGACTAGTTTTTTTGAATTTATTTTAGGTGGTTGTGGTAGGATCATAGAATGATATATTTGGAAGGGGAGACAACTCAGAACAGCTTTTAACTTAATAGAACTAGTTTACATGTTTGTAAATGTCATCTGTATTAATTGCAGTGTACAGACACAGCAAACATAATCTTTAAGTTTGTTCTCTTGTGTTTCAAAGCAGCTTTTTACTATGAGTTTTCTGCAAGTTTTGAAAATTAAGTTCAAATCTTATATCTTTCTTTAAATTTTTAGAGTTGATGGTATTTATTCAGAATATCCCTTTATGGAAATATTCTGAAGTGTATTTTTTATAAGAATGTAATTATTGTATTACATTCATTATACATAGGTATAATCAAAGATCTCAAAGGGAGATAATACATTTTTAAAATCTTTTTTTTTTTTTAATTTTCAAACAATTACCAAAAAATTAGGGAATTGTTTGATTTAATGAAATTTTCATAATTTCAATTTCTTTATTCATTAATGACTGAATTTTATAATTAATAACTTATTTCATTAAAAAAAAAACTTGAAAAATTTTTTTTTTTTTATCAATTCAGATTGTTGGGGGGGGGGGACTTTGGTCATTTGAATAAAATAAAAATTCCAGTCATTAATTTTTAATTTCTAGAAACATAAAATCCTGAAGACCATATAAAAAAATAAAAATTAGAAAAAAATTTAAAATTATCACCTGAAAAAAGTTATTTGGAATTAAAAAGTTATTTTCTTAAAACTCAAAAAATATTTTTGTAGCATGTTTTTTCATAGTTTTAAAAACAATGTTTTTCTTTGAATTGATACAAAAAAAAGTATTTCCTCTGATTCATTTGGCCAATTTTTATTCATTTAAAAATTAATTGTGAATTTTAAACGCCTGGAAGGTGCCATGTTGCACTTAATATTTTCACCTTAGATAAACTATCTAATCTATCTAGAAATTTAAGTTAAAAAATGCGCAATTTTTGCACAACATATTTTCTGAGATTTGTATATATTTAGAAAATTATTACTCATGAATATTTTTCTTTTACAGATCATTAAACATATAAAAAGGTTATCTCTCCTGATGACCCACACAGTATAATCTTACAGTATGGGCTACCATAAATTTTCACTTATTTACACACAAAAATCTAGTCTATTTGTGTTGATTTTTACATATTTACATCAGTCTTCGTGTATGGACCTAATTATATTGCTAAGAATAGGTATGTCCATTTTTACTCAAGTGAGATAATAAAACTTGAAATTTAAAAAAATTTTTTAAAACAATTACCAAAATATGAAATTGTCCAATTTTAATGAAATTTTCAGCACTTTATTTATTAATGACTTCGTTTCATAATGAATAGCTTATTTCTTTCTTTTTTTTAAAACTTGAAAAAAAGTTTTTTTTTATCAATTATGATTGTAGGGATTGTGGATGGGTCAATCTTTGGTCATTTGAATAAAAAAAAAAACAGTTTCTAATTTTTACATTTCTAGAAAGATCAAATCCAGAAAATCAAATTAAAAAATATTTATTTCTCTGAATGTTTGAGATGAGGCTTGATGATTAGTATTATCTGCATTATTCGGACTATTGTCCTCATCTTCATTGTTATCTGTACAACGTTTCGGCTGATATGGCCTCTGGCCTTCTTCAGGTATTTCATGTCGGATTCGGGAACCTTCTCGGACTTGGGAACCTTCTTTTCGAACTCGGGAACTTTCTTATCGTAATCGGGAGGGTTAGGTTCAAAGTTCCGTGATGGCTCCTGATTATGACAAGAAGGTTCCGATTACGACAAGAAAGTTCCTAAAAGAAGGTTCCCGAGTCCAAGAAGGTTCCGAGTCCGAGAAGGTTCCCGAAGAAATACCTGAAGAAGGCCGAGGGAATATCGGCCGAAACTTGTACAGATAACAATGAAGATGAGGACAATAGTTCGAATAACGCAGATAATACTAAAAATTTTTTTTTTAAATAAAAAAATTTCAACATCAGAAAAAAATTTTTTGAAGTCTAAGTTATTTTCTTAAAACTTAAAAAAATAATTTTTGTAGAGTGTTTTCCCTTGTCTTGTTTTTGTGGTGAGAGAAATCCCGCATGTGGTAGCTTAAAGAATATGTCTGGCATGCAAAATGAGATCGGGGGGGGGGGTGTAGCGTCGATTAGGGAGATTGAACTCACATCCTCCTGACCGTGAATCATGGCTTGACGTCGGACTACCTCATTGACGCGCATTTAAATTACTACACTGCGCGATTGACCCAGATGTGGGATTTTAGTATGATTATTTAAGGCCTGCCTTAACACACTGGGGGAGTTGAATTCCAGTCTTGCTGATGAGGGCAGTGACATACGACAAAGAACAAGAGGCAAGTGAGTTTTGGTGAGGACTGCTAGAAAAGATTGTTGCTGGCGAAAGGACTTGGTCAGGAGAAGCTGGGAGAACGTCTTTTTTCGGTGGAGAGATTTGGCTGTCCAACCCAAGGATTTTCTATTCTTTTATTATAGTTTTAAAAACAATTTAAAAAATATTTCCTATAAGTTTAACATAAACAAAGGGGAACCACTCTTAACTGATAAATTATTTATTATTTATTGATCTACTAGGAAAAAAGAAGACGGGTTTAGGGTTAGGGTTTAGGGTTAGTTTAATGGGAAAATAAATAATTTATCAGTCAAGAGGGGTTCCCCTTTGTTTATGTTAGACTTATAGGAAATAACCACAATTTTTTTCTTTGAATTGAAGTATTTATTGAAACAATGCTGTTAGAGTGTTAGATCTATGGGTGTCCTGGGTATGACATTAAACTATCTGATGGTGAAGTTCCAGTTCTGGAGCACCCCTTCATCACTATTGCTCCCAGGTCCACTCTGACCTGGAGTGGTAGTACCTGTTAGGGTCCCATCTATGGATTAAATAGAAAAAATATTGACTTTAAAAAAATTGAGAACCCTTCAAGAATGAATAAAACAAAAATGTCTTTGGCATAAAATGACCCAAGATGGGTTGACATGCCATAAAACCCAACCGACCAACCAACCAATTAGATCTATGGCACATGCTTCAGATTTTCTAAGAAAGAAGACATAAATAACTTTGAAATTGTAATGATGAAATTCGAAGCTCATTTCATACACAAGAAGAACAAAACGCATGGAAAAACTAACGTGTTTTGCTTGAGAGAGCATTTCCCCGGAGAATGTGTCACAACATTTATGGGAACATTGTATGAACTTGCAGATTGTTGTAACTTTGTCAACAAGAACAAAGAAATACAGGACAGATTCATTATTAGTATTATTGCATTATTCGGACTATTGTCCTCATCTTCATTGTTATCTGTACAACGTTTTGGCCAATGTGCCCTCCGCCCTCTTCAGGTATTTCTTGTCGGACTCGGGACCTTCTTTTCAAACTCGAGAACCTTCTTTCAAACTTGGGAACCTTCTTGTCGTAATCGGGAACCTTGTCATAATCAGAAACCTTCTTGTCATAATTGGGAGCCATCACGGAACTTTGAGCCTAACCATGGGGGTATAATACTAATTATCAAGCCCCATCTCAAAAATTCAGAGAAATAGATTCATTATTGGACTTCAAGACAAGGGACTATTTGAACGCTTTCAGCGTAGCCCAGATTTGGGTAGACTGTGAATTCAGGTGTGTAAATTTTTACCATAGTCTACCCCTCCACATGTGTTCAGCTGTACCAGAAATGGGGGACACTACCCCCTTTCGTTTGCTCAATACCAAAATCCATTTCGCTGTCCCATTACTGTCAACTTCGTCTCCAGATCATCTTCTCTCTTTCTCCTTCCAATGATCTGGGCTTTTAGAGGAAGAAAGGCAGAAGTACTAATGTTGTATAATCTATGTGGTAGCATAGATTATTAGCAACACCCAGAAGGAGAATTCTAATGCATAGTAGGAGAATTCTAATGTTTTCATATCATGTAGATATTTATGTTGCATAATCAGCATAGATTATTAGCAACACCCTGAAGGAGAATTCTAGGGGCCAGTGTTTTCATATCACGGAATGGAAAATTACTGGATAATTAGAATCTTGCAAGTCATGTGAGATTTACTTAGTCAGTTTGCAACCAGACCTCAGATGGGACAGACGTGTCCTACTTTGGTTGTAACTCCGCGCGATGGGTTAGTAAACAGGCAAATAAAACCTTTGATCAAAGCAATAAGCCTTGTTAATTAATTATGGTTTTTGTACACCCGCTGATGTTTACACTTTAGGGCCATTGGTCCGGTGTTTCTATTGGCTGGCCAATCGGAGCCCTGGATTAAGGGGTTTGGAACCCATAAAGGAAGTCCCAAATGGGTTCCAGGCAGATTGGAGAGCTGGTTCTTGACCAAATTGGAGAGCTGGTTCTTGACCAGATTGATAACTCCATCTCACAACCCTTGTCGCCATCTTTGCTTTGTCATCTTGTTACTCAAAGACCTGAATTTGAATCAGAACTCAACATATATCGCCAGTCGGTCCACAAAATTCCGACTCAACTTCAACTTCGACACCCCTTTGTGGTTGTACATGATTTTTATCACTGTATAATTAATAAAGGTCGTTTTATTGTTAAAAACGCGTTCGTATTAATTGTGGAACAACATTGGTGAATTTGGTCACTTTCAGGTACAGCCCGGAACAAGCCCTTCAACTTTCCTGTGGGTCAAAGAACACCCATCGTGTTAGATTCAGCGCCGTGACAGAATAGTATTACATTTGGTCCCGTGACCAGATCATAGTATTACATTTGGCACCCCGACCAGCATCGTATTACACAAAGAAGTAAAGAGAAACCAGACTAGGCGATCACATCATGGCTGAAATAGAAAGAGAAGAAGAGAACAAGTAAACGACTATCTCTAATATCTTTCTGTCACTATCTCTATGTTGGTCCACTCACACTCTCTCTATCATAAGAACTCTTGTACTCAAAGAGAAAAGGGTACGTAACAAAAATAGGGGATGGGAGAGGCAAATGGCTTAACTGTCTCCTTCGGCCCTTGTAGTAGCCCTTTGAGTTGAATGACTTCTCTCCCACCAGGGTCAACCAGGTTGACATGTTAAAATAGATTAATAAATCAATCCTAAATATAACTTAGTTGTGGCACAAGGCTGGATGTAAGGAGCACCAAGTAATAATTCCCCCTGTTGGCTAGGACAGAATAATAGACGAACTGCGCCTATGCTGAGAGGTAAAATCCCTCCAATGAGGTCACCTGTTGGCCATGGGTGGCGATCCGTGATGCTTAAAAACGGAATATTGGTGACTGAGCAGTCCATGACATGCAACAGCACCTATATGATTGTTCCGACCCTTTGCTCTTATGGCAAAATCCAACCTTTTCTATGTGCAACAAGGCGGTGGCTGAGGGTCTTAGTGTCCTGGGTATGATGTTAAACTGCATCTCATGATGAAGTTAATATTCTGGAGTTTGTGGGAGTGTGAAGTACCCCTTCATCACCATTACTCTCAGGTCCACTCTGACTTGGGGTGGAAGTACCTGTTAGGGTCCTATCTATGGGCTACATAGAAAAAATGAGTTTAAAAATGTGTTTAAAGAATTGAGTTTAAAAAAACTCACTATCCATAAAGAATGAATAAAACAAAACGTCTTCAGCATAAAATAACCCAACAAGGATTTACATGCCGTAAAATCCAACCAACCAAACAACCAACGAATCCTTCATCACTATTACTCCCAGGTCCACTCTGACTCGGAGTGATAGTACCTGTTAGGGTCCCATCAATTGTTTAAATAGAAAAAAAATGAGTTTTAAAAAAATTGAAACAGATTCATAAATAATGAATAAAATAAAACGTCTTCGGCATGAAATAACCCAACAATGTTTGACATACCGTAAAATCAAACCAATCAACTAACCAGCCCAGTGCTAATCGAATTCACTAATAATGGTCTGATAATACAGCTTGCTAACCATTATAGTGCGTGAGGTTCCTGGCTTTTCTGTTATATACTGATATGAACGAACATAGATAAATATAAATTAGGTACCACCAATTTTCCCTGTGAAATTTACCCGCCCCCCCTCTATATTTAACACAATGAAACTTGCATAAAGGTTAATATCATCTTGAAATTTTTTTGTCCATTTGAAAGAAGAAACATTAAATAAACTCCTGATGATTTACAAAAAAAAACTTTCAGCTTACGGAAATAATGAATATTATGATTGAAAAACAATGTTTTCATTTTTGCACCGTTAAATCAACTGAAATTTAACGTAGCCAAAAAACAAGTTACGACAAGAGGATTTTTAAAAAAATTCTATGAAAAATCAATTAATGGTCTGATTTTCACGAACATTTCACTAATAATGGTCTGATAATACAGCTTGTATTATAGTGCGTAAGGTTCCTGGCTTTTCTGTTATATACTGATATGAACGAACATAGATAAATATAAATGAATGTAGATAAAAGCAGATAAATATAGTCAATAGATAAATAGTAGATAAATAATCTATATAATAATTTAGATAAATACTGATAAATGAATATAAAACGTTTTTATCATTTACATGAAAACACATTGCGAGAAGTAGGACATTTTCTACAAATGGCCTAATATATATAAGACCTAATGAAACTGGTTGAAAATTGAAATATACACAAATTAAAAGGTACTATTCGCAGAGTTCCGTCCCGGTCCCCTGCCTTAAAAAACGCTAGGCAGTGATAGCTTAAAAAACGCCACCACCTACGATTGAAGTCCCTAGCCGAAACGGTGTAAGTTGAAAAAACAAAAAACAATAAAACAACCAGCGCTTAAGGTGTTTTTCCCGAAAAGTTAATGCGATATTTTACCCCCTCCAGTATATTTTTGACAAGTAAATGTAAATATTTTAACCCTCACCCTCTTTAAAATATTGGCTAAACTTACAAATTGGTCAGAAAATTAAAACGGAAAGTTTTTTGGTGGTCCCCCATTAAAGTTTTAACTACAATCTATGAATGAACTTTTTGCGAATTGGATTACGGTTTAGGGATTTGGGGATTAAGGTTGTTTTTAATTACGTATTGCTTAAAAAACAACAACAAACCCCAAATTACTATACATTTAATGTTGAAAAATATTTTTTAAACAAAGTTTAATTGAAATTATACATTGCAATACTAACACAAACAATTGAGACTAATGTGTATACCGTTGGGTTCAATAATTAATTTCAATGGTTAATTAAATGTATAGTAATTTTTTTGTTTTTTTAAGCAATTACGTAATTAAAACAACCTTAATCCCCAAACCCCTAAACCGTAACCCAATTCGGAAAAACTCATTCATAGACTGTAGTTAAACTGTGATGGGGGACCACCAAAAAACTTTCCGTTTTAATTTTCCGACCAATTTGCAAGTTTAGCCAAAATATTTTAGGGGGGGGGGGGCTAAATATGGCTCACTTTCAACGCCTTCAAACCACTAAGAAAAAACAATTGTCGGTAAAAATGCCTTTAATCCGCTAAAAAAAAATTTTTTTTCTTTCGGTATTTTCATTTTATTTAAAAAAATTTTTCGACAATCAATTACAAATAAAAAAATCAAAACATTTATTTTTCGGTATTTTTATTTTATTTTGATATATTTATTTCCAACAATCAATTACAAATAAAATTAAAAGGCAAAGTCAAACCCGGGAAAAAGCAAGTTGCGAGAACTGGAACAAAAATAAATAAACAAATAAATAAATAAATACAATTGGATGTCCATTATTTGTATTTAAAAGTAAAACAATTTTTCCTTTAGAAAAAAAAATATTTTGTGTTGCTTTTTGGTTTAAAGAAGAAGAAGAAAAAATAGAAAGCTATCTATTAAAAGTTAAACAACGACACCTTTTTTCTTTCTTTAAAGTTGGGAAGAATGAATTTTTGGTTGGGGTCATGTCAGTGCGTCTAGAGCGTGCAAGTGGATTTTTAAAAAAATTCTCTCTCGTGTAGAAAATTATTTTGACAGGAAAGTGTTTTTTTTTAAGCTATAAAAAAAGAAAAAAATGGTATTAAAAAATTCACATTGAATAAATAGATAAATAAATGAACACGGGTAATATTTTAATAGAAATTTTATAAATTTTATAGTCGTAAATAAGGTTAATGAAAGTGAAAGTGAAAGTAAAGCCTAAACATTTTTTGAGCTTCATAGTAAATTAGCTTTCAAAAATATAGCAATGTAAATTTCCGTCCTATCTATCTTTTCCAATTCATCTATCTATCTATCTATCTATAGAAGCCGCTTAATTCTAGATAACCAAATAAATAATTGATCATCACTGCTGCTGTAATAAATTATAGCTGTTTTTATGGCATGTCTCTCACTACAGTATTAAGACTTTTGATTAACCCTTTTAACAACGTGTTATATACTACTACTACTACTACTACCATGACCCATACGCCCCCAAATCATATTGTTTTTTACTCTCTCTCTCTCTCTCTCTCTCTCTCTCTCTCTCTCTCTCTCTCTCTCACACACACACACACTCACTCACTCTCTCTCAGAATTAATCGGGAAGTTCATAAATATGTTTTGAAAAATCTGATTCAATTACAGACACTTTGAATTTTCCTGAAGAAGAAGAAGAAAAAAAAAAAAAAAAAGTAAGAAAACAAAGAAAAAAAGAAGAAGAAAGGTTTGATTTCTCAGTTCGTTCATTCAATCAAAAAGGCCTTGTTAAAAGGCGAGGGGACTTTAGATTTATTTTCCCCTATACATTTTATAAATTAAGAATTAGCTTTTTCCTCATTGATATGGAAATCCATGACATGGTCTATTTCTTAAATAGCCGAAAAAGAATGACCTGCTGTTTATAACACACACATACAAACACACACGCTCGCGAACATATGCACACACACGAACACACACGCGAACACACACACACATGCACGCCTGTGCACGCACACAATATAAATAAATAATAAATAAAAACAATAATACTAATACTAATACTAATAATAATAATAATAATAATAATAATAATAATAAATTATAAAATGACAATAAAATAAATGAATAAAATAATAAAAGTAAATAAAACAGAAATAGATCAGATAAATAAATGAAATTTATAAAATAATAATAGAATGAAATAATAAATAAATAAATAACAATATATGATAATAAACAAATAGATAAAATAATAAATAAAATAGATAGATAAACAAATAAAATAATAATGAATAAATAAATGAAATGATGATGATGATGATGATGATGATGATGATGATGATAAATAAACAAATAAATAAATCAGACCAAAAAAAAAAAAAAAAAATAATGGGATAATGCCAAATCAAACCCAGAAATTAGCAACATCGTGACACCCCACAACACCATCTTTATGTTTTGTTAAGAAAAATGTTTAGTTGCGTCACAGACATTGTTTTTCTTTTTCAATTAGGACGATTTGGTAACAAAACAAAAAAAAACAAAAAACAAAAAAACTCTTCTCCAATTATATTTATTTATTTGTCGTTCAGTTTTCTTAGGCCCGAAAAACACAAGTCAATGATTGGTGTGTTGTGTTTGTTTTCAAAACTTTAGGGAGACAGAGTGAAAAAAAAAGAGAAGTAGTTGTCCTCCCTTTTGAAATAAAGTTAAAACCTGGGGGCGGGGGAGCAAGTTGTGAGACTGTTGCTTAATCATACCCTCTTTATTAATTACTGTCATTTACTAAGATTAACTTAGTTTGGCACAGGGCTAAAAGTATAGGCCGATTTTGGGTATACATAATATAGAGAGTACCAGGTGAGAATTGAACTCACTAATAATAGTTCGCTAGCCTAGCTCGCTAACAACCACGATGTTGTTATTAAGTGTTTAGCTGTAATTCGATTTTTAAAAATCTCTTCTTCCTTCTGGATATAATGATAATAAAAATTGATTACAATTGAATTATCTATAATAGAAAAAACAAAGATTAAACTGATTTTGACGTATCGAGATTAAATTGTTTGTTTATTTTAATTCAATTTAATGTCGAAAAGAATTTAATTGACTTTAAAAAAAAGAAAAAAGAGTGAAAAAATGTTTTTTGCTTCGACTATAGCGCACCAAGAAGGGGGAAAAATCCCTAATAATACCAATTATTATTATTATTATTATTATTATTATTATTATTATTTTTTATTATTTATTCATTTATTTACTAAACTATTTTTCCACTAAAACAGTATAGAATGAACATAAGGTGCGTAAAATTTGACCCAAACTCGAACCCAAAATAAACGTAACGGTTAAAAAGTACGTTTTTTTTCTGTATAATATTCATTTGTCTTTCTTAAATTTTTATTTACAACATTAAATCTTGTAGATCTTTTTGTCGTACGAGCTATTGAATTGAAAAAAAAACCCACAACAGATATGTATAACAATTAGAAAACAAACAAACCAAAATACAAGCATGTTCACACCTGGGTTAGAACCCGAGCCGACCAGCTGATTAAAAGAACCACCACCTCTTCTGTCTTTACCGACATATGAGCTCCATTCCTGGTCTCCTATAATTTGTGGTTGTGAAAAAAGTGTGTAGGAAGGAAGAAAATACGGAAGATAGCTAAGAAGAAGAGAAGAAAAGTCTAAAAGACGCGAGAGACGGAATTATGAATGAAACGGGTAAGGAGAGGAGAGAACATTTTTTTTTTCATTTTTAAGTAATTATTATTGTTTAGGTTTTTATTTATTAATTTATTTTATTTTTTATTTTTCTATTTTTTTTTGTGTCTCGGGCCAAATTATTTTAAACATTTTTTATTAAAATCTTAAAATAAAACAATAATAATGATAAACATAACAATCATTAAATTGTGATGTACTTTTATTTACACACTACGGACTCATATGTACTTCACTATATTTATGTAGTATTTTGAAGAAAAAAAATATTTACATACTGTAATGAATGAAAATGAATGACATATGGCATTTCTTTTCGTGTGTTCAGGTATTTCTGAATTTCCTTAAATAGTGTCTTTGCTAGGCTGGTGAGGCTTGTTAACATGTTTTGTTTAGGTAAATATTAAAACGTTATTATTTTAATTATTAATTTTACTGATCATCCCCCAAAAATTATATGTATATTGTATAAGTTATAAGTTTAGATTATCAGTAAAGTTAACGATTTTGTATCACTAGTTAAAGTAAAAAAAAAAAATTTAAAAAATGAATAAATAAAAAAGAAAGTAGACTGACTGCTACGAAAAGAGATCCTTTTGAATTTTCTTTGTGACTATTCCAAAAGTTTATGTTGTTGCTTTAGCTTTAAGTCTTCTCTTGTTAATCAAACTGTTGGTGATCAGTCTTGTACGACCTCAAAGCAGTGATCCGATTTCAATAATGACGAGCACCAGTTATGTTAACCCATTACCATACAGTGTATCAGTGAGTATATACTGTATTGTATGACATAACTACACACTGACTGATTCGCTTGGAACTACCCGAGATATGAATGCCTTGCACGTTTTTTTAACTACAAGTTCTAGTTAAAAAATGTCGGCATTTTTTAAACCACAGTAGGAAAAAGAAAAAAAAAAGGGAAAAAGAAAACCTTGCAATTTTTTTACGTGATACTGATCGCCAATGAGGCTCTATAAATTAGACCATGTGGATAACCCTGTGCCCCTCAAAACATTAATTTTTATCATTTATCACCGTATTATTCATTCATAGGAAAATCGATCCATTTTTTGCTGGCATCGAAGCAGCAAAAATGAAAAAAAAAAAAAAAAAAAAAAAAAAATTGCCGTAAAAATTTATCTTTCACACCTGTAGATGTCAATTATTGAAATATAAATAAATGAATAAACTTAAATTTTAACCCCCGTAAGCACTAAAAATATATATCAAATAATTGGCACATGTTCTTTTATATCTACATCTTGATTCTAAAATAAACGTTTAATGAATTGAAAAAAAAAAAAAAAAAAAAAAATTCTACCCCGAATACCTTCGGGGTAGAAAATAGATTTTTAAAATCTCATTTTGTTTCTTGTGTACACCAAATCTACTCTAAAAGAAAAATAAACAAAATGTTATGTTTTAAAACAAAAAACAAAAGAAAAAGAAAAAAAAACCGAACTGGGTATGTATGTTACATACTCCATATATAGGTAAGCTTGATCTTAGGTAATAATGTACCCTGATTAAATAATGATGTCACTGTTGTAGTTAGTAGTGGCTATAATATTCAGCTTGTACGTTTAAAATGAATTTTCGATATGTTTTGTTTTAAATTAACTTTGTAAGCTTGGATATATTTTATTTTTATGTATCAAAAGAAAAACAAAAACAAAAACAAAAAAAACTATAATAGCCAATAATCAAAAATATCAATTTTTTATATATATATAAAAACGTTATTTTTATTTTTTAGTTCAAAGTTGTGAAATTCACAAGTAAAGCTAAAAGGAAAAGTTAACATTGAAATTAAATATTAAAAAGGATTAATTTAAGGCACATAGTTTTCTTTCTTTCTTTTTCTTTCTTTTTCTTTCTTTCTTTCTTTTTTTTTTTAAGTAAAAGGTAAACTGTACTCTTTCCTTCCCTCCTTTTTAAAAACCTTTTTCAGATAAAGACACCGAGAAGATGCATTTTTACTTTTACGAATATTACAAGGGAAATTATTAGATATAAAATAAATCCAAATTATCAACGAAGTCAGTTTTTGATAAACTTTATAGAGTTTCAGTTTATTATTTAAGATATCTTGTTTTTCTTTTTTACTTTCACTGCAAAAATAATCGACAGTCCCATAGATATTGTCTGCAGTATGGTTGTTTATGGCTCATGTGACGAATATTTTTTTTCCCCTTTGGCATGAAAAACATTTGGCGCGAGTTCGAGCCTATAGACAAGAAATTTACAATGAATCTTTAACCCCCTCCAGCTATGGGTAAATTAGTAAAATTTGATTTTTTTTTCTAAAATTTTTCTTAAATTGGTGAAATAGATCACTAATTAGGACTGAGCCTATAGTAGTAGTGACCACCCCAAATGGAGTTTAACAGGTTTGAATTCAGAGTTTTCCTTCTCCTAGACTGGTTGTCTAACCAAGGTTAAAAAGCCCTGTCTGTCCTACTATTTACCCATAGCTGGAGGAAGAGTAGTTGGATTCATACCTTTCATATGTGTATGGGAAATATTTTTCAGATGTTATATATATATATATATATATATATATATATATATATGAGTTTGTCAAAAAGTAATGCTATTTTGTTTAGGACAGGTATAATTACCAGCACAGGAATATGTATCATACATCAAAATGAAGCTGGTCCTCTGTGGATGCCAACGCCACATCCTATGCATTTGCTGGCAATACAAAGTGCCCAACACAGACATGAACCAGAGTGGTAGTACCTATTAGGGTCCCATCTATGGGTTAACTAGAAGGAACAGTTTTTAAAAATGTGTTTTTAAAAAATTTAGTACCCATCAAGAACGAATAAAGCAAAAAAAAGTCTTTGACATAAAATGACCCAACTGGATTGGCATGCCATAAAACCCAACCAACCTGAAGCAAATATACTATTTAAAATTGAACAGTCAGTCTTGTAATCCCCAATTCAATCTTCTATCCAATCAGTTGTTTACTTTGTACAATGTAGCAATTATGAAATTAAGAAAAAACAAAAATGCAAATTCCATGCAATGATGAATGGAAATTTTCTTTGAAATCAGCCGAATACAAAACAACTTGTCACATCATATCATAAATAAGCACTATGTGAACTGTAGCTTTTTATTACATTAAAACTTAAATATTTGCCCCCATACTTTTGCTAGTTTGCCTAATGTGTACATGTGAACAAAATGAATAAATAAATGCATAGCTCAGTCAGTAGAGCGTTTGGTTAGAAACCACAAGGTTCCTAGTTCGATACCGGCCCTTGCCAACTCAGCGTATGAGTAGCACAGGGATCTGTGTGGTAAAGTAAAGAGCTGATGGTAGGTGTAGCACTCCACCTCAGACGCAAAAACAATCTCCTTGGTCTAGTGCTAGTTAAAAGGGGATAGACTCTCTCGCTGATTTGTTGATACCGACTTTAGGCCACTCCGACGACTTTACTTACTTTTTTTTACTTACAATATAATTAAAGTACACAAATTTAATGAGATTTTTTAGCTTGTTATTGACGAGTAATGACATTTATAATTTCGACTAATTTGAGATAAACTAACTCATCTCATGTCGCATAGAGCCAAGTTTGAGTTGTAGTAGTAGTCGTTGTTAGTGGTAGTAATAGTCGTTAGTTCAGAAACAACATACTCAAGACTTATAGCCACAAAGGGTTGTTTATTACTTTCAGGCTCATGGGTTCTTTTTCAGAGAGAAGGAAAGATGGGGAGAAAGAGAGAGAGGGTATGGTCAAATTATTCTATCTTCTTACATAGTATCATGTTCTGTACTATTATCCCCAAACCCATACAGGGAACCGGGAGCTATGTCTGATTCTCACCAGAGACCAGCCGAAAAAGGAAAGATTTTTATCTTCTTCTGTTTCTCGTCCTGGGGGGTCACATCCGCTTCCGGTCAAACCTGGAACTTCCATTTTTATTTTTAAATCTATTTCCGGGGTCATTTGTCGGTCAAATTACTGGCACCCTGTTGAGTGTTTACTCTTCAAAATTTTAACCTTTGTTTATTCTTATTTCTTTTTCCTCTCTTTCTCCTTTCAATCCCCAAATTCCCCGTAAGTAAAGTAAAGTCAGCGGCCTAATGTCGGTATCAGCCAGACAGCGAGAGAGTCTATCCCCTTTTCACTAGTGCTAGACCAAGGAGATTATTTTAGCTTCTGAGGCGGAGTGCCACACCTACCATCAGCTCCTTACTTTACCACACAGATCCCTGTGCTACTCATATGCTGAGTTGGCGAGGGCCGGTATCAAACTAGGAAACTTGTGATTCCTAGCCGAACGCTATACCGACTGATCTAAACTGGCCCCATGCTACACTCGTCATCAACACAAAGAAGCCTGTCCATTTTTTGGTTTTTGATCTTTGTCAGAACTGAAAATCCTTGTTCAAAGCAATAAGTTGTGGAGAACTGTAAAGGAATGGTTAATTCTTTTGAAGAGAGACATGGATATTGTATATCAAAAAAAGAGTCCAGTTGTACACCCTTGTGGTTTCATTTTTGAGGTGCGATCACTAAAAAAGTTTGTTATTGCTTTATCTGGGTATTATATATCAGGATCAAACAAAATCATTTTGAGGTTCAAATAAATAAACAAAAATTCTAAAATATTTATTTGTTAAATCAAGATTTTATGTTAGTTACTGAGCATAATTTATCTTACAAGATAATGAAATTTATTCCATACAGTGCACCACAACTCATCAAAGTCTCATGCATAGTACATAGAATAATGTACTAATGTCAGGAACATGAATAGCATGCAATAATAATATACATGCACAATATTTACATGTATACAAAAAAATAAAAATAAAATACATGCAGTATCTTTTATTATTGGAGTGTACAAGTTTCACTTTCACTTTCGCTTTCAACTTCTACTATAATTTCCTGATGTTAAGTTTTTAAATGCCATCCTTGGCCAGTTGAAAAGGGCTTAAGTAAGTCCTGAGTTATGGAATCCTTTGGTAAGTGTATAAGTCCTATCCTGCGAATAAGTCCTATCCAGCATATTGGTAAAGGTCCAGTGATACAATCCTATGTCCGTCGTCCACAAAGGTTCAAAGCAGTTATGCGTAGTGTGACCAGAACAGCCGGTATAAATATTATATCAGCAGCAGAGTACTGCCAGTGATTGGCCAAGAGGTTGATCATATAGTTTTCGGTGAGTTTATAAATAAAAGTGAATATCTAGCACACGCCTTATATATCAAAAAATCCCAACACCTGAAAATATTATGAATATTCCCAATTGCTAATTAGTTTATTCATATTTAATTTCCATTAACTAAATTTGTTTTAATTCAAAGCATTTAATGAAAATTCTTCGAGAATTTTTGAGAGAGAAATGGATTTGTGCTTTTTATCTTTTTAAACTACAAAATCTCCAAATTTGTCCCATGGTCTCATTAGGGAGTAGGGGGGTAAAGCTTTATAAAGAGTGGGATATCAGGTGGGGAAGACTGGAAGGCAAATGTGTTGTTTTTCTTTTTCTTTCCTTCTTTCATTGGATATATAAAAATATCACTCTCTCCCTTTCTCCATGTGAATTTCTGTGTCTTGTCTATGCCAATCAACACTTGAAGTACTTGGCTTGAATGGCAGATAAAAAATATCAAGGAAAAAAGTTTTATTGATAAAGTTATATATATATATATATATATATATATATATATAACTATCACAACCCGCCCGTATACAACATACACGGCCTACGCATCAGATAGAAAGAAAACATGCACACACACGCATACATGTATAGACACGAGTGCTCGCACGTAAGCACTATTAAAATACCGCACACTCACAGAACAACGTATTATGTGTGTGACCAGTCACTACGCGTACGCAACCTTTATACTGCCCATAAACACTCTCATACATTCATTCACCTTCACATACATACACACATCATTTTATCCAATCATACGCATCCCATGTCTATTGAATTTTTGAAATTTTTTTGAAATTTTTTCGATTTTCCTCACATTTGAAAACATCTTCACCTGATGAATGCATCGCATGAAACCAATATGGTTGTGAATGTTCCTTTGTCACCCAATAAAGATATGTAAAACCTATATATTTATCTTATTATATTATATATATATATATATATATATATATATTTACCAGTCCTTTTGTATGAGTAGGATGACAGAGTGGAGTTTAACAGGTTTGAATTCACAGTTTCCCTCTCTAGACTGGTTGCCTAACCAAGATTAGAGCCCAGTCTGCCCTACTATTTACCCATAGCTGGAGGGATGATAGTTGGATTCATACCTTTTCCAAAGGTATTAGTGATTTGGGAAATGCAAACAACCTCGTCCAGGATTTGAATTCATAGTTTCCCTCTCCTAGACTGGTTGCCTAACCAAGGTTAAAAAGCCCAGTCTGCCCTACTATTTACCCATAGCTGGAGGGATGATAGTTGGATTCATACCTTTTCCAAAGGTATTAGTGATTTGGGAAATGCAAACAGCCTCGTCCAGGATTTGAACTCGTCTTGCCGTGTCCATTTCCAACAACGGTAACCATTACACCACACACCTCCACATGATGATTCATCATGTGGAGGTGTGTGGTGTGATGATTAAGTTATATATCTATTTACTCAACTCCTCCACCATGGATATGATGTGACACAAAGTCATTTTTTTAAAAATGGAGTTTAGCTGGTTTGAATTCAGAGTCTTTCCTACTCCTAGACCAGTTGCCATAAAAGGCTAGGGAGATCAGTCAGTTCTACTATTTACCTATAGCCAGGAAGAGAAAAGATGGATTCATGCCTTCCTTGAGAGTATTACTACAAAGTGATACACCATTACTCCCAGGTCCACCCTGACCCGGAGTGGTAGTACCTGTTAGGGTCCTATCTATAGGTTAAATAGAAGAAAATAAGTTAATAAAAATGTGTTTAAAAAAAAATAAAGTTTTAAAAAATTTTCAATAATACGCATGAAGAATAAATTAAACAATGTCTTCAGCATAAAATTACCCAACAAGGGTTGACATGCCATAAAATACAACCAACAAAGTGATACAGAAACTGACCTGTCTGAATTTTTGAGATGAAGCTTGATAATTTGTATTATTTAGATTTTTCAAACTGTTGTCCATGCGTCCAACTGGACACATGGCACAACGGATATAAAGGTTGTTACTACAGTTCTAAGTGACAATCATCTCTAGGTTGCAGGTTCAATCTTGACCCTGGGCAATAATAACATAGAATACTTAACACAGCTTAACACTTGTTGTTATGATTCGTGTGGCCATTTTTATGCTGTAGGTGAGAGCAGTTTTACAGCGGAGAGCCCTTGTGGCATTAAGTTTGATCTGTGTTAAAGAATCCTTGTTTGTCTGCACATCCCATGAGCAAATTGAGCGACAATCCACCAACGTCTTTAAATAGTTAATCAACTACATATTGGAGCGTTTTGATTGGCCGATTCAAACCATGCAGCCTGGAAAAGTTTATAAGTACAAGTTGTGATCCTCAGCACACTTTATATACCAAAATATGGAAGCGCGTGGACTAATGGTTAGAATCGTAGGAAATGGTCTTGTCGACCCGAGTTCAGTTCCCGGGCGAAGCTGTTTGCATTTCACATGGCGCTAATACCCTTGGGAAAGGTATGAATCCATTTCTCCCTCCAGCTATGGGCAAATAGTAGGGCAGACTGGGCTCTTTAACCATGGTTGGATAACTAGTCTAGGAGTAGGAAAACTCTGAATTCAAACCTGTTAAACTCTGATTAATAAATTGACCTTATGTCATATCCTACTCATGTGGAGGGGTTGGCAAATATATATATATATATATATATATATATATATATATATATACCAAAATATTACAACACTTGTACCCTGTCATGGTTAACAGAATGAGAACAATCTACCCCAATGGATTAAATAAAGGGTTTGGTTCGAAGTTCCGTGAAGGCTCCAGACTACAATATGAAGGCTTTTGAGTTTAACAAGAAAGTTCCCAAGTTGACAAGAAGGTTCCCAAGTTTGACCCCACCTACCACTTTGGGTCAAGGTGGACTGGGAGTAATGGCTTATCACTTTGTATTAATGCCCTCAAGGAAGGCATGAATTCATCTGAAGAATGCCGGAGGGCACATTGGCTGAAACGTTGTGTATATTACAATAAAGATAAGGACAACAGTCCAAAAAATCTAAATAATACAAAGAAACTGACCTGTCCTGAATTTGAACTTGGCTCACTGAGTTCATTTTCTATGACAATAACTGTTATATCATAAATGCCTCCTTAATTAAGTCAATAACTGTATTTTTATTTTATTTTGCAGGAATGGCCTTAACTGGAATACTTCAGGATTATTCTTTGGGCTAACTTCATCATACCAAAACAAAGAATATAGACATACCAATTTGTTCGTCTCAAAATCTCTACTTTCTGTAATGTTACCATCGGAAGGAAAACCATTCTCTTCTAAAATGTTCTGAAGATTCTCCTTTCAAACGATTCACAAGTATTTCCCATAATTGTTAATATAAATTTTATTTTGGACATTGTTAGGAAGCAAGAGTTATTTTTCTTTCATATATTGACCTTACATTTATTTATATAGCTAAAATCCTCATGTTTATTTATATAGCTAAAATCTAAAATCCTTTTATATAGCTAAAATCTATATTTATTTATATAGCTAAAATATTTATATAGCTAAAATTTATTTAGCTAAAATCCCATATTTATTTATATAGCTAAATCTTCATATTTATTTATAGCTTAAATCTTCATATTTCATAGCTCGCTAAAATATATTTATCTATATAGTCCTCATATTTACTTATATAGTTAAAATTCCCATTCATTTATATAGCTAAAATCCTCACTTTTATTTATATATTTAAAATCCTCACATCTATATTAGCTAATGTCCCACGTTTATTTATATAGCTAAAATAGTCACATTTATTTATATAGCTAAAATCCCAATTTATTTGTATAGCTAAAATCCTCACATTTATTTATATAGCTAATATCCTCACATTTATTTATTTATATAGCTAAAAAAAACTTTTATTTGCATAGCTAAAATACTCACATTTATCTATATAGCTAAAATACTCATGTTTATTTACATAAGCTTTTACCCCATTCTTAAAAATTCATACAAATAAAGGAGTTAATTTCGGCTCAAGTCTTAAAATTTTGTATTACAATTAATTTAAAGATTTTTAATCACATCTCTCATCTGTTTTTACTTTATCTTGGATCACTTTCAAAATTGATTTACTTACCATAAATGGCCTCTCGACCAACATATCCGTTAAATACATTTTGTGGCAGCTGCCTTCATCTGTGCAATCTCTTAAGTGTCCAAAGATAATTCAAGGTTTAAACTAATCCTAAAATCATTTTAATGTCATTTAACTAAGTATCAAGATTGAAGCTGTACTTACCAAGACAGAAATAAACAATAAAGGAAACATTGATTTTCTTCAAAGTAGTCTCCTAGGCATTCAAAACACTTTTTCTAGTGAGTTTTTCTTTTGCAATTAGTTTAAACCTATCTACTCTATTCTTTAAAAAAAATTCATGCAAATAAAAATAATTAATTTTGGTTTGAGTCAAAGACTCTTCTCAGAAGATATTTCCTGAGCAATGCCATATTTCCTTAGCTGTGGCTAATTCAACTACATTAATTTAGATATCACAGATGATTTTTAAACTTTTGAGAAATTAAATGTTTTTAAAAATTTGTTTTGTTTGATGAGCCTATTAAGAAATAAAAGTGGAAATAACTATCGACAAACTGGTTTATTGTTTCCCTGAATTAAAAGATAAGGATAGTTTTAATTTCTGCTGATTTTAATTTGACTATTTTCTATTCTAATACTGATATTTCTAAATTTTATTTTCAGTTTCAAATAGATGAATGTTTTTAGTTC
>CM042151.1:31505481-31515481 GCA_023376005.1 Doryteuthis pealeii | reverse complement strand
CCATCAGGTGAGTTTAACATTATTCCTAGTACACGAAGACTCTCAGCCACTGCCTTCTATGATTAAAAATGGTTGGGGTTTGCCATAAGGGCAATATGATTGGGACAATCATATAAGTGCTAGGGCTTGACGTGACCAACCGATTGATTGGAGGTGGCCTCTTTGACTGCCCGTCTAGCCTAAGTAAGGGCCTTAGTGGAGTGTGTGACCATTAATACTTAGCACAAGTAACTTTATATGGTCCCGCTTATAAAAATCCAAACAAAATCTTTTACATGAATAATTCTGCTGGATTTTCAATTAAAAAAAAAAGAAAGAAAGAAAAAAAAGAGATGGTGAGTCCCCATAGCGTAATGGCTAATGTGCTGGACTGTAGTAAGCAAGTTTGAACTCCAGCTACACTATAATGTTCACTTTTGAACTAATACTCTTGGGAAAGGTATAATCTCCCCATCCCCTCAGCTATGGATTAAATAGTACCCCTACTATTAAATAACCCATAAAGGTTGCTATGTCATTAAACAAAATAACCAACCAAACCTTAAAAAAATACATTTTTGCTACTTTGGGATTTTGTCAAATTTCAAATTAATTGATTTTTTTATAAGCTCAGTCGGTAGAGCATTCGGCTAGAAACCATAAGGCTCCTAGCTTGATACCGTTCCTCGCCAACTCAGCGTATGAGTAGCACAGGGATCTGTGCGGTAAAGTAAGGAGCTGATGGTAGGTGTGGCGCTCCACCTCAGACGCCAAAACAATCTCCTTGGTCTAGCGCAAATGAAAAGGGGATTGACTCCGTTGCTGATTGGCTGATACTGACTTTAGGCCGCCCCAACGACTTTTTACTACGTAAATGGTCCACCCTGTCAGCTGGGACTTTAGAATACACTGACTGCACCTCTGCAGAGGGGTAAGATCCCCACCCACCCCAAAAAATGGGGCTACCTGTTGTATGTGGGTGGCAATCCATGATACTTGAGGATGGAATCTTGGTGGATGAGTTGTCCATGACATGCAAAACCCCAATTTGGACCTTACTTAGGCTAAATGGCAGTTGGAGAGGCCCCCTCCGATCAATCAGCTGGTCACGGCAAGCCCTAGCACCTATATGATTGTCCTAACCCTATTATCCTTTTTATCATATGGATGTTAGAATGCAGTGACTGAGGGTCTTCATGTCCTGGGTATGATGTTAAACTCTATCTGATGGTGAGGTTCCAGTTCTGGAGGTTTGGGGAATGTGGAGCACCCCTTCATCACCATTGCTCCCTGGTCCACTCTGGAGTGGTAGTATCTATTAGGGTCCCATCTATGGGTTAAATAGAAAAATATGTCTATAAAAAAATTGAGTATCCATTAAGAATGAATTTATTTAAAACCTTTGTTGGCATTAAATGACCCACCGAGATTGATATGCCGTAAAACAAAACAAACAAACATAAATGCTAATGACAAATTGTTCTCTATCTTTCTCCTTTCCAAATAATTATTTCTCTTGCCTTCTATCCCGTCTCTTTGTTCTGTGACCATTAATATTTGGTACCAGGGCTGTGGAGTCAGAACACAAAACTTTTGACTCCGACTCCAGTTAAATCCTACTTAACAGACCTAAATTCCACCATCGTATGTCACCCTGCTGAAAGAAAAAAAATACTAAAAATCAAGAAATAAACCGAATTTAATGAAATTTTCAGTGTTGATACATTAATAAATAAACAATATAATGCACCAGTTATTTTATTTAAAAACTTTTACATTTATTCAGGTCAATTAACTTTGAGCCACGTATGTTAGTGAATCTGTATTACGCCTCAAAGATATGTGGTTCAAAGTTAACTGACCTGAAAAAATGTAAGAGTTTTCAAATAAAATAACTTGTGCATTATATTGTTTATTTATTAATATATCAACACTGAAAATTTTATTAAATTCAGTTAATTCCTTGATTTTTGGTATTTTTGTTTTTCTTTCAGCAGGGTGACATACGATGGTGGAATTTAGGTCTGTTAAGTAGGATTTAACCCCGACTCTTCTATTTTTGGCACATCCAACTCTGACTACAACTCCTTTTATAAAATCATGAGATTTATGGCTACAAATGAATACAAAACCAGGATTTTTCATAATCCTATTTATAAGAAGTGTGCACTGTAATAATTTTACAGGACTAAACAAGGGCATAATAAAGTGTAAATTCAACTGGAGTCAGTAGTCGGGTATATGTTTTATCTGACTCTAGTGACCTTAATTGCTTCTGAACTTTGGACTCTGACTTTGACTCTGACTTTTACAGCTCTGTAATTGCATTAATATTTAAGCTTCAGTTTTGAATAGAAAATTGGAAAAAATAGGAATTAATTATCTGCCCTTCACAACAGAAGGGCCAATCAGGCAATACCATGATTGTTGCCTAAATTAAAATCCTTCCTTGGTAGTGTTGACCATCATGGCAGCAAGAATATTAATCCAGTCTCCTGCCAGAAACCAAGATGGATCTCACAGATAAGCCGGCTGCAACACCATTAATGTTTGCAAGTTGTATTTTTTGTAATATAGGTTTGTATCCTCATTTGTTTTTGAGACTTCTCCATCCGATTAAATGGCTACCTGTAATGTGGAAAATATATGGCGCCCAGCAAAAAAAGACCAATCACCTGCAACCTTAATTTAACCCTGCTGTATCTCTTTCTTGTGGCGTAATTTGGTTATTTCCATGGGAAGTGGTGTAACCACTCGTTAACCAAGTTCAAATCCTGAACTGGCAGTTTGCCATTTCACAAAGAAAGAAGAAAAAAAAAGAAATTGAAGAGAAAGAACAAAGAGAAGAAAGAGAAAGAAAGAAAAAGAAAGAAATCAAAGAGAAGAAAGAAAAAAGAAAGAAAGAAAGAGAAGAGAAAGAAAGAAAGAGAAAAAGAAAAAGAAAGAAAAAAAAAAAAAGGGGAAAAAAAGGAAAAAGAAAGAAAAAAAGAAAGAATCAAAGAGAAAGGAAAAAAGAAAGAAATCAAAGAGAAAGAAAAAGGAAAGAAATCAAAGAGAAAGAAAAAGAAAGAAATCAAAAGAGAAAGAAAAAAGAAAGAAGAGAAGAGAAAGAAAAGAAGAAAAAATAAAGAAATCAAGAGAAAGAAAGAAAGAGAAGAAAAAGAAAAAAAAGAAAGAAAATCAAAGAGAAAGAAGAAAAAGAAAGAGAGAAGAGAAAGAAAAAAGAAAAAAAGAAAGAAAGAATAGAAATGAAGACAGCAAGAATGGAAAAGAGAAAAAAAGAAAGAAAAATAAATCTAAGAAAAAGAAAGGAAAGGAAAAAACAGTAAAGAAAGAAAAATAAAAAATACTGTCAGAAATTTAATATAAACTGTTTAAATTCTGTTCTAAGCAGGGCCAAGCGGAGGAGTGTTGCATGTCATGACTTTGCTCAGGTCACTAGTTCCTTAAGCATCACAGGTCTCCACTCACCACCAAACAGGTTGCACCATTGGGGGTTACCCCTCTGCAGAGGTGCAGTCAGTTCTTTTAACAGCCCCACCTACAGGGCGGTAAAATTGAAATGTCTTCACGAAGTATTTTACCCATAGCTGTAGAAGGGGACGCATTCATGCTTTTTTCAAGGGCAATTAGTAAGATTGTGAATGCAGAATATTATCGGCAGCAAATTGCACTCTGCTGACCAAACTCATCTCTCTTACACGCACAGAGAAAAACTTCATCATCCATCCTGTCTGCTGGTCAGCACGGATATCCATGAACAATCTCTTCGCCATCCCTCCCTATCACTCATTGCTCCTGGGAGAAATCCTCTGCGCAGCATCCAGCATCCACGTATAGTTGATCTATGTATGTTTTTTACGGGCGACTCACTCTGGCCTACCCATGTGATGGCTTCCATAAGGAGAATGTCACTTATGAGTTCATACTTGCTTTCCAATGCAGTGCCCAGCTTGTCTGTTCGCGCTCACACGGAGGTAATGTGTGATAAATGGGGCCAGGTGAACCGATAACGGTTGTGTTCTCGTGGGGTGTTGTTTCCACGTCCTGGTTAATATTGCCACGCAGCATTTTCGTGCCCAAAGTCCTGTCCTAATAAAACCAACAACTTTTAGTGCAAAATCCCGACTTTATTCATCAACATAGTCTCCTTCCTAGGGTGAACACTGATTCCAACACTTCTCTAACAATTCGATAACGCTTTTTTTGTAGAACAATTTGTCTTGACCTCAAATAACGCCTCAGTTTCCCGAATATCAACTTCTTCATTGGAACCAAGATCTCTTTCCTTGGAGCATTCCTTTGAGTAGTCCACTGGGGCCCAGATCTGGAGAATAGGGTGAGTGGCAGAAGCAGTTCGCAGTGCAATTCAATGTAGTTTTGCCATCGTTGCAATTGATCTTGTGAAACAGTGCATGTCTTAGTGGAAAGAGCACTTCGAACTGCTTCTGCACTCACCCTATTCTCCAGATCTGGCCCCCAGTGACACTCAAAGAATGCTCCAAGGAAAGAGATGGTTCCATGAAAAGTGATATCGGAAACTGAGGCGTATTTTGAGGTCAAAGACAATGTTCTAACAAAAAAGGTATCGAATTGTTAGAGAAGGTTGGAATCAGTGATCACCCTAGAAGGAGACTATGTTGATGAATAAAGTCGAAATTTTGCCTAAAAGTTGTTGTTTTTATTAGGATCATGGGACTTGCACGAAAATGATGCGTGCAAATTAAACGGACGTGGAACACACCCCCACGAGAACACAAACCGTATGGTCACCTGCCCCATATCACACATACCCCGTGTGAGGCGAACAAGACAAGCCTGGGCACTGTCTGGGAGCAAGGATGAACTCCATAAGTGACATTCTCCTATGGAAGCCATCACATGGGAGGCCCAGAGTGAGTCGCCCAAGTAAAAACATAACATAGTCAACTATACGTGGATTGCTGGATGCTGCGCAGAGGATCGCCCAGGAGCATGAAGTGATAGGAGGGATGGGCGATGAGATTGTCATGGATTAATCCGTGCTGACAGCACGACAGGGATATGATGAAGTTTCTCTGTAGTGTAAAGAGAGAATGGAGTTGTCAGCAGAGTGCAATTTGCTGCCGATAAATCTGCATTCACATCTTACTAAATGCCCTTGAAAAAAGCATGATGCGTCCCCTCTACAGCTATGGTAAAATACTTGTGCAGACAGCAATAATTTACCGCCCTGTCAGGTGGGGCTGTAAATGAACTGACTGCACCTCTGCAAGGGGTAACCCCCAATGGGTGCAACCTGTTGGTTGTGAGGTGGAGACCTGTGATGCTTAAGGAACCCTAAGTGACTGAGCGTCCATGACATGCAACAACCCGTCTTTGGCCCATGCTAGACCAGAATTTAAACAGTTTATATTAATTCTGACGTAATTTTTTATTTTCTTTCTTTTCTGTTTCTTCCTCTCTTTTCTTCTTATTTTAATTTTCTTTTCTTTTTTTTTCTCTCTATCTTGCTTTTCTTTCTATTTTCTTATTTCTTCTTTCTCTCTTTCTCTCTCTCTTCTTGCATCTTTTCTTTCTTCTTTTCTTTTTTTCTTTTCTCTTTCTTCTTATCTTCTTTCTTTTTTCTTTTCTTTCTTCTTCTTTTTTTTCTCTTATTTTCTTCTTCTTTCTTTACTCTTTGATTTTCTTTATTTTTTCTTTCTTTTTCTTCGTCTTTCTCTTTCTTTCTTTCTGTTCTTAGTCTCTTGATTCTTTCTTTTTTCTTTTTCTCTTTGATTTCTTTCTTTTTTCTTTCTCTTATGAATTTCTTCTTTTTCTTTTCTCTTTGGATTTCTTTCCTTTTTTCCTCCTTTTTTCTTTTTTCTTTCTTTCTTTTTTCTTTCTTTTCTTTCTTCTCTCCTTATCTTTCTTTCTTTTTTCTTTTCCTTTTCTGATTTCTTCTTTTCTTTCTCTTCTCTTTCTTCTCTTGATTTCTTTCTCTTCATTTTCTTTTCTTTTTTTTCTTTCTTTTTCTTTTGTGAAAATGCAAACTGCCACGTTCAGGATTTGAACTTGGGTAACTGAGTTGGTTACACTTCCCATGACAATAACCATTAAGCCAACAAAAGAGATTACAGCAAGGTAAATGTAAGGTGGCAGGTTGTATGGTCCCTTTTTTGCTGGCCGCCATTATATTTTCCCACATTAACGGTACCATTTAAAATTCGGAAATGGAGAGAGTCTCACAAACAAATGAGGAGACAAACCTATATTCACAAAAAAATACAACTTGCAACCAAAATGGTGTTGCAAGCCAGGCTTATCTGCCTGAGATCCATCTTGGTTCTGGCAAGAGACTGGATAATACATCTTGCTGCCATGATGGTCAACACTACAAGGAAAGGATTTTAATTTAGGCAACAATCTAGGTATTGCTGATTGGCCCTTCTGTAGGAAGGGGCAGATAATTAATTCCTTATTTTCCAATTTCTTTCAAAGGTAAGGCTTAAATATTAATGCAATACAGAGCTGTAAAGTCGGTCTAAAGTTCAGAGTCAAAGTCAGAAGCATTAAGGTCACTAGAGTCAAGTAAAATAATACGACTCTGAACTCCATTGATTACTTTATATGGCCCCTTGTTTAGTCTGTAAAATTATACAGTGCACACTTCCTTATAACATAGATTATGAAAACCTGTTTTTGTATTCATTTGTAGGCCATAATCTCTTGATTATATAAAGAGGAGTTGTATGTCAGAGTTGAGGTGTCAAAAATAGAAGAGTTGGGGTTAAATCCTACTTAATGGGCATAAATTCCACCATATAATGAAAGGAAAAAAATACTAAAAATCAAAGAATTAAACCCGAATTTAATGGTATAATTTCAGTGTTGATATATTTAATATAATAAAACAATATAATGCACCGTTATTTTTATTTTGAAATACTCTTCATTTTTCAGGGTCAGTTAACTTTGACCACGTTCTTTGAGGCGTAACACAGATTACTAACCATACATGGTTCAAAGTTAATTGACCTGAAAAATAAATGTAAAAGTTTTTAATAAAATAACTGGTGCATTATATTGTTATTTATTAATGTATCAACCTGAAAATTTCATTAAATTCGGTTTATTTCCTTGATTTTTAGTATTTTTTTTTCTTTCAGCAGGGTGAAATACGAGGTGGAATTTAGGTCTGTTAAGTAGGATTAACTGGAAGTCGGATCAAAAGTTTTGTCGTTCTGACTCCACAGCCCTGGTAACCAAATATTAATGATCAGAGAACAAATGAGACGGGATAGAAGGCAAAGAAAATAATTATTTGAAAGGAAGAAGATAGAGAAACAATTTGTCCATTAGCATTTTATGTTTGTTTGTTTGTTGTTTTGGTTTTACGGCAATATCAATTTCTCGGTGGGTCATTTAAGCCAACAAAGGTTAATAAATCATTCTTAATGGAATACTCCATTTTATAGACACATTTTTCTATTTAACCCATAGAATGGGACCCTACAGATACAACCAAGTCCCCCAGAGTGGCGACTCAGGAGCAATGTGTGATGAAGGGGTGCTCCAACATTCCCCAAATCCTCCAGAACTGGAACCTCACCATCAGATAGAGTTTAACATCATACCCAGGACATGAAGACCCTCAAGTCACTGCATGTCTAACATCCATATGATATAAAGGATAATAGGGTTAGGGCATCATATAGGTGCCTAGGGCTTGCCGTGACAAGCTGATTGAAATTCGGAGGGGGCCTCTCCAACTGGCCATTTAGCCAAGTAAGGTCCATTGGGGTTTTTGCATGTCATGGACAACTCATCCACTAAGATTCCATCCTCAAAGTATCATGGATTGCCACCCCACATACAACAGGTAGCCCCATTTTTGGGGGTGGTGGGGATCTTACCCCTCTGCAGAGGTGCAGTCAGTGTATTCTAAAGTTCCAGCTGACAGGGTGGATCATTTAATGTAGTAAAAAGTCGTTGGTGGTGGCCTAAAGTAGGTATCAGCCAATCAGCGAGGGAGTCTATCCCTTTTTCAATAGCGCTAGAACCAAGGAGATTATTTTAGCGTCTGAGGTGGAGCGCCAACACCTACCGTCAGCTCCTTACTTTACCGCACAGATCCCTGTGCTACTCATACGCTGAGTTGGCGAGAATGGTATCAAGCTAGGAGCCTATGGTTTCTAGCCGAACGCTCTACCGACTGAGCTTATAAAAAAATCATTAATTTTGAATTTTGACAAAATCCCAAAGTAAGCAAAAATTTTATTTTTTTAAGGTTTGGTTGGTTATTTTGTTTAATGACATAGCAACCTTTATTGGGTTATTTAATAGTAGGAGTACTTATTTTAATCCATAGCTGAGGGGATGAGGAGATCATAACCTTTCCCAAGAGTATTAGTCCAAAGTGAACATTAATAGTGTAGCTGGAGTTCAAACTTGCTTACTACAGTCCCCAGCACTTAGCCATTACGCTATGGGGACTCACCATCTCTTTTTTTTCTTTCTTTCTTTTTTTTTTAATTGAAAATCCAGCAGAATTAAATTCATAGAAAGATTTTGTTTGGATTTTTATAAGCGGAACCATATAAAGTTACTTGTGCTAAAGTATTAATGGTCACACACTCCACTAAGGCCCTTACTTAGGCTAGACGGGCAGTCAAAAGAGGCCACCTCCAATCAATCGGTTGGTCACGTCAAGCCTAGCACTTATATGATTGTCCCAATCATATTGCCCTTATGGCAAACCCCAACCATTTTTAATCAATAAGAAGGCGGTGGCTGAGGTCTTCGTGTACTAGGAATAATGTTAAACTCACCTGATGGTGAGATTCCTGTTTTGGAGGTTGGGGAATGTGGACACCCTTCATCACCATTGCTCCAGGTCAGTCTGACCCAGAGTGGTTAGTACCTGTTAGGGTCCCATTTATGGGTTAAATAGTAAAAACATGAGTTTATAAAAACATTGGAGTATCCATTAAGAATGAATTTATTTCAAAAACTTTGTTGGCATTAAATGACCCACCGAGGTTGATATGCGATAAAACAAAACAAACCAAATAAATATATAATTTTTATTTTTATTTTCCAGGTTCTGGTATTGGAATTCATCTCTAATGGATATTGAGAAAGATCCTCAATTTTTATTTTCCCCTTGAGGCTAGAAAAAACACGGCAGAAACAAAATGGTTTTTGGTGTTCATCATATATATTGAGTATCCATTAGAATGAATTTATTTAAAAGCTTGTTGGCATTAAATGACCCACTGAGGTTGATATGCCATAAAATAAAACAAACCAAACCAAAGAGAACAAAAAGACAGACAAGATAAATAATGATTTTTAAAACATTTAATTAATTAAAAACAAAACTAGATATTGTACTATCAGTTGTCTTTTATTTCTATATTATCTATATAATAACTAAGGAATTACCCATCTTGAAAAACAAAGTTGGGTTATCCTATAAGTCTAACATAAACAAAGGGAACCACTCTTGACTGATAAATTATTATTTATTTATTGATCTACTAGGAAAAAAGAAGACGTGGTTAGGGTTTAGGAAAAAATTATCAAAGTTTGAAAATAAAATAACTGATGCATTATAAAATTCTAAATTGATAAATTAAATACTGATTTCATAAAAATTGGATAATTCCCTGATTTTTGGTAATTTTTTTTGCCAATGCGAATGACATTAAATTTGTAAACCAAGCCAATAAACCACTGAACCAAAAAAAGAAGACGGGTTAGTTTTAGGGTTAGGGTTAGGGGTTAGGGTTAGGGTTTCAGGGTATGTTTAGTGTGAAAATAAATAAATAATTTATCAGTCAAGAGGGGTTCCCCTTTGTTTATGTTAAGACTTATAGGAAATAACCCAAAGTTGTATTTAAAAGTTGTCTTAGGAATGAAAGAAAAATGAAACAAGTCCAATTTTGCTGTTAGAACTTTTTTCTTTTTTTTTTCTTTTTTTTTGTTTTTTTGTTGTTGTTTGATTCCTGCAATTCTTCAGATATAGTTGCATTATCCACACAAGAATTGCAGGTTGGAC
>CM042151.1:31500481-31502981 GCA_023376005.1 Doryteuthis pealeii | reverse complement strand
TAAGGCAAAGACTCTATCCGTTGAGCTAAACCACCCCTTAAGCAATGCTGTGTCGGGGTAGCCTAAAGTTGGTATCAGCCAATTCAGCGAGGGAGTCCTATTCCCTTTTCAAGCTAGTGCTAGACCAAGGAGATTGGTTTTTTGCATCTGAAAGTGGAGTGCCACACCTACTATCAGCTCCTTACTTTACCGCACAGATCCCTGTGCTACTCATATGCTGAGTTGGCAGGCCGGTAATCCAAAACTAGGACCTTGCAGTTTCCTTGCCTAATGCTTACTGAACTGAGAAAAACTTAAAAATAAATGGTAGCTCTCGGGAATTTCCCCCACAAAAAACTTGGTTGATTTAAAAAAAAAATACTTTTGATGCACCGTAATGATTTTAAATTCAAAATTGTCTCAAAAGTGGAAATGTCAAAAAAAAGAAAAAAAATTACACCGGGATTTTATGGCGCAGAATGGGCAACGTTTTTTAAAGCACCCAAAGGAATTATTCGGAGGTATTCGTCGGAATTTTTTGCAGGTGCAAGACATCATCGATTGTTTACTCCCAGAGGAATTTTTGGCATCTTTTTTAAACAAGTTCGGATGTGTTCCGCTTGTGTCGTTCGAGCTTGTCAGTCTTTGGGCAAATTTCTTGCCAACAGATTTCACAATGATGGTTCTCTCCATGTGGATCCGCCGTGAATCTGCAACGTGTCCTTGCGCGCAAACTTCGTATGCAAAAGTCACACTGGAACGGCTTTCTCGCCAGTGTGCGAGCGTGCGTGAATCTGTAGATAGTCCGCGGTGGGCAAAAACTGTTTGAAGGCAGACGTTGCACTGGAAGCTCTTGCGTCTCGGTGCGTCCGGCGGTGGTGTGTAGCTTGTCGGCGTGGGCAAACTGCTTCTGGCAGATGTCGCAGTGGAACGGCTTCTCCCCGTGTGGATCCGCAGGTGGATCTGCCGAGTGTCTCGTCGGGCGAATTTCTGGATGCAGAAGTCGCACTGGAACGGCTTCTCCCGGTGTGCCGACCGCTGTGGATCTCCAGAGTCACCTGGTGAACTGCTTAAGTGACATCACAGTGAAACAGCTTCTCGCCTGTGTGGATCCGGCGATGGATTCTGCAGGTAAGTGTTTTTGTGCAAACTGCTTCAAGCAGAATTCACACAAAGGCTATCCTCGCCCGTGTGCGTACGGCGTGATCTGCAGCGTGCACGCCGGCAAAAACTGCTTGGGCACACATTGCACTGGAACGGTCTCTCGCCGTGTGCGTGCGCCTGTGGGTTTCTAAGGATTAACTTCTTGCGGAAGTGCTTGTTGCAGAAGTCACAGTAAAAAAGTTTCTTTCGATGCCGTGGAAGCGCTGGGAATCTGCATGAGTGGTTGCAAGTGCTTTGGCAGTAGATTCAATGTTCCGCCTCTCGGACGCAGACAGCATGGGCAGGATTGTTTTGCTGTTGGCCGTGTGCTGCGTAACAGGACTCGTTCTGGCAGACGCAAGTTGTTCTGTGGGAACTGGTTCTTGTTTTATCTGATGAGGACAGTTGATTCTGTCGTGTCCTGCGTGGTTCTTTCAAATGTAGATGCATAAGAAAGAGGAATTATGACTTTGCGTGTACATATCACGGGATACAGTCTGCGCCGACGTTGAGGTTAGGTGTATTCTCTGCAATTGGTAACCAGTTGTCGTCGTTCGTTCGAAATCCTTCCCAAACATATCTATGCTCGAAAGTTGTTTCAAGCAATGGTTGTCAATTTAGACAAGGAGGATTTAGTCGATTGCAGTAATTTTCAACTGTAAACATTTTCAGAAGAACAAACTTTCCTCACGTTCTGATGCCATTCTTAAAATTATAAAAATGGAAAAGAATTATTAAAATTATGAATATTTTTGGAAAATTGTTTGTGTATTAAAATAGAAATTGTTAATTTTTTTCCTCTGTGGTTGTTTATATTTCTTCAAATTTGCTCTGTGACAAGATCTCAGTCATAAATGTTTTCTTCTTGTAGATAGATCTTTTCTATAAAATAATGTGTCTTTGAATAAAAAATAATTCTATTAATCATCATAAAACATCTGTGAATCTATAATTACAGTATTTGATTAGTAACAGCTAAGCATAATGGCATGGCTAAGGGAATATTTGTGATTCTGAAATTAAGTTTTTTAAAATTGATTTTGGAACAAAATTTGATAGATAAAATAAAGAAACAAATATCAAGATTCCAGGAAAAAATAAGGTAAATTATTTCGCAAGATGCTGCATAGAGTCTACTAAAGAATCTATTTATGCTAGTTTCATGAAAAGTTCTTGTTTTTGGGGAATTGGTAAAACTAAATCAATGAGAGAAATATAGAAACCAGTTTTGGAGTCAGAAAGGCAACAATATTAATAAATAAAGTAACAAAAAACTTATGAGATATATAATATATATATAAAATCAAATCATTTAATTAAACAAGGTCTGATTAAATATCTACTTTATTTAGAAAAGCTTAAAATGCTTATTTTTTAA
>CM042151.1:31480607-31500381 GCA_023376005.1 Doryteuthis pealeii | reverse complement strand
TTTGCCAATAATTTTTGGAGAAATAAGTGTTTAATTGGAGTCTACCTAATTTAAAAATTAATAAATTAATAATGAAATTAGGCCGGGGAATACTCTATTAAATGTATGGCTAAACAATCGAGAAAAATCAATCTCTGTATGTACATTTCGGCCTATTGGCCTCATCAGCAAGCTATTAGATCGCGAAGACCGCCCTGTGCGTGGATTTGAAAACCGGACTGCCAAGCTGACAGGCCGATCCCATAACCCCCTTTACACTTAAACGGACTTCTTAGATTTTATGATTTGTTTAGAGTAGGTTAATATTCCTCTTTCTAGTGACTTTTATTACACGACGATTGTAAAGTTGTAAACAAGGTTTGTTAGAATGGCTTATTTGCGATTAATTTTTGGAGAATAAGTGTTAATGGAGTCGTACCTAATTTTGAAAAATTAATTAATTAATAAATGAATTAGGCGGGAATACCTATTAAAATTTAATGGCTAAACAAATTGAGAAAAATTCCAATCTCTGTATGTACATTTCGGCCTATTAGGCCTTCATCAGCAGACTATATATATATTATTCATGTGTGTATATATATATATATATATATATATATATATATATATATATATATATATATATATTATATATATATATATATATATTCATCTGTATTATATATATATATATATTATTCATCTGTATATATATATATATATATATATATTCATCTGTATATATATATATATATATATATATATATATAATATATATATAATTATCATCTGTAGATATATATATATATATTATTATATTATATATATATATATATATATATATATATATATATATATATATTATTTCATGTGATATATATAATAATATATATTATTCATTGTGTATATATATATATTATATATATATATATATATGTATTATCTGATATATATATATAATATATATATAATATTCATCGTTATATATATAAAATTATATATAGATATATATATATATATATATATGAATAAGCTTGGAAAATAAAGTTCTGTGAAAAAAGAAAAATACTTTTGATTCACCTTAATATCATTTTGAGATTTATTTAATTCTGAATTATTAAAATCAAAACATGCCCCCCCACACACACACACACACATACACAAACAGATAAGAATACGTTGATCTTTTAAACGACAGCATAGACGGGCTTGTTTTTTTTGCCTTTACTTTAAGTAAACTAGAGTTTGTGTAGAAGACAACACTGACCATTAAACACCATAAACTTTTATAGGCATCTTTTTCATCTGACAAACAAAAACCATTCTTGATTATATAAAAACCGTTTCCTTGTCCAACCTGCAACTTCTGTGGGATAATGCAACATATCTGAAATTGCAGGAATCAACAACAACAAAAAAAAAAAAAAGAAAAAAAGTTCTAACAGCCAAAATTGGACTTGTTTCATTTTCTTTCATTCCTAAAGACAACTTTTAAATACAACTTGGGTTATTTCCTATAAGTCTAACATAAAACAAAGGGGAACCCCTCTTGACTGATAAATTATTTATTTATTTTAAACACTAAACTAACCCTAAACCCTAACCCTAACCCTAACCCTAACCCTAAAACTAACCCATCTTCTTTTTGGTTCTTTTTAAGTGTTTTATTGGCTTGTTACAAATTTAAGTAACATTCGCTATTGCAAAAAAAATTACCAAAATCAGGGAATTATCCAATTTTTTAATGAAATTTTCAGTATTAATTTATCAATTAAGGAATTTTTATAATGCATCAGTTATTTTATTTCAAAACTTTGATTAAATATTTTTCCTAAACCCTAACCACGTCTTCTTTTTTCCTAGTAGATCAATAAATAAATAAATAATTTATCAGTCAAGAGTGGTTCCCCTTTGTTTATGTTAGACTTATAGGAAATAACCCAACTTTGTTTTTCAAAGATGGGTAATTCCTTAGTATTTATATAAGATAATATAGAAATAAAAGACAACTGATAGTACAATATATCTAGTTTTGTTTTAATTAATTAAAATGTTTTAAAATCATTATTTATCTGTCTGTCCTTTTTGTTCTCTTTGGTTTGGTTTGTTTTATTTTATGGCATATCAACCTCAGTGGGTCATTTAATGCCAACAAAGCTTTAAATAAATTCATTCTTAATGGATACTCAATTTTTTATATATGATTTTTTTTGTAATCACCAAAAACCATTTGTTTCTGCGTGTTTTTTCTAGCCTTCAAGGAAAATAAAATTGAGGATCTTTCTCAATATCCATAGAGATGAATTCCAATATCAGGAACCTGGAAAATAAAATAAAATTTAATATTTATTTGTTTGTTTGTTTTTTTATGGCATATCAACCTCGGTGGGTCATTTAATGCCAACAAAGTTTTGAAATAAATTCATTCTTAATGGATACTCAATGTTTTTATAAACTCATGTTTTTCTATTTAACCCATAAATGGGACCTAAACAGGTACTACCACTCTGGGTCAGACTTGACCTGGGAGCAATGGTGATGAAGGGGTGCTCCACATTCCCAAACCTCCAAAACAGGAATCTCACCATCAGGTGAGTTTAAACATTATTTCCTAGTACACGAAGACCCTCAGCCACCGCCTTCTATGATTAAAAATGGTTGGGGTTTGCCATAAGGGCAATATGATTGGGACAATCATATAAGTGCTAGGGCTTGACGTGACCAACCGATTGATTGGAGGTGGCCTCTTTTGACTGCCCGTCTAGCCTAAGTAAGGGCCTTAGTGGAGTGTGTGACCATTAATACTTAGCACAAGTAACTTTATATGGTCCCGCTTATAAAAATCCAAACAAAATCTTTTCTATGAATAATTCTGCTGGATTTTCAATTAAAAAAAAAAAGAAAAGAAAGAAAAAAAAGAGATGGTGAGTCCCCATAGCGTAATGGCTAATGTGCTGGACTGTAGTAAGCAAGTTTGAACTCCAGCTACACTATAATGTTCACTTTTGGACTAATACTCTTGGGAAAGGTATGATCTCCTCATCCCCTCAGCTATGGATTAAATAGTACTCCTACTATTAAATAACCCATAAAGGTTGCTATGTCATTAAACAAAATAACCAACCAAACCTTAAAAAAATAAATTTTTGCTACTTTGGGATTTTGTCAAATTTCAAATTAATTGATTTTTTTATAAGCTCAGTCGGTAGAGCGTTCGGCTAGAAACCATAAGGCTCCTAGCTTGATACCATTCCTCGCCAACTCAGCGTATGAGTAGCACAGGGATCTGTGCGGTAAAGTAAGGAGCTGACGGTAGGTGTGGCGCTCCACCTCAGACGCTAAAATAATCTCCTTGGTCTAGCGCTATTGAAAAAGGGATAGACTCCCTCGCTGATTGGCTGATACCTACTTTAGGCCACCCCAACGACTTTTTACTACATAAATGATCCACCCTGTCAGCTGGAACTTTAGAATACACTGACTGCACCTCTGCAGAGGGGTAAGATCCCCACCCACCCCCAAAAATGGGGCTACCTGTTGTATGTGGGTGGCAATCCATGATACTTGAGGATGGAATCTTAGTGGATGAGTTGTCCATGACATGCAAAACCCCAATTTGGACCTTACTTAGGCTAAATGGCAGTTGGAGAGGCCCCCTCCGATCAATCAGCTGGTCACGGCAAGCCCTAGCACCTATATGATTGTCCTAACCCTATTATCCTTTTTATCATATGGATGTTAGAATGCAGTGACTGAGGGTCTTCATGTCCTGGGTATGATGTTAAACTCTATCTGATGGTGAGGTTCCAGTTCTGGAGGTTTGGGGAATGTGGAGCACCCCTTCATCACCATTGCTCCCTGGTCCACTCTGGACTGGTTGTATCTGTTAGGGTCCCATCTATGGGTTAAATAGAAAAATGTGTCTATAAAAAAATTGAGTATCCATTAAGAATGAATTTATTTAAAACCTTTGTTGGCATTAAATGACCCACCGAGATTGATATGCCGTAAAACAAAACAAACAAACAAACAAACATAAATGCTAATGACAAATTGTTCTCTATCTTTCTCCTTTCCAAATAATTATTTCTCTTGCCTTCTATCCCGTCTCTTTGTTCTCTGATCATTAATATTTGGTACCAGGGCTGTGGAGTCAGAACACAAAACTTTTGACTCCGACTCCAGTTAAATCCTACTTAACAGACCTAAATTCCACCATCGTATGTCACCCTGCTGAAAGAAAAAAAAAATACTAAAAATCAAGGAATAAACCGAATTTAATGAAATTTTCAGTGTTGATACATTAATAAATAAACAATATAATGCACCAGTTATTTTATTTAAAAACTTTTACATTTTTTCAGGTCAATTAACTTTGAACCATGTATGTTAGTGAATCTGTGTTACGCCTCAAAGATACGTGGTTCAAAGTTAACTGACCTGAAAAAATGTAAGAGTTTTCAAATAAAATAACTGGTGCATTATATTGTTTATTTATTAATATATCAACACTGAAAATTCCATTAAATTCGGTTAATTCTTTGATTTTTAGTATTTTTTTCTTCTTTCATATTATGGTGGAATTTATGCCCATTAAGTAGGATTTAACCCCAACTCTTCTATTTTTGACACCTCCAACTCTGACTACAACTCCTCTTTATATAATCAAGAGATTATGGCCTACAAATGAATACAAAACCAGGATTTTTCATAATCTATTTATAAGAAGTGTGCACTGTATAATTTTACAGACTAAACAAGGGCCATATAAAGTGTAAATTCAACTGGAGTCAGAGTCGGTATAGTTTTACTGACTCTAGTGACCTTAATTGCTTCTGACTTTGACTCTGACTTTGACTCTGACTTTACAGCTCTGTATTGCATTAATATTTAAGCTTACCTTTTGAAAGAAAATTGGAAAAATAAGGAATTAATTATCTGCCCTTCACAACAGAAGGGCCAATCAGGCAATACCATAGATTGTTGCCTAAATTAAAATCCTTTCCTTGTAGTGTTGACCATCATGGCAGCAAGATGTATTATCCAGTCTCTGCCAGAACCAAGATGGATCTCAGCAGATAAGCCTGGCTGCAACACCATTATGTTTGCAAGTTGTATTTTTTTGTGAATATAGGTTTGTATCCTCATTTGTTTGTTGAGACTTCTCCATCCGAATTTAAATGGCTACCTGTTAATGTGGGAAAATATATGGCGCCCAGCAAAAAAGACCATACACCTGCACCTTACATTTAACCTGCTGTATCTCTTTCTTGTGGCGTAATGGTTATTGTCATGGGAAGTGTAACCAACTCGTTACCCAAGTTCAAATCCTGAACGTGGCAGTTTGCATTTCACAAAAGAAAAGAAAGAAAAAAAAGAAAGAAATTGAAGAGAAAGAAATCAAAGAGAAAGAAAGAGAAGAGAAAGAAAAAGAAAGAAATCAAAGAGAAAGAAAGAAAAAAGAAAGAAAGAAAGAGAAGAGAAAGAAAGAAAGAGAAAAGAAAAAAGAAAGAAAGAAAAAAGAAAGAAAGAAAAAAGAAAGAAATCAAAGAGAAAGAAAAAAGAAAGAAATCAAAGAGAAAGAAAAAAGAAAGAAATCAAAGAGAAAGAAAGAAGAAAGAAAAAAGAAAGAAAGAGAAAGAAAGAAAAAGAAAGAAAAAAATAAAGAAATCAAGAGAAAGAAAGAAAAGAGAAAGAAAAAAGAAAAAAAGAAAGAATCAAAGAGAAAGAAAGAAAAAAGAAAGAAAGAGAAGAGAAAGAAAAAGAAAAAGAAAGAAAGAAATAGAAATGAAAGAAAAGCAAGAAATGGAAAAGAAAAAAAAGAAAGAAAATAAATATAAGAAAAAGAAAGGAAAGGAAGAAACAGAAAAGAAAGAAAAAATAAAAAATTACTGTCAGAATTTAATATAAACTGTTTAAATTCTGTTCTAAGCATGGGCCAAAGCGGAGTGTTGCATGTCATGGACTGCTCAGTCACTAGGGTTCCTTAAGCATCACAGGTCTCCACTCACAACCAACAGGTTGCACCATTGGGGGGTTACCCCTCTGCAGAGGTGCAGTCAGTTCATTTTACAGCCCCACCTGACAGGGCGGTAAAATTGCTGTCTGCACAAGTATTTTACCCATAGCTGTAGAGGGGACGCATTCATGCTTTTTTCAAGGGCATTAGTAAGATGTGAATGCAGATATTATCGGCAGCAAATTGCACTCTGCTGACCAACTCCATTCTCTCTTTACACTCACAGAGAAACTTCATCATCATCCTGTCGTGCTGTCAGCACGGATATCCATGACAATCTCTCGCCATCCCTCCCTATCACTCATTGCTCCTGGGAGATCCTCTGCGCAGCATCCAGCATCCACGTATAGTTGATCTATGTATGTTTTTACTGGGCGACTCACTCTGGCCTGCCCATGTGATGGCTTCCATAGGAGAATGTCACTTATGAGTTCATCCTTGCTTCTCCAGCAGTGCCCAGCTTGTCTTGTTCGCCTCACACGGAGGGTATGTGTGATATGGGGCAGGTGACCATACGGTTGTGTTCTCGTGGGGTGTTGTTTCCACGTCCTGTTTAATATTGCACGCAGCATTTTCGTGCAAGTCCCTGTCCTAATAAAACAACAACTTTTAGGCAAAATTCGACTTTATTCATCAACATAGTCTCCTTCTAGGGTGATACACTGATTCCAACACTTCTCTAACAATTCGATACCTTTTTTGTAGAACAATTTGTCTTTGACCTCAAAATACGCCTCAGTTTCCGATATCACTTCTTCATTGGAACCAAATCTCTTTCCTTGGAGCATTCTTTGAGTAGTCACTGGGGGCCAGATCTGGAGAATAGGGTGAGTGCAGAAGCAGTTCGAAGTGCAATTCATGTAGTTTTGCCATCGTGCAATTGACTTGTGAAACAGTGCATTGTCTTAGTGAAAGAGCACTTTTTTCTTCTTCATTTGTCGCTGTTTTTTGGCAATTTCTTCCTTCAAACACACCAATAATGCTATATAATATTCGCTATTGATGGTTCTTCTTTTCTCAAGGTAATTGATGAACAAAATACATTGCGCATCCCAAAATACGGAGGCCAAAACCTTACCTGCTGATATTTGCGTCTTTGGTCGCTTTGGACGGTTTTCACCAGCTGCTGTCCACTCAGCTGACTTCCAATTTGACTCCGGAGTGAAGTGGTGATCCATGTTTCATCCATTGTCACATACTTATGTAAAAACTCTTTTTTGTTGTGTTGAAACTGTTGCAAACAACGCTCCGAATCATCGACACATTCTTTTTGATCAACTGTGAGCAAACGCTGCACCCACTTTGAACACAACTTTCTCATTGATAAATGTTCATACAAAATGGTGAATACACTGCCTTTTGATATCTTCACCTCCTCTGCTATCTTACACAATTTCAATTTATGATCGGCCAAAAGGAGTTTGTGGAGTTTTTTGATGTTTTCCAGGACAACTGCTGAATTTGGGCAAACTGAACATTCAGCATCATTTGTGTCTGTACAAATGCATTTAAAGTCAACATAACACCTCTTAACTGTTGTTTCCGATGGAGAAAAGTCCGAATAACACTTATGAAGCCATTGCTTTGCTTGAACAGTATTTTTTTACCATCAGAAAGCAATGCTTTATCAACACACGAAATTCAGATTTTTCCATTGTTTTAAAAATTTGCAACAGTAGCTTCAATTAAATAACTGTAATTTGTAAGCTACTAATCCAATTAGGGTCACATTTTGACAAGTGTCATTTGAAGGTTAGTACTTTATACACATAATATGGATTTTTATTAGTGGCACCATCTACATATCAGGCCTGGGACTTATTGAGTGATGTGTTAATATATCATTTCAATAGTCATTATCATCATCATGTCATGCTAACAGCATAGATTTCCATGACTCTCTCACCACACGTCCCTATCAGTCATCGCTCCTGGCTGGTCCTCCTCACGACATCCAGTATCTGCTTAGAGCTGATCAATGTAACTCTTTGTTGGTCAGCCCACTCAAATGTGTGTCCGTGTGTAGGTGTCCACAGGAGAGCGTCATTTATGAGTGCATCCTTACTACTCCAGCAGTGTCTTGTTTGGCTTACTTGGATGGTTTGTGGGATAGGAGGGAAGTGGCTCCACAGCTGCTTTTCTATGTGGCACTGCTTCTAAGATTTCTATCTAACCCATTCTGTCCATAACTATCTATCTGTCTACCTCATTCTGTTCATATCTATCTATTTCATTCTGTTCATATCTATCTATTTCATTCTGTTCATATCTATCTATCTATCTATCTATCTCATTCTGTTCATATCTATCTATTTCATTCTGTTCATATCTATCTATCTGTCTATCTATCTATCTCATTCTGTTCATATCTATCTATCTATCTATCTCATTCTGTTCATATCTATCTATCTATCTATCTCATTCTGTTCATATCTATCTATCTATCTATCTATCTATCTATATATATATATATATATATATATATATATATATTTCATTCTGTTCATATCTATCTATCTATCTCATTCTGTTCATATCTATCTATCTATATATATCCGTTCTATTAATAACTATCTATCTATCTATCTATTTCATTCTGTTCATATCTATCTATCTATCTATCTATCTATCTATTTCATTCTGTTCATATCTATCTATCTATCTATCTATCTATCTATTTCATTCTGTTCATATCTATCTATCTATCTATCTATCTATCATTCTGTTCATATCTATCTATCTATCTATCTATCTATCTATTTCATTCTGTCATATCTATCTATCTATCTATCTATCTATTTCATTCTGTTCATATCTATCTATCTATCTATCTATATATCTATTTCATTCTGTTCATAATCTATCTATCTATCTATCTATCTATCTATATATCTATTTCATTCTGTTCATATCTATCTATCTATCTATCTATCTATTTCATTCTGTTCATCTATCTATTATCTATCTATTCATTCTGTTCATATCTATCTATCTATCTATCTATCTCATTCTGTTCATATCTATCTATCTATCTATCTATCTATTATTCTGTTCATATCTATCTATCTAATTCTGTTCATAACTATCTATCTATCTATCTATCTATCTATCTATCTATCTATCTAATTCTGTTCATAACTATCTATTTCAGTTTGTTCATAACTACCTCTCTATTTCCAACTGTTCAGATCTATCTATCTATCTATCTATTTTCTCACTGTTTTTTTTCTCTCACTTAGATGCATAGAAAGTTATTACGTCAGCTTTTGTGGAACACATATGTATAAAGATCTCTGAAATTATGTCTTGTCTGTGAATATTTCTCATGAGCGTGTCGTAGATTTCGTTAGACGTAAATTAAGAATTGTTGAGAGGAAGGCCTTTCCCGCCAATTTATGACATCTTATTAGATCTCGTGAAAAGGCGCTTCGAGCTTTCTCAGCGTAATATTTTATGAATGAGTGCTAAGAAGGCCAACAAAGCCATTATCAACAGCTGTAGACTTGCGTGAATGACTTTTCATTTCCTCCTCCTTTGTCTCTTTATATTTAGCTTTATTTTGTAGTATTACTACTATTTCTCCTTCCGTTCCATTTCTCACCATTTTCTTTTTTATGAATGAAACCAACACAGCCAGCAGCCGTTCCATTCGTCAACCAATCACAACAGGAACTTAAAAAAAAATAATAATATAAAATAAAAATAATGTCATTCATTTCTAAAGCAACTTCTTTTTTTTTATGAATGAATGACGAATGAATAGTTGCAATTTTTATCGGGGAGGGGAAAAAAGAAAAATGACTGTGTGAGAAAGTATATAAGAATGTATTGGCTAGTGGCTAAGCAGACATTCATTGTCTAAACGTTACAATTACACTACCAAGCAATTTTTCTCGGTATTTAAAAAAAAAATCTTTATTTTTGAATAGCCCTTCGGTAGAGCTTAGAATGCCAATACAATAAACTCTCAAACTGACCGAAAATAATAGTTAAAATATGTATTAAAAATAAATTACATATGTAATATTATGGTTATTTCCTATAAGTCTAACATAAACAAAGGGGAACCACTCTTGACTGATACATTATTTATTTCCCATTAAACTAACCCTAAACCCTAACCCTAAACTATAGCAATGCAATACCCAATTTGTCGTCTGCTACGAATTTTAAAAACTAATTAAAATTAATTAAATCTATTATTTAAGGTCAAACTTTTGTCTAAAACGATAAGTAGTACCATAATGACCATCATTAAAAAAAGAAAAATATCATTACATTAGAAATTTATTTTTAATATATTTAAAACGATTTGTTTTGGTCAATTTTGTTCGCCGACGCCATTTTGGTTCTTTTAAAGTGGTTTTATTGGCTTGTTTACAAATTTAATGTAACATTCGCGATTGCAAAAAAATTTACCAAAAATCAGGGAATTAGCCGATTTTAATGAAATTTTCAGTATTGATTCATCAATTAAGGAATTTTATAATGCATCAGTTATTTTATTTCAAAACTTTAATTAAATATTTTTCATAAACCCTAACCTTAACCCCACGTCTTCTTTTTCCAAGTAGATCAATAGATAATAAATAATTTATCAGTCAAGAGTTTGTTTATGTTAGACTTATAGAAAATAACCAATATTATTTACTTTTTTTTTTTTTTTTTTTTTTTTTTTTACTGGTGCTCATTATGTTACTACTTTTTGACTTGGACAAAAATTTGACCTTAAATAATTGATTTAATTAATTTTAATTCGTTTTTAATATGAAAATGAGCGAATAAATTGGCAGTGCCTCAGAACACAAAAAGGAGTGCACAGGGTTTGACACGAAACTGCACCTGTTAGTGAGGCTCCAGTTCTAGGGATTTGTAATGTGTGGAGCATGGGGATGGGCTGAAAAGTTCATATGATGACATATTTGCTGCTGCTGATGTTTTTGGATGGCTCCAAGCTCTGCAACACTAATAGAAGAAGTGTGTAGAAGGAGGACTATGTTGAAAAATAATCTTCATTTCATCACATTCCATGAGAGTATCTCGGTCAGCCTATGAACTTTTCAGCTAACCCTTGTACCTCTTTATTGCCATTACTACCAGGTCCACTCTGACCCAAAGTGGTAGTACATATTAGGGATACATCTATGGGGACAAGTTTAGCTCGTTCGTCTTGTATCTTATCCCCATTAAAGCTGGTTCTTTCTTCTTGTGGGCTGGTAACCCAAAATGAAATTTAAAGAACGAGAAAGGAACGAGAAAGAGACAAAGGCAAGAGGTAGTTTTATGACTTAGGCTTTATTGTTGGCCGTGGCAAGGGGATATCCTCTGGCCAGGAAATGACTACACTCAGTTGCGGCCTAAATTCAAATGACCGAAATATCCTTTTCCCCCAAAAGTCAGTCCTTTTTGTCGGACATGCGCAAAGGGTTCTTTATTTTATTTTTATTTTCAATTTTTTCTTGATCCCCACACATGTATGGGTAACAAAGATCTGTTTAAAATGATTTGTATTTGATAAGACCATTCTCGAAAAACGATTGCACAAAATAATGTAAATAGGAACGTACAATGAACACGATTCCTTAACTTCTATGCATAAAATAACCCTAGATAGGTTTTTGGGGTCGCAAGAGGTTTTAGGTTTAAGGCTAGCTGGTTATTCTTGGTGCGTATTCCTAGGGTTTACTTTTAGCCCTATCAAATTTGGTGGTTGTGCTGAAAGGATTGGTTTGGTTTGTTTTGTTTTACGGCATATCAACCTCGGTGGGTCATTTAATGCCGGCAAAGTTGTGAAATAAATTAATTCTTAATGCATAATACAATTTTGTTTATAAACTCATGTTTTTCTATTTAACTCATAGATGGGACCCTAACAGGTGCTACCACTCCGGGTCAGAGTGGACCAGGGAGCAATGGTGATGAAGGGGTGCTCCACATTCCCCAAACCTCCAAAACTGGAACCTCACCATCAGATAGAGTTTAACATCATTCCCAGGACATGTAGACCCTTAGTCACCGCCTTCTAGCACCCATATGATAAAAAGGGGTTGGGGCTTGCCATAAGAGCAATAGGGTTGGGAAAATCATATAGGTGCTAGGGCTTGACATGACCAGCCGATTGATTGGAGGGGGCCTCTCCGACTGACCGACCGTCTAGCCTAAGATAGGGCCAAAGTGGAGTATTGCAAGTCATGAACTGCTCATCCACCTGGGTTCTATCATTAAGCATCATGAGTCGCCACCCATGGCCAACAGGTGGCCCCATTGGGGGAGTCTTACCCCTCTGCAGAGGTGCAGTCGGTGCATTCTAACGCCCCACCGACAGGGCAGGCTGAAAGGAATTCAAGAAAGAGAAGGAAGAGACAAAGACAAAAGGTAGCTTTAGGATTTAGGCTTTATTCGTGTGTCATAGCGACCACATGGTAAGGAAATTCTTCCTGGCCAGTAGTAGTGTCTAGTCCCAGTTAAGGCCTAAGTTCAAATGGCCGAGAGATTATCTTGGGGGCTGGAAGTGGGTCCTTTTTCCTGCACATGCTTGGGGGGTTCTTCCATTCTGAAGGCTCATGGGAATTGTTATTTTTTTTGTTTTTTTAATTCTATTTTAATCCCCACAAGTGACAGGCCATTAAAATCAATTAATCAATCATTTGAATACAAGATTCTTAAACTCAAGTGTTGCATAGAGCCAAGTTCAAGTTGTAGTAGTAGTTGTCGTTAGAAGTAGTAATAGTCATTAGTTCAGAAACAACGTACTCAAGGCTTATAGTCACAAAGGGTTGTTTATTCCTTTCCGGCTCGTGGGTTCTTTTTCAGAGAGAAGGAAAGATAGAAAAAGAGAGAGCGGGTATGGTCAAATTATTCTATCTTCTAACATAGTATCATGTACTACTATCCCAAAAAAGAGCCGATTTTCTTCTTCTTCCATTTCTCATCCCAGGGGTGGGAGAGTCACATCCGGTTCCGGTCAAAACCTGGAACTTCTGTTTTTATTTTTAAATCTATTTCCAGGGTCATTCTTCGGTCATTGCTGGCACCCTGTTGTGTGGTTACTCTTCCAAACTTTAACCTTTGTTCTTATTTCTTTTTCTTCTCTTTCTCCAGAAATCTGATTACTGTTTTATTTTTCAATTCCCGAATTCCCCGTAGACCATAATAATTACGCTACACAAGGACTCAGAAGAAACATAGTAGGCAAAACGTGAAATCAGGGTTGTGTGACTTCCCTGAGTTATAAATTTTATTTTCCTAACCTTCCACCAGGCCGGATTAACACAACATTTGTCTCTTCTGTGGTACATCTGTTGGGACATTTTCTGTATTCTTTCTTCTAAATACCATTGGTATGTATATTATATATACTAGCAAGAATATGCACCCTCCAGGTGTAAGTATTTAATTTTTAATGTAATGAAATATATATCATTAGAAAGACTTATAATTTTAGAGATCAATAAGACCTAGTAATTATTTATAAAACTCAATTTTGTTAAAACCAGTATGCAAATTAACCATGCCATATATTATGTAAACCTTTATTTCTTAGTGATATATAAGACACATTGCAGGATTTTAAACGCACTAATAACATGGGCTGTTTTGAGACAAATCTCAGATTTTCATAGAGACTTTGTTAATAAATAAATTTATTCTATGTATTAATATTCATGATTTTGACTATAAATTAACTCTTAACATCCTGTTGAGAATTCCAGAGCCACATTCCTATAATGATTTATCTAAAAATGGCATTTTCATTTAAAGTTAACCTGAAATATTTCCCTTAAAATAAAGACTTCTAAATATATTTAATATTACATTAAAACAAAGGCTATCATTTAGGGTGGATTAGGAAAACAAATGTGACTTCTGACAGGGTGGAATGAGTTTGTATAGGACATTTAGAGTTAAATACTCATTGATAAACTTATACAATTCCTGAGGGTATTGTGACATAAGCAGTGATGTGATTTCAGTTACAGACAGACAAACACCAAATAAAATAAAAGTTTAAACATTCTTGTATGTACAAATGCGTTTATCTTGTTTTTTGACTCGGACTGATGAAATAGCGGATAGAATTTCTGTTTAGTTAACAATCCACTATCAAACATTTTGTATGATTTTCTATTTCTGTGTGTTGTCTGTCATCTCAGGTACACCTTCCTTATGCCAATGAGTTGACAAATCTATTTCCTCCTATGTTGAGAAACAAAACAAATTCCCTCATATTCTGTTGTGCATGTAAGTTGTCTGTCATCTCAAGTACACCTTCCACACCAATGTGAGTTTTCAAATCTCCCCCTTATCACATTATATATATTTGTCAACCCCTTCGCACGAGCAGGATGTGACACAAGGTCAATTTCTTAAGCGGAGTTTAACAGATTTTAATTCAGAGTTTTCCTTCTCCTAGTCTGGTTACCTAGCCATGATTAAAGAGACGAGTCTACCATGCTTTTTGCCCATAACTGGAGGGAGAACTGGATTCATACCTTTCCCAAAGGTATTAGCTGTTGTGTGATTTAATTCTCAATAATCTCAGTCAACCCCTCCTCCCACTACAATAAGTCATTGAAATAAGCAATTGAAACTTTTTTTTCATTTCATTTTTTTTTTATTAAAAAATATTTTTCAGATGAAATATTTAACATGGCACTGAAAATGTTTTTAAAAATCCGAAAACATTGGCATATATCATGCATAAAGAATAAATCCTCTAAATATTTTGTCATTTCATACCTTTAATTTCACATACATATGATATATAAAAGGTATATATATAATATATAAGATACACACACACACACACACAAATTACAACAACCTGCAGTTAGCTGCAATTAATTAATATCTTGATTAATTCAGTGGATTTAACCCTGAAGATCCTTATGGTGAAACTTGTGTATGTTATTTCTGTACACACTATGATAATAAATCCACTCTACTTACATAATGATTACTTTATATTTGTTATAACCCTGACTTATCTGAGTAACACTTATACCAACAAAATATTGAGACCAACCCAATATTTTTACCGGTAAGTCATCCCCTTTTACATATATACATGTATATATAGTTTAAATGTTGTATATTTTGGCAGAACAAGTTATTTTGTAGGCAGGTGTTGTTGAATCACACGGAATACTTCTTAATGATCATCAGTTAAATTTTCTGCAGTCTTCAGGTTATTTTTCTCAAGTCAGGATCCAGTTGGTATAGGATTGGACATACCACCACAACACTCTCCCATTGCCTTACATACAATCTATCCGATACTAGTGGCATAAAACAACATTTAATTACAAAACATTCAGACAAATTCACTTTCTCTGACATTAGAAAAATCCTCACTGAACATACTAAAATCATCTATGAAAATAACAATAAGAAATGCCTACAAATTCTGGAGGTGATATGCATAAAGAAACACACAAAAAAACTAACATTAATAAAATAGCATTCAATATAGGTCATAATATACCAAACATCTTTAATATCTAATACACTAATAATAACAACCCTCTAAAAAATAATAGACTCTCCTAATTTAAAAACAAAATAGATAAAGAAGAAGAGATTATGGCCCTAGGCGGTTCTATTCTGCTACTCTATCATCGTTGGGTCCAGTCGAATAGGGGGGAGAGAGCCCAAATGCTCACCTCGGCTCAACTCTGCCCAACTCCCCCCTCTGTAAACTCAACCAACTCAACTGCCAACTGAACTGAACTCGACTTCAACTGTTCTATATATATATATATATATATATAAAATCCCCCCCCCATCATCTCCTTGACCTGGTTAACCCTTGACTATTCTTTTGTTTGAAATAAATAACTAGAACAATCACAATACTAGCACAAAGTTGATTCCAGACTTTTAGTCTCCGGTATTAAAGACTAACAATAACTAGTACAATGTCCTTGTAACTAAAACCTTACTCTAAATAAATAATTTACATTACAAACAAAAACAAATCATCCCAGATTTTATATCATATGTGTGCCAAACTGAAAAGCACTAAATCAAAGTGCTACAGTGTTATTTAACAAGACCTGCTGTTGCATAATCTATGTGGTTGCATAGATTATTGTCAACCCCCTGTATTTCTGCAGGGATGGTATTTTCATGTCACTGGCGGCGGTTTTCCATGGAAAGTTACAGACTGTTGGAGACCTTTGAACCGAGATGCGGGAAAGCCAAGAATCATGTGATAGCTAGAGAACTGATCAGTACCAGCTTGGACATCAGGCAGAAAGCTGGGGCTCACTTGCACACGCGTGCTGTGTTTAGTTAAGTAAATAAAATTTTAAAGAAATAATATGGTGTTGTTGGTTGATGAATGTCTTGGCAAAAAAACTGACCAAGAAGAAGAAAATGAATCAAGGATGAACAACCAATAGGAACCTAGAAATAGAAGTCAACATAGAGAGAAAGAATAGAAATGACTAGAGATCACCAATGGCCAAAGAAGTAAGTAATGCAAGTTATGCATAGCATATCTCTGTTTACCTGTCTATCTCTCTCCCCTCTCTAGTAAAAGAACACTTGTGTATATACCCAACATGGGTATATGTGTATGAGTATGTAACACTGCCTACAATATATATATATATATATATATATATATATATATATATATATTGGAGCACTCTATGCCGGCCTTTACATACATACAGATGTGTGTATTAAAACAGTTAAAATCCCCTTCGCATTCTGTAGATGATGATAGCCTAGCGGTTAAGCTGTCCAACTGATGCTGAATCGATCGGATTTCAATCCCAGCTGTTGTAGGTAGATTACAAATGTCTAGCCACACTGAAGAGACTTGATAAGTCGAAACACGTGTCTGTGGATGACTCTATATATAAAGTAAGTAAAGTCAGCCTAATGTCGGTATCAGCCAGACAACAAGGGAGTCTATCCCCTTTTCAATAGCGCTAGGCCAAGGAAATTATTTTAGCATCTGAGGTGGAGTGCCACACATACTCCTCACTTTACCGCACAGGTCCCTGTGCTACTCATACGCTGAGTTGGCGAGGGCCAGTATCAAACTAGGAACCTTGTGGTTTCTAGCCGAACGCTCTATCGACTGAGTTAATATATAGCCCTTTAAGGGGCTATATATATATATAATATATATATATATATATATATATATATATGTATATATATTTTATAAAAAAGAAGAAGGTCCACAAAATGTATTATGTTCTCAGAAAAAATGTTTTATTCTTTTTATCTTACATACGCGACACGTGTTTCTGATCTGTTGTCTTCAGGCATTGAGTTATTAAATGACATATTCTGCCAAATTAATAACTCAATGCCTGAAGAAGACAACAGATCAGAAACACGTGTCGCGTATGTAAGATAAAAAGAATAAAACATTTTTCTGAGAACATAATACATTTTGCAGACCTTCTTTTTTATAAAATATTAAATTTTCTCCCATTAGAACCAGAATAACATTTTATATATATATATATACTTTGTTAATGTATATATATATATATATATATATACTTTTTAATGTATATATATATATATACTTTAATGTATATATATATATATATATATATATATACTTTTTTTAATGTATAATATATATATATATACTTTTTAATGTATATATACTTTTTTAATGTATATATATATATTATATACTTTTTAATGTATATATATATATATATATATACTTTTTATGTATATATATATTATATATATATATACTTTTTAATGTATATATATATATATATATATATATACTTTTTTAATGTATATATATATATATATATACTAATGTATATATATATACTTTTTATAATGTATATATATATATATATATACTTTTTTAAGTATATATATGTATATATATATATATATAATGTATATATATGTATATATATATATATATACTTTTTTAAATGTATATATATGTATATATATATATATATATTTTAATGTATATATATATATATATTATATATATACTTTTTTAATGTATATAATATATATATTATATATATATATATATACTTTTTTAATGTATATATATATGTATATATATATATATATATATACTTTTTTAATGTATATATATATATATATATATACTTTTTTAATGTATTATATATATATATATATATATATAACTTTTTAATGTATATATATATATATATATTTTTTAATATATTATATATATATATATTTTTTAAATGTATATATATATATATACTTTTTTAATATATATATATATATATATATATATATATACTTTTAATGTATATATATATATATACTTTTTTAATGTATATATATATATATATATACTTTTTAATATATATGTATATATATATATATATATATATAATACTTTTTAATGTATAATATATATATATATATATATATATATACTTTTTAATGTATATATATATATATATATATATATTATATATATATACTTTTTTATGTATATATATATATATATATATATATCTTTTAATGTATATATATATATATATATATATATATATATATGTAGCATAATAATAATATATATATATAATATATATATGTATATATGTATATAGTATATATATATATATATATACTTTTTTAATGCAAATAACATGAAAGATCTATCTGAAAATATCAGTACAGATGACATTCTCTTTTCTTTAAGAGAAATAAGATTATACCAAAAAATATAAATGTAAACCTGATCAATACTGACAAAAGTAACACTTCAATACGATCCTTGATAATGCTAACATATTGTTAAAAATATTAACTGTAAAAGTGTAAATATAGATGTACAACATACATCATTCCCTAACCTCTCGGTATATCTCTGGATGGGTTGATATGTCGTTAAAATCCGTCAGCCAACCCTATCTAAACCATTTTTAAAATTAAATTTTGAATCCTATAGATTTTAGTTCCTAAAAGGTTCAATTATTTGCAGGAAGCTTTAAGACATTGTCAGTCAGTAAGTCTGTAAGATGATAGCAAAATCGACAAGACGTGTGTGACAAGAAAAATGGAGAGAAAAAAAGAATAAAAAATTAATAGTAGTAAAATGTAAAAAAATAGAAGAAAAATGAGTGAAAGATAAAGAAAATGGAATTTAAAAAAAAAAAGGATGAGAAAATGGAAGATAATGAACAAGAAGATAAATTGAAAAAGAATTGGAATGAAATTAGTGAAAAAAAATAAAATAAATAAATAAAAGAAATCAGAAAGAATGAATGAAAAAAACCAAAATAAAGAAAAAAACTTAGATTAAGATTTAAAAAAAAAAAACACGGGGAAGAAAAGATGTCCCAGAAAATAAAAATTGTAAAAAGGAAAAAAGAAACAAAGAAAAAAAAAATCATTAAAAATAAAAGATATCTAAAAATAGAGGAAGACTGATAAGGACAGGAAAAAAGAAAGAAAAAAAAAAAAGAATTCACAAAATCGAATGAAAAAAGGAAGAATATAGTAATTGAAAGAAAATACAAGAATGAAAGAGAAGGGAAGAAAAGAGAACATTGGATAAAAAGAAAAATAGAAAGAAAAAAAAATGAAAAAGAAAGATAAATCAAAAGAAAAAAATTGACTGATAAAAGAAAAAGACTTATTTTTTACCTAGTTTCATATTAGGAAAATATCTTATTTAAATTTTGAGCAAGATATACAAAATATATATTGTTATGACTTTTATCTCTTATTATAATGGAGATTTGGTGTCTGTCTGTAACCAAAATTACATCACTGCTTATGTCACAA
>CM042151.1:31440607-31475607 GCA_023376005.1 Doryteuthis pealeii | reverse complement strand
CCCGGCTGGAAGTCACATTAGTTTTAACTAATCAGCCCCAAACAATAGCCTTTGTTTAAATTTAATATTAAACATATGTAGAAATCTTTGATTTAAGGGAAATAATAAGTAACTTTAGATGCAAAGGTCATTTTTAGCCATTTTTTTTTATATATCCTTATAGGAATGCTCTGGACTTAGAAAAATCTCAACAGGATGTTAAGAGTTAACTAGGTGAGGGGACAAGTTATAAAATCCGGGTCTTTGTTTTATTGTATTATAAATAGAAATTATGCTAGATTCCACAATTTTTCTTAGTTTTTTGTTGTGTATCCTAACTAACATTTTGGATTGTTTAGAATTAAAGAGGTGGTTGATTTACAAAATGTGTTTAATTAATGCATTATTCAATTGCCCGTTTTTTATGTCTCTCTTGTGCTCGTAGATTCGTTTTGTTGATATTTCTAGATGTCTCACCTATATACTGTTTATTGCAACCTAAATATTAGATAATGTATACACTAGTACCAGACCTTGTGTGAGTATGGTTGTTTTATTGTTGATAATATTTTTTATTGTTTTTGAGTAGTTTGTAACAGTTTTGATTCCTAAGTTATTGAAGTTTTTTTCAATAATGGTTGTGGCCGAATTATTGGGTAAGATAATGTATCTGTTTAATTGGTTATTAGTGGAAGTATTGCTTGTGGAATTTGTGGGAAGGTGTTTACAGCTGTGAATTTTGATGGATTTCTTCTTGGCACATCGTATGAATAGTTTTGGATATTGTAACTGTGTGAAAGATTTATCTATGTAGTCGAATTCTTCATCTAAAAATTTTTTGGTGCAGATCCTAAGGGCTTTTAGATAAAAACCAATGACTAAATCACTTTTTATTTTGGTGTTATGATGTGAATAGAAATTAATGTGGTCACTTTTATTTTTTGTTGTAAACTTTATTATTATTTATTAATAAGAAGAATATAAGAATTTATTATATTTATTAATTAGGTTTTGTTGTAAACTTTAAATGTTCAAAAGCGTCTCAAAAATTTTAAAAAAAAATTCTTTTTTCAAACACTTCTAAATTCTCTGTATTTTGACCATTTTCACTTCAAATATCAAACTTCTTGCCCTGAAGAAGACTGTTTTTTGTATACTTAGAAATTTTACATTTTTCTATTATTATTATTTTATTTCATATCTAAAATAGTAATAGATAGAATACAATGTGTACATGGACAAACTCTCGACCGAAACATGTGTTGGCATTTCATTAAACCATTTTTATCCATTCAACAACATATATATATATATATATATATATATATATATATATAGTTCTGGTCTTAATTATTGACACCCATTAAATTTCAGTACATAATGTAGAATATCTCCTGAAAAAGCCAAAAAGTAAATCTAATGAAACAGCTTTAGTCCATTGATTAATAAATAATACTTGATAAAAATGAGCAAAGGATAAAACAATAAGTTTATATAAATTTGGTTATTTCCCAATTATTTCTGAAGATATAGCAAAAAAATGAAAGGGTGCCAATAAGGTTGTCCAAGATTGTACATCGTATTAGTAATTCTTAAGAAAACCAGACTGAGTTCCTACAGAGCGTTCAAACACACAGACAGAATCGAATGCATCGCACTGATAGGACAGGCACTTTGTGGGGCACTGTGACAAAATAGAAAAGGAATGAAGAAAGAAGAAAGAATGGGAAGAATAAAAATATTTTTTTTAAAAGTACAAAAAAAGAAAAAAAAGAAAAGAGAAAAATAAAATAAAATGTCTTGAAAAATGAAAAAAGAAATGAAATGAAAGAGAACAAAAAAAAAATAAAATAAATGAAAGGATTAAAAAAAAAGAGGAACAAAGAAGAAAGGATGGGAAGAATAAAAATAATTTTTTTAAAAAAGTAAAAAAAACCCAAAAAAACAAAAAAAATGAGAAAGAAAAAATAAAAATTCTAGAAAACTGAATAAAGAAATGAAATGAAAGAGAACAAAAAAAAAAAAAAAATGAATGAAAGGAGGAACAAGAAGATGAAAAAAAAAAGATGAACAAACGAACAAACAAGCGAACGAACGAACGAACGAAATGAACCCGGCAGAAGGAAATCAATAGAAAATAAAGAGGAATTTAGCAAAAATGAATAAGCGAGAGAATAAAAAAAAAGCATAATGTAAAAGTAAAAGTGACGCAAATAAATAAAAAGGAAGCAGAAAATATTTAAAGATTTTTTTTTAAAGAAAGAAGACAGAAGAAATAAAATAAGACAAAATGACACTCCAACCCACTCCCAATAAAAAAAACAAAAAACAGATAAAATCATAGAAAGTGTATGCAATTAAAGAAAGAAAGAAAGAAAAGAAAGAAAGAAGAAAGTTGAAAAGATTTGCTATTCTTGTATCTTCTTTCCAAGTTGCTTGCCAATCACACAGACATTGAATAAAGTGTCAGGAAGATCCTCCCCTAACCCCAAAAAACACACACACCTTGAACAAATATTGTGGCTTAAAAAAAAAAAAAAATTAAAGAAATAATTTGGCTAATCTTATTTAGTCGCATGTTTATCTATCAAATCATATTTATGCAATTTATTGCGGAGGGAATAGAATTTTTATTATAATTAATTGCAAATAAATAAATAAGGGGAAGTACTCTATAGTTAGCAGGCATAGCAACATTTTTGTTACCAATGGTACACACAGAGGCTGAGTAATATTTTTTCTTTATTTAAGTAGCTCAATGTAAGGCATTTTCTCTAATGGTACACACAGAGGCTGAGTGATATTTTTTCTTTATTTAAGTAGCTCAATGTAAGGCATTTTCTCTAATGGTACACACAGAGGCTGAGTGATATTTTTTCTTTATTTAAGTAGCTCAATGTAAGGCATTTTCTCTAATGGTACACACAGAGGCTGAGTGATATTTTTTCTTTATTTAAGTAGCTCAATGTAAGGCATTTTCTCTAATGTACACACAGGATGAGTAATATTTTTTCTTTATTTAAGTAGCTCAATGTAAAGCATTTTCTCTAATGGTACACACAGAGGCTGAGTGATATTTTTCTTTATTTAAGTAGCTCAATGTAAGGCATTTTCTCTAATGGTACACACGGAGGCTGAGTGATATTTTTTCTTATTTAAGTAGCTCAATGTAAGGCATTTTCTCTAATGGTACACACAGAGGCTGAGTGATATTTTTTCTTTATTTAAGTAGCTCAATGTAAGGCATTTTCTCTAATGGTACACACAGAGGCTGAGAGACATTTTTTCTTTATTTAAGTAGCTCAATGTAAGGCATTTTTTCTAATGGTACACACAGAGGCTGAGTGTATTTTTTTCTTTATTTAAGTAGCTCAATGTAAGGCATTTTCTCTAATGGTACACACGGAGGCTGAGTGATATTTTTCTTTATTTAAGTAGCTCAATGTAAGGCATTTTCTCTAATGGTACACACGAGGCTGAGTGATATTTTTTCTTTATTTAAGTAGCTCAATGTAAAGCATTTTTTCTAATGTACACACACAGGCTGAGTGATATTTTTCATTATTTCAGTAGCTCAATGTAAGCATTTTCTCTAATGGTACACACGGAGGCTGAGTGATATTTTTTCTTTATTTAAGTAGCTCAATGTAAAGCATTTTTCTAATGGTACACACGGAGGCTGAGTGATATTTTTCTTTATTTAAGTAGCTCAATGTAAGGCATTTTTTCTAATGGTACACACAGGGCTGAGTGATATTTTTTCTTTATTTAAGTAGCTCAATGTAAGGCATTTTCTCTAATGGTACACACGGAGGCTGAGTGATATTTTTTCTTTATTTAAGTAGCTCAATGTAAAGCATTTTTTCTAATGGTACACACACAGGCTGAGTGATATTTTTTCATTATTTCAGTAGCTCAATGTAAGGCATTTTCTATTGGCTGCTCATTGACCAATTCAATATTGATGTATAGAAACTTTGCTAGGAGGCTTCACCATGGTGTAGGAGCCCCCCCAATCTAAAAAAAACAAAACCAAAATAAAACACACACCCTGAACAAATATTGTAACTTCACAGTGGTGCAGGAGCCCACCAATCTACACCCCTCCCCCCAAAAAACACACACATTGTGGCTTAAAACAAAAATGAACAAATAATTTTGCCCAACATCTTATTTAGCGTCATGATTATTTATCTAATCATACTTATGCAATTTATTACGGAGTGTATTGAATTTATAATATAATTACAGCTCTGTGCAGTAAAGTTCCAGTCAGCCTTGTCCCAGTCAAAGTGAGCATTGATGGGTCAAAGTCAGAAAACAGCACTGCTCACGTGACTTTCGGAAACATTTTTTCACGCTCAGAACATGGAATAAACTGCCCACGTCTGTTGTAGGCTGCCGAAGCACTGAATCTTTCAAAGCCTCCATGCTTCCTGTAGTCCGCCGACACTATATACCTGATGCCACTCTCCACATACATATGCACACACGCGCACACATACATGCATATTACTACTGTAAACTGTTCATGTTCCTGACACTAATACATTATTCTGTGTACTTGACATGAGACTTTGATGAGTTGTGGTGCACCTGAGCACTGTACACAATAAATTTCATTATTTATTTTTATAATCTCCCTGTATTAAAAAGATGCTAAATGTATTCATTTATATATACCGGCCCTCGCCAACTCAGTGTATGAGTAGCACAGGGATCTGTGTGGTAAAGTGAGGAGCTGGTGGTAGGTGGGGCACTTCACCTCAGATGCCAAAAACAATCTCCTTGGTCTAGCGCTAGTGAAAAGGGGATAGACTCCCTCGCTGTCTGGATGATACTGACATTAGGCTGCCCGACGACAACGATATACATACTGAGTAGGAGGGAGTCTTTCGTGGTGCTGGACTGCACAGTAAACAAGTCATGGTATTATGTTTACTTTTGGACTTGAGAAAGGTATGAAACCCCTCATCCACCATCTATGGGATAAATAGTACCACTACTGTTCTTCTCCAAGGATGGCTTTGGCATTAAATAACTCATCAAGGTTGATATGCCATAAAACAAAGAAACCAATGTACTGAGTATGTATAGAATATATGTTTGCATACCTGGCATCATGATTCCTTACGGCACAATCTATATATTAATACGGTTGTTCCTAAATCTTCTGTCCGTTATCATCCTGAAACATCCTCTGGTTAAAAATTAGACCGTCCAAATCATCCAAGATGCAATACAAAAATGTGAATACAGATTATCTGGTGTCGCTTAATCGCAGATTTCTTATTTGTCCCAATTTTTTTTCACCCAATTTTAAAAATTAAACATTCCAAACGTTCATTTGCACGTTATTCGACATTGACAAACGCACCTGCAACCAACGACTTTGCTCAACACAAAGATTTTACCCAACACTAAGGAATAACCTCTGCTTAACACAAGGGATCTCCACTGTAAAGTGCTCTTACTTGAAGCCTAAAATGGCCACAAAAATCGTAACAGCATTAGTTAGGGCAGCCTGTCTACGAGAAAGAAAAATCTGAATTTGAACTCATTGTACGGTTGGATAGTTAAATTCGATCGGGTAACAGAACCAAGTGTTGGAGTCCCCAGGCCAATCCGACGTCGCATTCAACTTTGTTCTGGCAATTCCCACGGTTCTGCTTATGCCAGATTTAATATTTTTAGTATTTTATCTTCCAAACTTTTAGACGTTTCCAATTTTTTACTGTCAAAGTTTAATTTGGATAGTACATTGATATGTGGAATAAAGTAAAATTGAAATGAATTGAAGAAAAAACAAAAGAAAAGAAGTTACATGTTTGTTTTATTTGTAATATTGAAATTGTGAATTGCAGAAGATATTTCGGTAATTTTGATCTTATGTCATACAGGCCTCCTGCCCTAATTTACACTATGTTGTAGTGAGCCAGCATCAGGCGAATATCCAGCCCAACTTTTTTCCCACCGAGTCGTGTTTTTGTCACTTTTATTTTTGTATATTATTTATTGCAAAGACAAGAGTAGGATTTATTTGTAATGAAATAGCTCCTTTTGATTTTTGTTTCATTTTGTGGAAATTCCACAGGTCCTGCTAGTACAATACATTTATCGTCACTATCTTACTCTAATGACTTGCACTGAATGGAGTCAGCCAGGGTTGCAAGGTTTGGACAGTGATTACTGGTAGCCAGCCTCTTCCAAATGATCACCAGTCACGGTGGATCAGTACTTGGCTGGTTGGTTGGTTGGTTTTTGGCATATCAACCTTTTGGGTCATCTAAGGCCAAATTAAGTCATTTTTGATAAGCAAAGGGTTCAGGTTGCTTACAGTACCTGTTGTTGCTTAAGAGGTCACCCAATTAAGTAATCAACAGGTTCATCACTGCTTAACTTTGGTGATCTTGTTTTCAGTGCAACTTGACTGTAATAACAGTAAGTAAAGTCGTCGGGGCGGCCTAAAGTCAGTATCAGCCAGTCAGCGAGGGAGTCTATCCTTTTCAATAGTGCTAGACCAAGGAGATTGTTTTGGCGTCTGAGGTGGAGTGCCACACCTACCATCAGCTCCTTACTTTACTGCACATATCCCTGTGCTACTCATATGCTGAGTTGGTGAGGGCCAGTATCAAACTAGGAACCTTGTGGTTTCTAGCCGAATGAACAGTACTTGGACTTAATCTTATTATAATGGAGATTGTGTGTCTGTCTAACCGAAACTATATTACTATTCAAGTCACAATTCCCTTAATTATTTACATATTTACCTCACATTCTCCATGATTTCATCTTTTATTTAAAACCTCAGTTATTAATAAAATTGTTTAACTGTTGCCCATACCTACATACTAGGATATTTACCACATACCTCACGTGTATGGGTTAGGCACAAGGCCCTATTAACGTGGGACCACCCACAAGCCGAGACTTGCCTCTCATCCCACTTATGAGGGTGTGACACAAGGACATTTTTATGTGGGCCCACCCACAAGCCGAAGCTCATGGGTGGTAGGCACAAAAAATGCGTTGATCCCATTGGCATTCCCCCTCAAGGAGGATGCCTCAAGCACTGGGCAATAAACCCAGCCCTGCCCCTTTAAATCAAGGGGGCAGGTGTTGCCTGGGGGGATGGCTCCCTGGGATCAACGAGCTTAACTTGTAAGGTCCAGCAGCCGAAGGTCACTGGACCCCCCCGGTCGAAACCGGAAGTTCAATATGTTGGACATATCAACATACTAATAACATGCAAGTGTATTTATATATACAACAAAAAAACAGTTTATAGTGTGGATGAGAATAATAATTTGCATATTGATATTAAAAATTTAATTTTAATAAATATGTGCTTAGTATTATTGATTTCTAATTGTTTGGTTTTATCTTAATGAATATGCGCAAAAATCCTGGAGATAAATCTTAAAAGAAATCCATTAAGAAGAAATAACTGCAATTTTATTCTTTGCTTCCTATTTTAACTTAATAGTTAAATTAGGAAAATTTAGCAATAAAAGATGGGGGTGAAGGAAGAGCAAATTTTAGTAGTTCTATTTTTTGATTATACCTGCTCTATACCCGGAGGGTGCATATATTTGCTAGTAAGCACTTTATATATATATATATATATATATAATATATATATTTACCAACCCCTCCGCACAAGCAGGATGTAACACAAGGTCATTTTCTTAAGCGGAGTTTAACAGGTTTGAATTCAGTTTTCCTTCTCCTAGACTGGTTACCTAGCCATGGTTAAAGAGCCCAGTCTGCCCTGCTATTTACCCATGAATTGGATTCATACCGTACCCATGTGAAAAAGCTTTGTCAAGGAATTGAACCCGGGTCGACAAGTCCTTTTCCTACAACTGACCATTAGATCTAACGCGCCTCGAGGCTGACTTGAATAAACAAGGAAGATAGATGATTGGCTAACATCTATAAAAAAAGAAAGAAAATCTTTTTTTTATGTAAATAACAAAGGGAATTGCGACTCGAGTAGTGACAGTTTCTATTACAGACAAACACACAATCTTTATTTGTATTGTGAACAATACATAACTTTTATGCTACATTTTATTGTCTTCAGTTTTTCCTTTTTGTTATTTTATGTTCTTCGACTGACCGTTTGGTTCTTTTCACAAGTGAGAAGGCAGAATATATACATACATACACACAAAAATAACAAAGACAACAAGATGCTTATCAAATTTATTTATTTTTAATTTCAATTATATAATTTCATGTGGTCAAAGTTCTCATAGCATTTTTTTTTTTTTTTAAACCTATGGGCTTTCTGCTAGTAGAATAATAATAATGAAAAAGATACATGAATAGATAGTTTAATCAGTTGTATGCAATTATGTCTCGAAATCCGTACCCAACAAATCGTTTGAGGCCTCCGATTGGTTAAAAAGAAAAAAAAAAAAAGGCATCATGATTCTTCAAGAGTCCCCACATAAACATTTTCTTCTTTTAAATATTTATATCCTTACAACTTGTAGAATTTTACAAGGATGTGAATGTACTTACAGTTACAGAGAGTAGACAGCTCATATTAAGTACTGATAATTCCAGTTTTCTTCCCCCAAATTTCATAACCTGTATTAAAAAAAAAAAAAAAAAAAAAAAAAAAAAAAAGGGGTCTATGGCACTGACTGGCCATGAATACACAGAAGCAACCCTAACCTGAAGAACGGCAAGGACGATTTAAAAAAAATAAATCCAGTGAATTTACGGTTCCAGGTTGGGGGGGCAGGTTATAATTTTTATTTTATATTTTTTTTTACACATTTGTTTTCAAATGTTTTAATGAAATGTACAAAACAGGTGTGGGTGTGTCCAGTTGAGTAGTTGCACATACCAATAAAACAAACATTGCAGGTTACCATTTGGGTCCTATACAAAAAGGATACACCTGAATGAAAGATTTTATTGTAAAAATTTAATTGGCAAGTAGAAAACAATGTACAAGTGTTTTCCAGAAAGAAAAAAAAAAAAATCCAGATAGGTATAGACCCTTGTTTAGCAGGGAAGGTTGCTCAGTTGGTAAACACTGAAATAAGATTTTGAGTTTTCATTCATTCAGAATGAGGTTGGTTGGTTGGTTTTGTTTTACGGCATAATCAACCCTTTTCAGGTCATTTAATGCTGAATCAAGTCATTTTGATAAACAAATTGGTCACCCAATTAAGTGTAGACCAAGCTCATTGCTGCTTAACTTTGGTGATTCAGCATTACTTGACTAATTCATAATCAGGGAAAAATACCTACCCAAAATCAGTTTTTCAATGATTTTACAACCGATTTAAGTTGTGAGGGAACCAAAGAGTGTTGAAAAAAAAAAAAAAAAAAAAAAAAAAAAAAAAGGAATCTTGACCAAGGTAAGTTATCTCTGGGTTTGAAACCTTACCAACAGCTTAAAAAAAAAAAAAAGGTAAAGCCTCAACCAACTTGCTGTCTGCTGCAGCACTTATGAGATTTAAAAATCTGAAAAAAGTAAACGACTTAAAATGAACAATACCCTTTCACTTGTATTTGTACTTCCAAAGTTTTAAGTAAATGCAAACCTTTCTTGTAGGCCAGAAGACAAGGTTTTCTTCTCGGAGATAAATCTGCGTCTCCTTTTCCAGTAGCAATTATCACCTGTTAATATTTATTAAAAGGGCCAGGTTACTTTCCCTAGTTTCTTTATCTGAAACTGACCACTTGAGCCACCAAAATACACTGCGCATATTTGAAATGTACCCCCCCCCCAAAAAAAAAAATAATCTGTAACAACAGAGAAAGAGAGAAAAAAAATTTCTGAGCTTAGGGTAGCCCTCTGTCTGACAATATTATTTACACAGTTAATATACCATTGAATTTATTTTATTATTTGTTAAATTTTTTGTATTTGCTTAATACAGTGTAGACCAGGGGTGCCCAATACGGTGATCACGATTGGCCAGTAATCCACAAAGGTAGTGCAGGTAATTTATACACCCTCCACCCATTTTTTTTTTTTTTTTTTTTTTTTAGATGTTAGCCTATCATCTATCTTTATTTATGCAAGTCAGCCTTTTCCAATATGAAGATTATTAAGTTCAAGCACTACTCCACCATGACTGATGATCATTTGGAAAACCTGCTTGAGGCTGGCCACCAGACCTCACAACCCTGGCTAACTCCATACAATGCAAGTCATCAGAGTAAGTGACCATGAATATTGTGTGTCATAAGGGTCCATGCAATGATGGAATGTACCAGAGCATATATTCTATATACAAAGTATACTCAGTACATTGGTTTCTTTGTTTAATCAACCTTCTTAGGTTATTTAATGTCAAAGCCATCCTTGTAGAAGAACAGTAGTGATACTATTTAACCCATAGCTTGGGAGATGAGCGTATTAATCTAAAAGTGAACATAATACCGTGACTGGAGTTTGAACTCGTTTACTATGAATTTGCAATCCAGCACATTAGCCATTACACCACAGGACTCCTTTCTACTCAGTAGATATGTAAATAAATACATTTAGCATGTTTTTATTTTTTCATGTTTTTATTTTTTATTTTTTTTTTTTTTTATTACAGGTAGATCATTTTGCCCCAGTCATTTTAAAAGTAGCTCATAAGCTGAAAAACAGTAGGCACCCCTGATGTAGACTGACCGTGGGTCATTTGGAGAAAATCACTATCCCTGAATGGGGATGTTGGAATATTGGCCATTGGAAAAAAAGAAAAAAAAAAAAAGCCGTAACCTTAGCAACCAGCAAAATCTAACCCCTAGCCCAATCTTCCTCTTTAATGGGCCACAATTCACTGGTCTCAAAATGGTCTTCAAGAACAGTGTGCGCATATAAACTTAAAATCGCCCTAAGCATTGGGCATAAGTAAAAGAAGATGTAAGAAGTGTTTGATCTGAGCTGGGATTCTGCATATGCAGTAACAGTATGGCATTATAAAAATAAATTAATTTATACTTATGTGCTTTCTATAGATTTTTTTTTGGGGGGGGAGGGGTAGTTGAGGGTAGGTATTGGAGGTGGGGAGTAGAAGAAGAAGAAAAAAAAAGTTTGAAGTTTTTTTTAAGCCTTATGACCGAGCCAATTAAAGCCTAAAACAATTCTCAAATTTTTATATAACCCTCCATAAATCAAATTTCTGTATAGTGTAGTTGTTCACATCTGATACTGGGAGCGGGAGTAAGAGGGTAGGATGAGTACTCTCCAATCCAAAGTAAATAATGATTTTTTAAAAATTTTTCTCCTGAGAAATTGAAAACCAGATAAAGGAGACCCTAAATTGAGAATCACTGGTTCATGGGCAGCTTTTGGCAAATGAAATTAGTTCATTTTTTAAAATCTTAATTTCATTTAAAAAATTTTTTTTTTTATACTCATGATGAAACAGACAGAACAGAGTTTGGGACCCTAAGTGATAAAAAGGTGTTTTCAAAATAAATAGAGCAAAGGATGGCGTCTTTTTATCCACAAATAGACGCCATTTGATTACCAATTGAAGTTCCCAGTGTTGACAATAGAATGTTGTTTGTTTTTTTTTTTTATTTTTTTTATTTATTTATAAGTAGTAAAAACAAAATTAAAAGAATAGAACATAAAAAATAACAAATAAAAAAAAGACATGCAGGATCTCAGGTGCAAAGATTTTGTGCAAAGGCAAATGTTTGTTTTTTTTTTTGGGGGAGAGAGGGGAATAATTTTTTGTAATTTTAGAAAGAGGGGGGAGTGAGTTGGGGCAAGCCCAAATAACCTTGTGATAAGAGACATTATATATATATATATATATATAATATATATATATATAAAAAAAGGAAAAAAAAAAAAAAAAAAAAGAAAAGAAAAGGATAAACTTCATTTCTTAATGCATAGGGTGACCCCACCTCCACCCCCAAAAAAAAACACCCTGACTTTCAATAAAAAAGTGTGCAAGGCATTTTTTTTTTTTTTAATGGTCACACTGTTTGAGAGGGGAAGAAAGTTATTTTCTTTTTTTTTTAGGAGGGGTGGGGAGTGAGTGAGGGCAAGCCCCAATAACCTTATAAGAAATTATTATTAATTAAAAAAGAAAAAAAAAAAAAAAAAAAGAAAAGGGGATAACTTCATTTCTTAATGCATAGGGTGACCCCCCCCAAAAAAAAACACCCCGACTTTTGGTAAAAAAAGTGCGTGTGGGGCACTTTTTTTTTTTTTTTTTTTTTTAAACAGTCACCCTGTAAAAAATATTTTTGTTATAAAAAAAAAAACAAAAAAAAACAAATAAACAACAAATAGTTGATTACAAATAAAAGAAAAATTTTAGGGGGGAGAAAATTTTTTTTTCTTAATGACATTTATGTACACAAAATGGTTTTGTTTTTACTTCACAACTATTATTTAATTCCAGTAGCATGGACATCATTGAAATAAAATGTCTACATTTGATGGTTTCCACAATGCATATTTGTATATATTTAAAGATATAACCAGAACAGCAGCAGTAACAACCAAAGTAGCCAATGATAGGAATAACAAGAAATCCATCCAGCCAGTCCAACAAATTTTGTTACTCTTTATGCAAAAACTACACTTATATTTTAGACATGTTCACACAGTATAAGAATCTACTTATATGTAAAAACACAATATGACTTTTAGGTCTCGAAACTTGGTCTTAAAATATAGTTTGCTTGTTTTGTTTTACGGCATCATCAACCACGGTGGGTCTAAGTACCGGCAAGGTTTTGAAAGATTCGTAGCGATAGTTTTGAAGAAAATTTTTTTTAAACATAATTTTTTCTATTTAACCCATAGATGGGACCCTAACAGGTACTACCACTTTGGGTCAGAGTGGACCTGGGAGCAAGGGGAATGAAGAGGTGCTCCACATTCTCCAGACCTGGAACCACACCATCAGATAGAGGTGAATGTCATTCCCAAGACATGAAGACCCTCAGCCATCACCTTCTAGCACATGATAAAAAAGGTTGTGGCTTGCCATAAGGGCAATAGGGTTGGGATAATCCTGCTAGGGCTGGAAATGACCAATCAATCGATTGGAGGGGCCCTCTCTGACTGACTGCCTGTCTAGCCTAAGTAAGGGCCTAAGTGAAGTCTTGCATGTCATGGACTGCTCATCCACTAGGGTTCTGTTCTTAAGTTAAAATATAGTAATGACAAATTCTGCTATGGTAAAAAAGAGGTATTATCTCATAGTGGTCTGTTCATGTCTGAAGCCACCCTTGTGCAACACCATGAAGCCAAGAGGTCCAGAAGAAAGCGGTGGCAACAAAGCACCGGCACATCAACATCTTCAGGGACAGCGTTCACATGCGACATCTGTAGTTGAGAATGTTTTCCAAACATTTGACTTCAGTCACAGGAGGCACTGAAACTTCAGGGATACAAGAATTATATATAGTCTTCCGAGACTCCCATGACAATGAATGATCTGATATCAGATATCATTTATGTTATAACAATGGAATTATTCCTTTTGTTAAAAAAAAAAAAAAATAAATAAATAAAATAAAACAACCAAGTTGTAATAAAAAAAAAAAAAAAAAAAAATTTAAAGCTTCAAATTTGATGGACCAAATGATTAATTGATACAGCCAAAACATAGCCCCACCCCAAAATCACATTTCATGATTTGTTATATTTATTGTATTGTTAACCTTTGACCCAAATTTGGTCAATTTGAACCTGTAGAAGTATACTAAAAGAATTATATATATTACAGAATTTCTTATACACAATGATGAGTGCTCTATCTTCACAGATGATTGCTATCTCTTGATTCTCAAGCATCATCTGAATTTACACTTTCTCTTCAACACACTCAGAGAAGAGATAGGAACAGATACTACACTTGGACCCAAGTCAGAAGGACAGGGAGCTACAGGTGATCCAAGACAGATACTACACTCTGATCCCAAGAAGTATTAACCCTAACGTAAATAATCGCCTTTTTTCTCTTTTTTTTTACAGAAACTAGTTGGTTGGATTTTATGGCATGTCAACCCTTGTTAGGTTATTTTATGCCGACGACATTGTTTTATTCATTCTTCATGGGTACTCAAAATCTTTCAAAAAACTCAATTTAAAAAAAAAAAAAAAAAAAACTCATATTTGAGCCAGATTGGTTAACTTAGAGCATAACTACCTCTACCAACCTGTTTACCAAACTACCTATTGAGTATATTTATTGCTTGGTCATTCATTCATGACAAGGATATTCTGCTTGTAATTTAAGGAAATAAAAGCTAAAGTATTATTTCACTGAAGTTTTTGGAGATGAGGCTTAATAATTTGTATCATTTAGATTTTTGGACTTGTTCACATATTTATTGTTATATACCCAACGCCTCATCCGCTGTGGTCTCCGGTGTTTCTTTTCAAACTCAGGAAACTTCTCATCGAACTCTCGACACAACCGATATAAGGGTTGAGTTATAAACATTTTTTCACGCTCAGAGTTGCAGAGGCATGGAATAAGCTGCCTGCATCCGTTGTGGGCTGCCGAAATACTGCAACTTTCAAAGCTTCCATGCTTCCTGTAGTTGGCCAACACTATACCTGACACTCCCATCCACACACATATGCATGCACACGCATACATACATGTATATTATTAATGTACGTGGTTCATGTTCCTGACATTAATACATTATTCTGTGTACTAGACATGAGACTTTGATGAGTTGTAGTGCACCTGAGCACTGTACACAATACATTTCATTATCATCAATAATCATCTGCAGGTTGCATGTTCAATCCTGACTATGGGCAAAAATAACAGAATGCCTTAACAAAGCTTAACACTTGTACCTGGTCGTTAACCATGACCGGGTAAAAGTGTTATAATCCACCCCAATGGATTAAATAATGGGTTTGGTTCGATGTTCCATGCGTGCCCCAGAGTTCACAGGATACATTGGCTGAAACATTGTGTAAATAACAATAAAGATGAGGACAACAGTATGAAAAATCTAAATAATACAAAAAAAAAAAAAAAGTAGCTGAATTTCAACATGACTAAATGTTTTCACATTAAGAATAACAAGATGGATCTGTTTATGGGATTCACAACACTGGCTACTTTACTGCCAACTTTTGTGCGTGTGTGTGTATATATATATATATATATATATATATATATAATATACCAAATTTGTTGGTAAAACCCTGCAGTAAGAAAAAACCCAGCAAATAGTTTGATTGTAAAAAAATCACACTACCAAACATCACCTGGGGAGGGAGAAAAGGAAAAAAAAAAAAAAAAAAAAAAAGAAGAAAAAGAAAAGACCAAGATAGTCATACCAACCGAAAATAATCCGTTGATACTATAATACTTGGCCAAAAGAAAAAACCGCCAGGATAATCTAAACCTAAAAAGTAAAGAGTGCTCAATACCTAAGTAGAGCAAATAAAGTTAAACCTAATGAGACGATATACCTACTAACAGTTTCGCTTAGTGCTCTTCAGATCTTTGCCCTGAAGAGCACAAAGCGAAACTATTAGTAGGTATATCTGACTCATTAGGTTTAACTTTATATATATATATATATATATATATATATATATATATATATATATATATATATTACACACACACACAAAATACATAATGTGGAAAGACTCAAAAGTAGGATATAAAACTTGTTTCTTTTTAAAATTTTGACAATGATATTTTTTTTTACCACTCCTCACAAAACTTCAGCAGTTCTTTTTCTTTTTTTCCAAATTTTTTTTTTTGCTTTCTTTTTTTATTATCATCTCTATATTTTCAATCCCACCCTCAGTCCCGAGTTGTGAGGTTAGATAGTTTTAAGCTGACACCCGGATCTTTCAGGATCTCTGTGAGATGCCATGCTTTATTGGCTTCATACCACAGGAACTACCACAGGAGGAAGACCACTTGGGAGACATGGGGTAGGACCTGGAACAGCTGTAGCCGTTGTCCCCTCTCTGCGAGCATGGGGAGCTCATCATTGGGGGAGGTGATCGCTGAGACATCTGACGAGGGCATATTGCTGCCATTGATGCTGGCGAAATGGTCGACAGTCTGTTAGACATTGGCTGATGGCTCGGTGGCATTCCGCAAGGAGAGAGTGGTGGGGACATGCAACTGCAGCTGCACCCACAGGACATGGGCGGCGGTGAAGGAGACGGTGGAGGAGGCGCACGGTGGTGATGATGCTGCTGCTGCTGAGGTTGCTGCTTGTAACTGGGAGGAGGGCTGTCCAAACTGACCCCGGCTCTAGCCAGTTCTTCGCTGCTATGGCTGCGTTCATGTTTCTTCATATGCACCCTCTGGGGGAAACTCTTGCCGCATACGGCACAGGTGAAGGGCTTCTCACCGGAGTGGGTCCTCTGATGAATTGTCAGGTGAGCCTTCTGAGCAAATGCTTTGTCGCATTGGAAACATGAATAAGGTCTCTCACCTGAAAATTTCAAGGAAAATAAGTAAGTAAATAAATAAAAAGAAAAAAGAAAAAAAGGACCAAGTAACCAATAAGCACCCCAAATCATCAACTTAATGAAAGGTTCATATTTTAACTCATCACTGGTAAGTTTCACTTTCAAATATTTGAAAATAAACGAACAGATGATTTTTGCAATTATATTGTATCTGACAAAAACAAATTTTTACAAATTGTGTGATACTATTTCTGAACAACATACTTTTATTTAAATAAGCATAAAAATATTTTGTAAATAAAAACTGTATTTTTATTTAAGTAAACATAATTGCATTTCTCTTCTGATTAAGTAAAACTATTTTAGTATAAAAAATGTCTTTCGTCTTTTTTTTTAAATCAGCATAAGTGTTGAAAGATATTCATAAATTTCTGATTAAAAAGTATTTATTTAAAAAAAGATTTTGCTATTGAATTTAAATTTGATTACGTGTACCAACCATCTATTTATTTAATTTATTGTGAGTTCAACATCTCCATAAACTTCTGATTAAAATCATTTGTTTACAAAAATTTGGAAGTGGAAGTTACTGGTGATGAATTAAAATATGAACCTTTCATTAAGTTGATGATTTGGGGTGCTTATTGGTTACTTGGTTAAAAAAAAAAAAAAAAAAAAAAATGGACAAGTGACATTACATTATACTTTGGACATGTTTTTAAGTATGTACTCATGCAACCCCTTCACCACGGACAGGATGTGAAACAAGGTCAGTTTTCAAGTGACAAAGAATATTCCTTTTGAATTAATAAAATCCATGACTGAAAGAATTAAGGCTGTCATAAAAATTCAAGAAGGGGCAACTAAGTGTAAATACTAATTTTTTTATCAATAAATTCCATTTCTTCTCTCCATATTGGGTTATCCCATATTTTCCTCTGCATGACTTAGAAAATATTATACCATTAAATCTAAATAATGGGCATCTCATTGTGCTGTAATGGTTAGAAAGCCAGTCTCACATATCCATCCTGAATAGAGAGTTTTATCCTTGCTAAATGCCCCATACTTCTGACCTTGTGTCACATCCTACCCGTGGTGTGACAGGTGGCATAATACTCACCATTAATCTAAATAATAATTTAATTTATTTTGTTTTAGGAATATTTCATGAAGTCATGTTCAGCTGATAAAGAAAAAAAAAACGTTTTGTGTCTAAGCTGTTATTAGTTTATTTACTGCTAAATCTAAAAAGAAAATTTTTTTAAAGGAACAACTACACAAAAAAATGTAGATATAAATGTACAATTAATGCTATTTCTAAATCTCGAGGCATAAAATAACCAGAGACAGATTGCCAGGCTGTCAAAAATCAAACAGAAATAAATAGATAATAAGTTAAAATAAAAAGAATGTTGAAGTATTAAATAATAACCAATTAGATAATTTGTCTTATCTGTTACTGGTTCATTTACTGCTAAATAAATAAAATAAACCAAGGTGAACATCCAGTGAGTTAATTCAATAATTTTTACCAGCAACTATCAGGGCATTGAACCTGCATTGGAGTCCTCCATACTCGATAACTATCTCCATGATGGGCAACAAATTGCTACCACCAATATCATGGTAACAGGCATTAGTATCTAACGTGGATTTACCAACAGCAGGACACATAGCACCCGCATGAGATAGACTTTGACAATCCCAGCAGGGGTTGAGCAATCCTTTACTACCAACACAGTTGGCCTTAGAATGATAGGGGGTCCGTGCACTGCATATACAGCCCCAGGGCATTACATCAACCTAATATATCCTTAAGAGATGAGTACTTCTTACATTTATATGAGGAATGTGTGTCAATGGTAATTTTCACTTTTAGTTGGCTAAATTCCTAGCAAATAAGACAATTAGAGTAACCTCCCTTGACTTTCACTTTGAAAAAAGCCGGTAGCTATTTTGAAAGTCTCCGTGTGAAATAAACAAATCTTAGAAACTTTTTCGAAAACAATACAACTGCATGCTTTAACACAAATATATCATAAAAATGCGTTCTTAATAACAATTAAGTTCATTTCAGATAATTTTATGCTAGGAATTTAGCCAACTGACTTTCATTTTGAAACAAGACGGTAGCCATTTTGAAAGTGTCAGCGCGAAATATACAAATCTTAGAATCGTTCTGAACACAAAAACGGATGCATGCTTTAACACAAAAATATCATAAAATATGTTCTTAATAACAATTAAGTTCATTTCAGATAATGTGCACGCACAATTTTATGCTAGGAATTTAGCCAACTAAAAGTGAAAATTACAGAAACTACACCTAAATTTATTCCCTTTAGCAACAATGTTAAAATTATCTAAAGTCACCGTTTTTTTTTTTTTTTTTACTAATTTTTAGCAACTTTATATATTTCTTCACTGGTGAATGACCACCTTCATTCATACACTATTATTTGCATATTGTCAGACTTACCTGTATGAGTCCTCAGATGATTGCGCAGGTGAGAACGCTGGGCAAACGCCTTGCAGCAAAAGGTACAGTGGAAAGGCTTCTCCCCAGTGTGCACGCGTTCATGATTATTCAAATGGTCACGCTGGGCAAAAGCCTTGTGACAATATGAGCAGCTGTAGGGCTTTTCTCCGGAGTGAATGCGCGAGTGCACTTTAAGGTGGACCTTCTGGGCAAACGCCTTGGGGCAGGAAGGACACTGGTGGGGTTTGACTCCAGTGTGGGTCAATTCATGGTTGCGAAGAAACACCTAGAAAAGAAAATGGTTTTCATTTGTAAACTTTAAGATATGAGATTTAAAAAATTTTTTTTTTTAAAGAAAAGTTAAATCAAAGACAATGAAGGGTTTGTTTTTTTGCAAAGAAATTTGTTAAATATCTCCTCCCTCTCATTCATTATATATATATATATATATATAGCTGTGAGGGTAAGGAGCTTGACAGATGAAAATTCTGTCGGGTTTTGCACCTGGCTAGAGGTAGCTGTTAAAAAAAAAAAAAAAAAAAAAAAAAGAAAAGAAAGTTGAGCCACACTGATGAAAAGTAAACTTCAAAACATGTGTTTGTGGATGACTGGTATATATATATATATATGTGTGTGTATATTACACACACACATACATACATACATGAGGGTTATTCAATAAATAAGGGGGAATTCTTTTGAAAAAAAAAAAAAAAAAAAAAAAAAAAAAATCTTTGTTCAGAATTTTTTTCCCCATAAATGTAAACTCTACATGGTTTAGAATTGATTTATAGCCAAAGTTATTGTAATCTTGTAAAAATATTTGTTTTGAGGTTATTCGAAATGATAGCAAATCAAACAGAGTGCTCTAGGCTTGAACAGAAGACTGTCATCAAATCTTTGGTGGCTGAGAAGTACAAACCATGTAAAATTTACAGAAGAATGTATGATGTGCACAGAGCAGCAGGTTTTAGTAAAAAATTAGTATTATTTCTATTATTTGGACTATTTTCCTCATCTTCATTATCTGTACAACGTTTCAGCTGATGTGCCTTCCGGTGGTCTTCAGGTATTTCTTGTTGGACTTAGAACCTTCTTGTTGTAATCAGGAGCCATCACGGAACTTTGAACCTAACCCTTTATTCAGTCCGCAGGGGTATCCTGTTCTCATTCCACTAACCACAGCTGGGGTAGAGGCGTTAAGCTGTGTTAATTATTATTTATGTTACTGCTGCCCCTGACCAGGATTGAACTGCAGTCTAGAGATAACTGTCACTTAGAACTGTCTTAACCTAACTCCTGTATCCACTAGGCCATGTGTCCAATTGCAGTACGAGAAGGTTCCCCGAGTCTGACAAAAAATACCTAAAGAAGGCCGGAGGGCATATCGACTGAAACGTTGTACAGATAATAATGAAGATGAGAACAATAGTCTGAATAATACAAATAATACTAATCATCCAGCCTCATCTAAAAACTTCAGAGAAATAGTAAAAAAAATTTAAAAAAAAAATTTTTTTTTTTTACAAATGGACTAAACATAGATTTACCATTAGAAGCCCGAGTTGAAAAATAGTCCACCCCACCCCCAGAATCGAAACCTCACCACTAGATGCAGTTTAACACCATACCCAGGACAATAGGTGCTAGAGCTTGATGGGACCAGCCAATTGATTGGATGGGGGCCTCTATGATGAATTTTTAGCCTAAGTAAAGGCTAAAGTTGAGTGTTGCATGTCATGGACTACTTAGCCACAAGGATTCCATTCTTAAGCATCGCAGGTCATCACCCATGGTCAACAGGTAAGTCCCATTAGAGGTATTTTACCTCTCTGCAGAAGTGCAGTCAGTGTATTCTACAGCCTCAACTGACAGAATGCAAAGCGCAAGTGAGTTTTTATTTTATAAACAACTTGCTTTGCAAGTAGCCAAAACTCTTATAATATCGACAGGATTTAACATTTAAAAAAAAAAAAAAAAATCTTGAAACTTACATTCACTCAAATGATTTCATATCTAGTAACATGATATTTACCACGTACACCACATGTAAGGGTTAGGCACAAAGCCCTATTAGTGTGGGACCACCCACAAACCGAAGCTCATAGGTGACGGTGCAAAAAATGTATCAATCCCGTCGGCATTCCCCATCAGGCACTGGGCAATAAACCCAGCCCTGCCCTTTAAATTGGGGGGCAGGTGTTCCCTGGGATGGCCTGGGATCAATGATGATAGTTTGTATGATCCAGGGCCAAAGCTACTGGACCCCCACCTCGAAGTGGGTAACATAGCAAATTTTGTTGGAGGGAAGGAGAAATAGATCAGTTTCATTTTAGTACAGCTACTTAAGATATATATTTCAAATATTCCAAAATGAAATATTATACTAGCAGGACCTGTAGATATACCACAGTATGATAATTTAATTATTACAACATTTGATTGTTTACTAAATAGCCATTTTAATGTTTACTAAATAGCTATTGCAAAAATAGATCAATATGTAAAAAATATAATCTTGATTTAACTTTCATTCTTTTTTCTTTCTTTTCATCAGGTTCGATTGAAACAGATTAGCGTTATCGTTTCTGTGTGCTCACCCCTCTATTTTCCAAATATTTCTTTTTTTCTTATATTTTTTCTGTGTAGCATATCCTTTTTCTTCCCTTTCTTTATAATAAAAAAAGAATGTTGCATTATTTAGCTGAGGTGACGACACTCATAAGAAATAAGAATTCGGTGGATAAGCAACATGAGATTATCAGTATTTACATTTTTACATTTCATCTTGTAAAATTTGGACGGTCTCATTTTTTAACCAGAGGGTGTTGCAAGATGATAATGGATGTACAATTAAGGAACATGAATATATATATATATATTATGTTTCAAAATGCTAGTTAATATCCGCAACAACAAATTGTAGAATCTAGCATTATTTCCATGACACTATTACCCCCACCCCGTTTTAACTTAGTAGAGTGTTTGGCTAGGAATCACAAGGTTCCTGGTTAGATACCGGCCCTCGCCAACTCAGCGTATGAGTAGCACAGGGATCTGTGCGGTAAAGTGAGGAGTTGATGGTAGATGTGGTGCTCCACCTCAGACACTAAAATAACCTCCTTGGTCTAGCACTAGTAAAAAGGGGATAGACTCCTTCGCTGTCTGGCTGATACCGACATTATGCCTCCACAACGACGATTAAACAAAAACCCAAGATTTTTAATCTATCCCCTTAATCAAACTTGTATAAAAAGTTATAAGATACTTTACACTTTATATCTATAGTTTAAAATAAATTTCAAACACTACACAAATTATTGCAAGTAATTTAAAAACAATTTGTCTAGTCTTCTGTTCTCATACGAGTGTCATCGGCAGGCCCCGACACTAACTTTTTTCATGACCGCCCTGAACAAAAATTAGCAACCGTCCCAAAATCAAAATATTTTTGTTTAATTCATTAGCATCATCTATTACTTGTCAGTCATCAGTAGCATAATAACATGTAATAAAACATTAAGAAAAGCTGAAGCAGTGATAATTCTGGATATTTGGACAAAAAAAATCCATTTCCTAGTGTGTTTTGAGCTTAAAAAAAATTCTTTCATATTCATTTTTTAATTAAATTCCAGTCTCTGTGACAGATCCTCCATGCCACCACTCCTTTACGGCATTTTTAGGAAATATTTTTACCGTCCTTGGCAAACTGTCCTGGATGACGTATTGATCATCCTGGATGTAATTTTTATCATCCCCGGGATGACATTAATGTCGAGCCCTGGTCATCAGTAAGACTGGCACGGACAACCGGTTCTCCCAACTGAAAACAGTAATTCACCCTGAGAGAAATTGCCTCAGCCTTTTATGTCTCCTCAACGGGCTGAACCACTCCAACCAACAGGGGTGACAGTAGAGTGATGTCATGAGCGACTTATGAGGACTGAAGGATTTGAATAAATCTGACAAAATGTGGTTGAGAATAGAGGAAAGTATGGATATAACAACACAGACATTTATAGTGAAAAGGTAACTTTTATTTTTATGGGGTCAGTCGGCTTCATCCAATAATGAAGCGAAATATCAACTGAATTTAACTGTGTTGTTATATCCACACTTTCCTCTATTATCAACCACACACTAATATATATATATATATATATATATAATTTAAGAGTAAGGAAATGAATCCGACGGTATAAGTATAGATAAAAGGATATGAAAATACACAATGCTGTTAAAATGAAAATATTTTATATATGATATCAAATATTCAACAGGATTGTGTGTTTTCATATCCTTTATATATATATATATATATATATATATATATATATACATATATACACACACACACATATATATACTTTTTATAAAATAAACTTCCTCTTATAAGAATCTTCAGTTTTCACCATTTTTATTCATATTTATTAATTTATAAATACATATACATTTGTAGTGAATATTGCTATGCTTAATGTTTATAATTTTAAATAAATCTTGGACACTACACAAATATAAAGTAAGAATAAGGATATGAACAACATTTTAAATAAATATACATACATTTAAAAAAAAATAATTCTGAATACAAATTACATCAGTTTTGAAATAGAACACTAACTAATGGCTATAGAATACTAAGTTTTGTCTTTTTTTTCTCTTTCCATATTTATATTGAATATTATTCAGAAGTTATAACATTACATATTACCAATATCCTGATGATGGTTTGATATACAACAGTGGCTAATACTTCAAACTATAATAAAATCCTCTTCAGAAAACCTTGTTTTTTCAGATTTTTTTTATTTTTTTATTTTTTATTTATTTATTTTTTTTTACACACACACACAAAATATTGGATTTAACAAAAAAACAAACAACTAAAAAAACACCGGACATAAAAAAAAGAAAAAAAAAAAGAAAGAAGAGTTGTAATTTATGACAATTTATAACCACTTAATATCTAACAGGGCATCCATTACCAAAGGACTAATATATAAAAAATAAAAAATTCTAAGAAATTTCCTTTTTATTATATTATATATCTTATATTTTCTAAGAAAATTATGCCTTTTCAGCTATAACTCAGGAAAATAATAATTCCCTATGTACGTCTAAGCCACTGAAATTTCATTAAAATTTGTAACCACAATAAAAAAAATGGTTCAGTTTTTTTATCCAATAGTTTATATGAGAGAGCTAAAGAGCGGACTTAATTGTTCCTTATCTTATCATTGCCTCCCGACTTCACTGCTACCCCTATCCCACTTAACTATCATTATTTTCAGCTCTAACAAACTAAACGGTTTGAGAGAAAGACAGAGAAGAAAAATATTGATGACTAAGCACTGAATTTTGCCGTTTCTGACCTAAAATTTCTCTGGCCAAATTTCAACACCCAATCCATTCGTCATGAATAATAAATCAGGAGGAAAGGAATGTATAATTATCAACATTACATTATAATCCACATACATGAAATGTAATACGTGTGTATTTTTTGTGGATCATTTTTCACAGTTAACAGATATTACATTGATACAAGGTAGAGTGCCAATTTGTTGGTTGGTTATTTCTTTAATGACATATCAACCTGGTGGGCTATTTAATGCCAAATAGTTTTTTTTTTTTTTTTTTTTTTTTTGTTAAATATGATTTTTAAGCAGATAGTTTGTAGGTAAATATTGGTTTGGTTTTAAGAACTGGTAGAAATAATTTTTATTAACTTTGTGTGTATTAATAAATCGGTGGTTGACCCTCAGCCACCACCTTCTAGCACCCATGATAAAAAGGGTTGGGCATTTGCCATAAGAGGAATTTGTTTATTTATTTTACAGCATATCAACCCCGGTGGGTCATTTAATGCCGGCAAATTTTTGAAAGATTCAGTGATAGTTTAGAAGAAAATTTCTAAACTCAATTTTTTTTTTTAGTTAAATTTTCTATTTAACCTATAGATGGGAGGGAACAATTTGAAGAATATGGCCAGGACAATCATATAGGTTCTAGGGCTTGACATAACCAGTTGATTGATCAGATTAGCTTTTCCTGACAAGGGATGAAGTAGCATGTCATGGGACCATTTAATACTCAGGTCACGAATGGCTCATCCACCACAATCCCGTCCTCAGGCATTACAGGTTGCCACCCACAGCCAACCCCATTGAGGGGTGGGTCTTACTCCTTTGCAGAAGTACAGTCGGCATATCCTACAGCCTCAATCAAAAGACAGGCCAATTCATATGTTAGCAATACCACCATAGGTACAATATGTTAGTATTATAATCATTTACTAAACTTAGAGTTGTGGCACAAGACCAGAAGCATGAGACACGAATTACGAATCAAAGGGCTTATATTAATGCCAAACATTATCATATCATACCATACAATGTGTCTATATATATATATATATAAGTTGAAAGAAAGGAAATGAATCCGATGGTATGAGTATATATAAAAAGATATGAAAACACCACAAAATGCTGTTAAAGTAAAAACATTTTATAACTTAGCTGATATTGAACAATATTTCGATTTTATGAAAATTGTCATCAGAGCTTGTTTATAATCCGTGTTGTTAAGAGCGTGTTTTAAACTCATATGACTTATCTCCGCTCTTAACAACACGGATTATAAACAAGCTCTGATGATGATTTTCATATAATTGAAATATTGTTCAATATCAGCTAAGTTATAAAATGTTTTCACTTTAACAGCATTTTGAGTTGGCGAGGGCCGGTATCGAACTAGGAACCTTGTGGTTTCTAGCCGAATACTCTACCGACTGAGCTAACCCCCCCCCCCACACACACACACAGATGCTGATAGGTACACGTTCTGCGTCTACTGATGCACAAAAATCTAAAAGGACACATTAAAATTGTATCCATGCGTTCTGGTGTTTTCTTTTTTTCTTACCCCCACCATTTCCAGCTAACTGTAAATACATTTCAATAATTTCTTAGAAACGGATTACACTGTATGGAGGTACATGGTAGGGGTTAGACAGCTTTAGTTGTCCATAAATAAAAACTATAATTTGTTAAGAAACTTTAGTTGGGACCAATCAAATTTCCCAGGGACTCATTCAAATCAAATACATGCATCCCAGGACACACTAAACCCCCCCTTCAACGCCAAAAAACAACCACCCAACCTACGGAACATCCTCACGGCATAAAAAAACCATCTACACAACACCACTACAAAAGGCAACCAGAAATGTAATAAAACGAAATGCCAAATATGCATGCACCTAAACACTGAACCCACCATCCAAATACCTCACACCAACATAAAAATCCAATCCACAACTCACATGTGACAGTGCAAATATCATATATTACATATACTGCACAAAATGCAAAAGCAGTGGGTACATGGGGGAAACATCTACACCTTTCAGACTACGCCTCAACAACCACAAATCTACCATAAAACTAAAATCTCCTCACAGTAAAATCGCACACCACTTTAATAAACCTGATAACCTGAAATGCATCTTGATCCAACAAGGTTTTCCATCCACTCAAGCAAGGAAACTAGCTGAATTAAGATGGATAATTAGATTAGGTACACACAGAATAGGGCTAAACAAGACACAGGCACACTAAAAGCCTATACATATTTCCAAGACACCCCCTTACCACCAACTCCATGACCCCTATCAGATTACTAGAGCCACACAGTACAAACTCATTAATCACCAACTAACCAATCAGCATCCCCCATCATAAAAAGATCAACCTGCAGCCAGAAAATCATCACTGTCCTCAGAGTCATGAAGAAGAGAGAAATTACAATCACAAAAATTCACCACTACTACAAAATAACCCCCCCCCCAAAAAAAAACAACCCAAAAAAACAAGTTTTCTGATATTTATTCACAGATGAATATATTATGATAACTACATCTTATTATAATGGAGATTGTGTGTTTGTTTGTCTGTAACCGAAATTATATCACTACTTAAGTTACAATTCCCTTAGTTATTTATGTCACATTATACATGATCTTATTCTCATTTAAACTTCAGTTACTAATAATAAAATTGTTTTACATTATTGATACTGTTGGCCTTATCTACAATAACATACAATTGTATTTATATATACAACAAATTTGCGGTTTACAGTGTGAACAGGAAGGCTAATTTGCATATTGATATTAAAATTTTGATTTTGATAAATATCTGCTTAGTATAATTGATTTCTGATTGTTTGGTTTTATCTTATTGAATATGAGCAAAAATCTCAGGGATAAATCTTAATAGAAATCCATTAACAAGAGGAAATAACTGTAATTTTATTCTTTACTTTCTATTTTTTTTAAAAATAGTTAAATTAGGAAAATTTATCAATGAAAGATGGGGAGTGATGGAAAAGTAAGTTTCAGTTGTTCTATGTTTTAATTATACCTCCCTCTGTTTCAAATCATTTTACTTGCATTCTTATTTAGTTTCTTTAGCCTTTCTAATTTAATATCATATTTTATTACATCATAACTTAAATACTTGCACCCAGAGGGTGCATATATTAGCTAGTTATTATAATATAGCACATCAATGCTTCACACTAATGCCCAAACCTGATATTTGTACTTCCAAAAAACAGATACAAATACAAAAATCTCTCTCTCTCATATATATAGTTATCCACAGACACATGTTTCGACTTATCAAGTCTCTTCAGTGTGGCTAGACATTTGTAAGCTACCTACAGCCAGGATTGAAATCCGATCGGATCAGTGTCAGTCAGACACCTAAACCGCCAGGCTGTCAACACCTACATAATATGAAGGGGATTTTAACTGTTTTAATACACACATTGCTTTGTATGTAAAGGCTGCCATAGAGTGCTCCATCCCTTATATAGGAGAGCGTTTACGCTTTAGTTGTTGGTCGTCAGCGAAATCCCCCCCCAAGTGCTCAACCCTAACGGATGGGGAGAATATATATATATATTATATATATATATTATTATATATTATATATATATATTTATATAGTGACACACAAGTTGTGTCTGTTTTGGTATATACGTGTCAACTTATAATTCAGAAAAGACATGTCATTAAGCTTTAAAATTGCCCATACACTAATTTATATTTTATTTATTTCATTTTTATACTTGTACCATGTTGGTGTTATGCATGTTAAGTATACTTAATACCAAAAGGCCATAAATATATGGAATAAATACAGCTGTCCAAAAGATTATAAACAATGGTAGTGGACCTCACAAGCTAACATAATGTGATCCCAGGGGGCCATCCCCCTAGGCAACACTTGCCCCCTTTGACTTAAGGGGCAGGGCTGGGTTTATTGCCCAGTGCCCGAGGCAACCTCCAGAGAATCAATGCATTTTTTTGCACCCGCTACACTGAGTGTGCCTAACTGTACACATGGGTTGGGGTACGTGGTAAAATATTAGATATTATATTGCAAATATTAAGGGAGAGTACTCTCCCTTAATTATTTGCAATTATAATATCTATTACTAAAATTACTTGGAAATTGTTTTTATCTCTAAAGGGCATTTTAATGTTATTGCTCTGTTTACTGAGAGATTTGCCTCAAAACAGCCTATAGTATTAATGTGTTTAAGTAAATTAAATTAAAGAATAATAAGTGTGAAAAGATTCTTTTTTTTCTTCACTGATGTTTGTTCATATTTGTATTTAAAAAAAAAAAAAAAAAAAAAAAAAAAAAAAAAAAAAGGAGGGGGGGGGGCAGATGTCTGTCTGTGTCTCTGCTGTACTGGTTCTCCTGTGTGCTTGGTGGTAAAGTATGGAATTGGTGAAATAAAGTCATGTATACACCAAAAAAATATGTCCTTGTGTTCGTGATTTATAAGAACTAAGATGGAAGAGAGGGGAAATTCCATGTCAAATCATCCAGAATAAAGTAAAATTGTCACCTACCCCCTTTAATTTTTCTGAAATTTTGTACAGGTGTGAACTATGTTAAAGTTAGCCAATCCCCAAATTTGAGCTTCCAATTCCAAAAATTGGAGGAGTTATGTCGATTCTTAGCTCGAAAAAATTTGGTGGGGTTCGTGAAAAATGGCGACTTTTTGTAATCTATTTTTGTCTGTATAATGAGTTCTAGAGCTTCTCTACTCCTAAAAAAAAAAAAAAAAAAGCATTTTTGCCAAGTAATCCAAAAATGCTATCAAAAAAGTCTGAAATTTAACCAATTTTAAATTATTAATGATTTGATTTTCAAAATTTTAATGCCAGAGGGCACATTTTTTTTGCTAGTAGATGTTAGAACAGGTAGACAGGCAAAACTTTTGAGCAAAAAGAAAATGTGTACTTACCTTTTGGGAGAAGGTCTTGGGGCAATATGAGCAACTAAAATGTTTTTCTCCCGCAGTTGAGACAGTGTCTGCACATGCAACATGCTCGTGGTCATGTAAATCAGGTTTCCTTGAAAACGGTTTCGGGCAGATATCACACTTGAAGGACTTGTCACAGATGACATGGGCAGCCTCGTTATCTTCGTTGGTCGCACTGATGCTACTGATACTACTGTCACCAGCGGTTGCAGTTGCCCCTGCACCGTTATCATGTCCAACTCCGCTATTGTTATTATTGCTACCATTACTACCGCTGCCGTTATTGTTAGGGGTTGGTGTTGGGGTCGGTGTCGGAGTTGGAGTGGTACTCACACTGCCACCATTGTTGCTACCACCACCGTTTCCACTGGCAGCCATGGTAGTGGTGGCGTTTGTATTGGGGCTTTGGTTCGGGTTTTGACCGAGTCGATCCTGAGAGATTGAAGAATTTTTAAGGTTTATGGTATTGGGGTAGACTGGCTGGCCTGTTCCTATGCAGCTTGTAGTGTCATAGGCAAATTGGTTGTATATAGGTTGCATGGAGTACATTGTGATTTGGAACCCTAGCAGGGGAGAAACCTAATCTTTAATATAAATTTAGTTTGCCAGAGGGTTAAAATAGTTGCAAGATACAGATGTCTGGTGACAGTTTGTTTTGTTTTGATGTTCCTTTTAAGTGTTTTTATATTTACAGTTGATTATGATCAATAGTCCAGTAAACATTTCTTGTACGATGGACAAGAGGGGTTAAAAAAAAAAAAAAAAAAAATTAAAAAAAAAAGTTTGGTCAAGATATTTAAACTTTCTGTTATTGTAGTTGTGATTTTTTTTTTCTTTCTTTTTTTAATTAAAAAATCACCAAAAACGTTTTGTTTCTGCCGTGTTTTTTCTAGCCTTCAAGGAAAATAAAAATTGAGGATCTTTCTCAATATCCATAGAGATGGATTCCAATATCAGGAACCTGGAAAATAAAAATAAACATTTTTTAAAAATTTAGTTATATTTATTTGGTTTGTTTTACGGCATATCAACCTCGGTGGGTCATTTAATGCCGGAAAAGTTTTGAAATAAATTCATTCTTAATAGATACTCAATTTTTTTAATAAACACTTTTTCAAATAACCCATAGATGGAAACCTAATAGGTACTACCACTCCGGTTCAGCGTGGACCAGGGAGCAATGGTGATGAAGGGGTGTTCTACATTACCCTGACCTCCAGAACTGGAATCTCACCATCAGATAGAGTTTAACGTCATACCCAGGACATGAAGACCCTCAGCCACCGCCTTCTAGCACATATATGATAAATAGGGTTGGGGCTTGCCATAAGGGCAATAGGGTTAGTGCAATCATACAGGTGTTAGGGCTTGACACGACTGCCTATCTAGCCTAAGTAAGGGCCAAAGTGGAGTGCTGCATGTCATGGACTGCTCATCCACCAGGATTCCATCCTTAAGCATTACGAGTTGCCATCCATGTCCAACAGGTGGCCCCAATGGTGGGAGGGGGTCATTATCCTCTGCAGAGATGCAGTCAGGGTATTCTAAAGCCCCAACTAACAGGGCTTATACTTATTTGTAAATAGGATATAAATTATCAAGTGAGTAAAGTTTTGTGTAATTTGGAATTAATCAAAAGATTTATATAGTGTTATTTTTGTTAGCTCAGTCATTTGAGCATCCACCTCAGAACCTCAAGGTTCCAGATTCAATATGGGTAATTGCCAATACAGTGCATGAGTAACACAGTTTAGTTTTTGTTTTGTTTTTACAGCATATCAACCTCAGTGGGTTATTTAATGCTGGCAAAGTTTTGACAGAGTTCTAGTGATAGTTCAATAGAAAATTTTTTAAGCTCAATTTTTTTATCTAATCCATAAATGGGACCCTAACAGGTACTACCACCCCGAGTCAGAGTGGACCTAGGAGCAATGGTGACAAAGGAGTGCTCAACATTCCCCAAACCTTAGAATTGGAACCTCACCATGTTAGAGTTTAACGTTATACCCAGGACATTAAGATCCTTAGCCACCGCAACACAGCTTAGATCTGTGTCGTTATGTGGGAAGCTGATGGCAGGTGTGGTGCTCCACCTTATATACAAAACAATCTCTCGTGGTCTAGTGCTAGTGAAAAGGGGATGGACTCCTTTGCCGTCTGACTGATACCGACAATAGACCACTCCGCCTACTTTACGTTATATCCATTTGAGCACATCAAAGTACAGGGAAAATCAGGTTTAGGTATGCTGAGAATAACCGACTTTAGTCACTGCTTTTATCTTCCTATTTTCCCAGTATCATTTAATGTTTTTAATCAAATCTATACTTAGTAATCTGAATTATTAGCTTTCTCTCCTATTCCCACTGCTGGCAGGGCTTACAATATTGGCTATATCCCTCTCCCAAAAAGGAGAATCCTGAATATGACAATAAACTGCATTTACCCTGGGTTGGTTGAGCCGGCTCTAACTAATGAATTCACCTGTGTTTAATTCATGGAAGGAGTAACAATATGAAATTCACAATCGGTCCACAAACCCCACATGCCTATCCCAGTCAGGGGAAGGGAAGGAGATGCAGCGACAAGTACGTCAAAAAGTGTTGATTCCTGATGATGGAGACAACCTTTAGATTTTTGCCAGAACCCCCTAGTAATAGTACCTGTTAGGACCCCATCTATAGGTCAAATAGATGTTTTAAAAAATTATTCACAATTGATAGTACCATATGAAAAAAAAAAAAAAAAAAAAAATGCTGGCAAAATGACTCCCAGAAAAACTCTTAATAAACAACTACACAAAAATATAAATATAAACATACAATGAGCACTGATTACCTAACCTCTAGGCATAAAGTAACCCTGAAGAGCCCCCCCCCCAAAAAAAAAAGGGGGGTATCCTGGGTAGGACACTAAACTGCATCTGGTGATAAAGCTGAAGTTCTTGGGAATGTGAAGTACCCCTTCATTCCCATTATTCCTAGGTTCACCGACTGTTAGTGTCCCATCCACGGGTTATTTAAATCAAACAGTCAAATCATATTCCTGATATGATGGACTAAATAGTTAGAAGTTATTTTAGTAATGACATCAATTCATTTTTCTTATATCAACAGCTGTTTATTTAGCCATTTTGTACCCACAAAAAAAAAAAAAAAAAAAAAAAAAAAAAAAAATACAAAATAGGAGCAATAGAAGTTATATCAGAATTTGAGTGTGGTTGGTTTAATTTCAACAATACTTGATACTAATAATTCATACACAATCATATGGTTTCAAGTATTCCAATATAAAACAAATAATTTTCAATTATCTACTAATCCATTAATAAGGGAGATTCGGTCTCAATTTGTAAAAGAAACTATGTCACTGCTTACATCACAATACTCAGAATAAAAAAAAAAAAACAACCGTATATACTCAAAATTTGAGTATGCAAAGATAGACGGTCCTTATTGTTTTTTAAAACAAGTTTTAATAAATACATGTTCGGTATTATATATTTATATATGATTTGTGTTATTTTAATATATATTTAAATTTAGCTAAGGTATAGAGTTTTACGAGAAATAGTAATTTTTTCAGTATCAAGAGGTTAACTAAAAAGTTTACAAATAAATAAATACCAACGGTTTTGTGTAAAATATTAAAAATAATTATTCAATTAATAATTGACAGATGCATGCAGCATTTTATTTGAGGGGTACATAACTAAGTTTCCCTTTGTTTTGTTTTTTTAAATTTACTCCTTTAAAAAATTTGATTTTACTTACTTATGATACAAACCCTCCGACATTGAATTTTTAACTACTGGAGTTCTTGGGAGTAATTTCAAAAATTAATTTTTACACTGTCTGAAGGATGTTTTTTTTTTTTTTGCTAGTACTAATAATTTATATACAATTATATAGTTTCAAGTAAGCGCCTCTATTAATAATAATCATTTGTTTGCACAGAGTTATGTGGTTTCAAGTAACCAATAATACTCGTTGATAACCAATTATACCTTTAAGTAACTAATCTCAATACAAACAATTTACAGTTGTATTGTATCAATTAATACCAATTATTTTTAAATATATTTATTCAACCAATAGATGGGACTAACAGGCAATACCACTCCAGGTCAGAGTGGACTTAGGAGTTTTCCCTTTTAGACTGATTACCATACCAAGGTTAAATAGTCCAGTCTGCCCCTACTATTTACCCATAGCTGGGGGAGGGGAGAAACAGTTAGATTCATACCTTTCCCAAGAGTATTTATTGCTATGTAAATTGCAAACTGCCTTGTCCAGGATTGAACTCTGTCACTGGGCCCATTTCCTATGATGATAACTGTTACTCTATGAGTGCCTCCACTGGATAAACAATATTATTTGAGCATTTGAGTTTAAAATAAAACAATGTGATCATTTAAGAAAAATAATGCATAACAATTGATTTGTAGTATTATTAAGAGATTTATCCTTTAGAAATACTAAGAATGACTGGCTCTGTTGGCAGGGCTTAGAAATATGCTGACTGTATCCCCCCCCCCCCCCAAAAAAAAGGGGTGGGTAGGTATCCTGGGTAGGACACTAAACTGCATCTGGTGATGAGGCTGGAGTTCTAAGGAGTGTGGAATACCCCTTCATTCCCATTACTCCTAGGTCCACTGACCCAGTGGCAGTACCTGTTAGTGCCCTATCCAAGGGTCAAATAGATCTCTTTGCAATTATTTAGATTAGATAGGAATACTTGATACCATATAACTGTAATCCGATTAGGAACCACAAGGTTCCGGGTTTGATACCAGCCCTCACCAACTCAGTGTATGAGTAGCACAGAGTTCTGTGCGGTAAAGTGAGGAGCTGCAGGTAGGTGTGGTACTCCACCTCGGACAACAAAACAATCTCCTTGGTCTAGCGCTAGTGAAAAGGGATAGACACCCTTGCTGTCTGGCTGATACTGACTTTAGGCCACCCCGAAGACTTTACTCATATATATTTTTTTTCTTCTTCTAAAAACAAGGACTTACATGCTATTTTTCTAAAAGTGATTTTATTCAGTTTTGCCTCGGCTATATGGAAAACATCCATAACCAAAATTTATGCTATTTCAAGGCATTTATAAAAACATGATCATAAATTATTAAGAATGATTGTTAAATAGGAAGAAAGAGTCCCCTATCTTTGGGTTTTGGTCTATATTACATGTTGAAAGTGAGTGATGTTTGGTATTTATTGCTAATTAACATGATTTTTTTGTGCTTTAATTGTGTCAAAAATCTAATACCAAATTATTAATACGCTTGTTCCTAAATCTCTGTCCATTATCCCATGGTTAAAAATGAGACCGTCCAAATAGTTCAAGATGCAATGCAAAAATGTAAATTCTAATATCTAGTGTCGCCTAATCACAGATTTCTTATTTGTCCCATTTTATTTCACCTAATTTTAGAAATGAAACATTCCAAATGGTCTTGCGTCGCTTAAATGCCCAACATAAAATTAAAATGAATAAAAAAAAAAAATTACAAATTCGTTTTATTTGTAATATTGAAATTGTGAATTACGGAATGTAATTTTAATTTTATGTTGTCCAGGCTTCCTGCCCTAATTTATGCTATGTTTTAGCGAGCCAGTGTCAGACGAATTTCCAGCCCAACTTTTTTTTCCAAGTCATGTTTTTGTCACTTATTTTTGTATTATTTATTGCAAAGACAACAGTAGGATTTATATGTAATGAAATAATTGCAAATCATCGTTTCTGGCTTTAAATAGCTCTTCTTGATTTCTGTTTTGTTTTGTG
>CM042151.1:31435607-31438107 GCA_023376005.1 Doryteuthis pealeii | reverse complement strand
ACCCCGACGATTTTTTTTTTTACTTTTAGACTTGTAATGATTTTTTTTGCTTGGTTATAGATAATGAGTTTTAGAAGCTAAATGGATAATTAATTTAGGTCTATTTAAAAATTTATAAGCGGAAAAGTACAGTGAATATGACAATGTTAAACAATAATACGCTAACAAGAAAACGTTTCGTAGATCTATGAATTAAAAAAAAAACACCAAAAAACAAAAACAAAGTATTTTCTTTCATTAATAGACAATTAAACTTAGTTTTAGCACAAGGCTACTGGAAAAAGAGCACTCAAATCAAACTTACTGTAAACGGAGAAAGACTACAATATACATGAATCACTAACTTTTTAACACTTACACGAGGCGGACCAACGTAATGAAATAAAAACGGAGATTTTTTTGTAAATAAATTCTTTAAAATAAATAAAATAAAAATAAAGTGTCCCACGAAGTATTAAGAAAACTTGTTAATGATAATTGCGATACTGACACTTTGCAAGCGAAAAACGAGTTTAGTGATTTTTTAAGTTTTTTTTATTCACTTGTTGTCAACGTGTTTATTTCACGAGTGAGTTTTTGATGACCTCAAATTTAAAAAAAAAAAAAAAAAAAAAAAAAAAATGACGGCTTTTAATTTTCGTGCAGAATAAATAAAATAAAAACAAGCAAACAAAACGGACATGGGTGGGGTTTAAATATTCCCTGATGATTAAATATCGACACATCACGTATTAATCTTGATAATTAGGAGGAAAAAAAAAAAAAAAAAAAAAGGAAAAATCCAGGAAATTAGAGAAGGAAAAAATTTAATTGCTTTTGGAAAGTTTAATTTCTCTAAGAGAAAAAAAAAATAAAGCCAAATTAGACAACTTTCAACATAAAATTAAAGTTTTAATGCTATCACTGATGTTTTATTTGTAAAATTTTTATCTATAAATAAAAATTAAAATAATTAAAATGTGAATTTCCCGTTTTTTTTTTTATAAAAAACAAAAAAACAAAAAAAAAACACACACACTTTAGGGAAAAATAGATTTCATTTTTTAGTACACTTTAAAAGTTTTAAATTCTAAACTATTATTAGTAAGTAAAAAATAAATATTTTGGTTTTTATATTTCCTTACATCCTTCAATTTAAAATTTTTCAATAGTTTATTTAAAAAAATATAGTTATCACATTTTACCAGATAACCTCTCATTAAAACAAATATACAAATGACAAATAGTTTTGATAAGGCATATTATTTATAATATGAGGCAAGGTAAAAAAGAAGAGGAAAAACTTGACTAAACGTAGAAAGAAAAGAAACATTTAATGTCGAGTTGGTATTTTGGGGCAATTAGTAGTTGAATAACTTCTATTTAAATGGTAAAAAAAAGGCAACTAAAAAAGATACATAAGTTTACGAAAAACTAAATAAAACCTTTTACACGTACATAAATAATAATTAAAAAAATAAACTAAATAAAATAAAATAAAATAAAAAAGGGAGAAAACGAGACGATAGACAGAAAACACTTGTCCTGAACGTGAACGATAGACAACTTTTCTTATATTAAATACAAAAAAATGACTACTGACCATGAAAATACAAGACAAGGAAGAGTAAAAACAAATAATTGACAAAACAATTCATCGTATAAATACATAAAATAAAAACCCAAACAAAACAAACTCTTATTAAAAATAAGAATAAAAATAACACAAAACAAATGAAGTCATATTAAGAGTTGCTAGGTGTGAAAAAAAGGGGTGGTCATAAAATGGGGGAATAGTACGAGGGTTTAACGTTGTTGAATACTCGACGATTAAAGACATAAAATCGAATTTACAAAATAAATTCCTACATAATAGGGGGCTAGTTGTTGTTATAGACTATCCTTGTCAGGGTGGGAGTGGAACCACGGGGTCTCACACACCCGTAAATACGACACCCAAAACAATAAACTGTTCCCCCACTTTCGGGCCATGAAGAAGACAGCGAGAAGAGGAAGAGAAGACGGAAAGAAAAAACATAAAATCTTTTTTTTTTTTAGTAACCAGCAAACGAAGATGGTATTTCTTTTTTTCTTTTATAATATTATTTGTTGTGCCTTAGTTGTGGCGGCTAATAGAAAAAAAAAAGACTGAATTAAATAAATGTATAAAAAACTAAAAAAGAGAGAAAAAAAAAGGAAAGAGATAGAAAAAAACGAGGAAAGGAAAAAGAAAAAAAGAATTATTAAGGGGGATGAACTTACCTTTCTGAGGTATTTTGGTAGTCACATATAATAATAAAAAAAAAGTTTACTAAAAAAGAAGAAAGAAAGAGAAGAAAAGGAAAAAAAATAAATGATATTATTACCGAGGGAAAAAGAAAGAGAGAGAGTGAAAATTGCGGGTGAATTTTACTGAGAAAACATACAGACTGAGGCACTTGACAAGGGGGATAAATATGGTTCTCTTTCCGACACCTCATGTCTAATCACGACAATAGTGATGATTAACACAGCTCTGTCC
>CM042151.1:31403107-31430607 GCA_023376005.1 Doryteuthis pealeii | reverse complement strand
GTCTGCCAAAATATCATCTGCTTTTCATTTTAAAAACAAATTAAAATTTATTAAACCGATTATTTAAGGTCTAAGTCGAAAAGTAGTAGCATAATGAGCATCAGTAAAAGTAATATTACACATATAATTTATTTTTGATACATTTAAAACGCTTTTTCAGTCAATTTCGATCAAGATGCCTGCCAAGACGCTACTTAAAATCCGTTTTTACAAAATAAATTGTAACATTTGTGATTGAAAAAAATTCACACTGGATTGTCCAATTGTACGCATAAAGGAGTTAAGTTAAGACAGTTCTAATTGACAGTTATCTCTAGACTGCAGTTCAATCCTGGTCAGGGCAGCAGTAACATAGTATAATAATTAACACAGCTTAACACCTGTACCCTAGCTATGGCTAGTGGAATGAGAACAGGATACCCCCGTGTACTGAATAAAGGGTTAGGTTCAAAGTTCCGTGATGGCTCCCGATTACAAGAAGGTTCCCCTGTCCGAGAAGATTTCCAAGTCAACAAGAAATACCTGAAGAAGGCCGGAGGGCACATAGGCCGAAACGTTGTACTGATAACAATGAAGATGAGGACAATAGTCCGAATAATACAAATAATACTCCAAAAATCGTCTTTTTAGTTTTTATTTTAATTTTACTTTTCAATTTTCGGTACTTATTTACTACCTGAGCAGATTCTTTGAAAAAACCTTTTCTTCTATTCACACCTTCGGTCTTTTGTCTTTTTATTTATGCAGAAAATAGTATCAATTATATATATACCACACTGATATCGTGGGGGTCAGAATTGTATAAAACCAAAAAAAACAAAAAAAACACTGATTTTTCAATGAATTGGATATATCTAGTTTGACCTAATTTAAATTGAAATGGATCATGGAATTTTATTACATGCTGGTGAGTTGTTAAAAGTGTCTCTGTTAATCACTTTCCCATCTCCCCTTCACTCGCATATAAAGAGGAAAAGAGTGATATGCAGAATGTAAAGACAGGGACAGGTCAGTTTTTGACTTAATTGCAAATTACGACTAATTAGAACCAATTAAAATGGAATTTTTTTCAAACATAATTTAATCCTAAAACTAAGGAATAATTTAGTATAACTTTAGTGTAATTAAACTAAATAGTAAAAAAGCCTTTAGGAGATAAAGGTTGATTAGCTCAGCTTTAGTATAATAATATATATATACGTGTGTGTGTGTGTGTGTGTGTGTGTGTATGCTGCATGTGTATGCTGGTTTTCGATGGTGGAATTTTTATTTTTTTTCTGTGTTTTAAGAATAAAATTTATTTTGTTTTTAACACAGTATACACATTTAAAAAAAAAAAATTCCAGCATTGAAAACCAGCGTTCGTTTGTACCCCTCCTTCTAACGGTTATTTTTTCCGTCTTTCCTTTATATTTTGCTCTTGATGAAGACCGCTCTATTAAAAAGGTCGAAACAGATTCCGTCAGCAAACTATAAACATCATTTGTTTTTTCTAAAAATGTTAAATTCATATATATATATATATATATATATATATTTGGAGGATATGTGCTTAATTGAAGTCATACCTAATTTTGAAAATTAATTAGTTAATAATTAATGAATTTAGGCGGGCATATATGTTCAATTGTAAGGCTAAACAAATCGAGAAAATGTCAATCCCTGAATGTACATTTTGACCTATTAGGTCTCATCAGCAAGGTTATAGACATGGGAGACTGCTCCGTGTGTGACTCGAAACCTAGAGAGAGAGAGAGAGAGAGAGAGAGAGAGAGAGAGAGAGAGAGAGAGAGAGATGTTATCATTCATAAGTAAATACACCTGTACCAACTTTTTTAATTAAAAATTAATTTTCTTCTAAACCAAAGGTAGATGGATTCAAGATTATATACAGGGTGTTCAGGATAAATTTGACATATTTATATTTGGTTATTTTTCTCCGTAGGTTGGAGGTATTGACGCACACTATGCATCGTTTAAAAACTTGGACCCTTCTTCATTCATATACGTGATGACAGATAGAATGGATGACTGGAACCCACCTGAATCATGGAAGAGAATAACTTGTATCATGATGATCTGTGCTGGCCATCAAAATAAGGAGATTATGGTTGCTGCCCAATGCTCCCTGAACACTGTAAAAACAATCAGGCATGAACTGGAGAATTGCAATGGAGACTACGAGGCTGTGGCTAGAAGAAAGCAACATAACAGACGATCTGATTGCATTTGTACAGCAGAATTCCTAAAAAATCTGCAGAAAAAAGTGTTGAAGGACCCTGGCATTGGATTCATGAATATTGAATTGAATGTTTCAGCATCTACCAATGAAGACCTTTGCTACTACTCATACAAGCATCGCAGAGGTCAACTGCTCCTAGAAAAGGCCTGTGAAAATTATCTGACAAAGGTGAAGAAACTTCTGAGCAAAGTGAAACATCCTGCTGAACCACAAGCAATCTGGTTCTTTTCCGATGAGAAAAACTTTTGCCAAGATCAAAAGCTCAACATGCAGAATAACAGACGGCTTGCATACAGACTCTCATGTCATGCAGACTAAATTTCCATAAACTGTGATGGTTTTCGGATGTGTGTCCTCTGCGAGTGATGCATTTTATCAGAGAGGGTATCAGGTTGAATTTAGATGCCTATGTGGAGTTGCACTGAATCCTACTCTCCCTCCAACTATGGGTAAATAGCAGGGCAGACTGGGCTCTTTAACCATGGCTAGGTAACCAGTCTAGGAGAAGGAAAACTCTGAATTCAAACCTGTTAAACTCCGCTTAAGAAATTGACCTTGTGTTGTATCCTGCGCGTGTGGAGGAGTTGGTAAATATATATATGTGGAGTTGCTAAACACTGTAGTCAAGCCCTGGATAACAAAGGTAGCTAATGGTAGGTCGTATGTATGGCAGCAGGATTCGGCCCCCTGCTACACCTCTGGAAAAGTCAAAAATGGTTGTCGGCGAATTTTTATGACTACACCAGTCCCAATGTTTGGCCTCCAAACTCCACAGATCTTAACCCCATGGATTATTATGTATGTGGCACTGTTGAGAAAAACACCAATCACTACACCAGTACTACAAAAGCCCAGTTAATCAACAGAATTAAGGTAGTTTTTGAGACCCTTCCCAGGGAAACTGTAACTTCAGCTTGCTCCAGGTTCTGTAGCAGGATTGAGGCTGTGATCGACGCTAATGGTAGATATTTTGAGTGAAACTTGTTGACAGTAGTGTAATTTCCATGCCGGTTGAATTTCTTTACAATCCATTAAATTTTGTAGTTACCAAGCACTTTTTCTTTTTCCTCATGAAACTGTCAAATTTCTCCCAAACACCCTGTATGTGTGTGTGTGTGGGTGTGTGTGTAGGTATTTTCTAATGGAGAAATGCATCCTGATGTTAAGTGGCTAGTACACTGCTTTGAAACCAATGGTAATTAATTAATGGTTTTGATTAAATTGTACTAGAACATATAATAAATATATATAATATAATATATATATATATATATATATATATATATATATATATGAATGTGTGTCTGTGTGTGTCTGTGTGTGTCTGTGTGTGTGTGTATTAGTGCAATTTAGGTTAGTGTTTTGTCATTCAGTGCTCCTCAGGCAGAATTTAGCTTAGTCTGGCAAATGACCATCATAGCAGGAGCACCCTGTGTGCATTAGATTATGCTACACTAGTAAATTGCTCTGGAAATAAGATTGCTAACTTTTCTGCTATGATTGTTTCCCAAGTTTTACTGGAATAACAAAAAGATGGATTTGTTTTATTTCCAGTGGTATGGCATTAGAAGTTGAATTTTCCTGCAAATAATTCATAATTGTTTTTTTCTTTTTCCTTGTTATAGATAACAACTGAGTGGCAGTCTGGCAAAGTGGCTTCTGACCTGAGAGCAGAGGTGTGTCTTTGAATTCTGATGAATAAACTGCACCCATTAATATTTGTTGATATTTACTGAACACTATTTTTTGCCTTGTTATAGATAACCATTGAGTGGCAGTCTAGCAAAACGGCTTCTGACCTGAGAGCAGAGGTGTGTCATTGTATTTCTTTCTGATCAATAAATTGCACCCATTAACAGTCGTTGATATTATTTTACCATGTAATTGGGTCTATTGTCAATTTTGAATGACAAAAAAAAAAAGCAAACAAAATTTACTTGTGATAACGATTCCACACGGACATGATTCATGCTCGTCCTTGTCACAAAAAGAATACTTACATTTAGTTTAACACTTTTCAAACCATAAAAAGTAACATATTTGTAATAGAAATTGGATGCCAGCTGTTACCAGTTGAATAAATCTAACACCAGCAGAAGAAGGCTGAAATTTCAAATATATTTACAGTGTCAGTCAAAAGATTGTTGGCTGGCTGCTTGGTTGGTTGGTTGAATTTTATGGCATCTCAACCCTTGGGTTATTTTATGCTGAAGACCACACACACACACACACACACACACATATATATACATATATATATCTATTATACTAAAGCTGGGTTAATCAACTTTTGCTTCCTAAAGGCTTTTTTACTGTTTAGTTTAATGACATGAAACTTATACTAAATTATTCCTTACTTTTAGGATTGAATTATGTTTGAAAAAAATTCTGTTTTAATTGGTTCTAATTAGTTGTAATTTGAAATTAAGTAAAAAACCGACCAATCTCTTACTTTACTCTGTGTCTATCTCTTTCTTCCCCTCCAGGTATCTTTTGCCTATCTCCTCGTTATATAATGTTAGTTTCTCTGGAGAGAGAGAGAGAGAGAGAGAGAGAGAGAGAGAGAGAGAGAGAGAGAGAGAGAGAGAGAGAGGGGGGGGGGATTTGAAATTTATTTCTATGTTAATTTCACAACTAGCAACCAGTAGCTTAAATGAGGTTAAACATTCCTTTCTTAGAAAGCTAACAATATGAATTTAAGGTTTCGTCTGGCTGTATTTATTTAAAAAAATTTTTATTCGCTTTGCTAACTCCCTTTTTCCTACTCTCAATTATCTATCCAGAGCTGAATGGGTGACCCAATGGGTCACGTTTTGTCTAGTATATATATATATATATATATATATATATATATATATATATATAATGACATTCATTATACATTCATATTTATCTATTTATCATTTCCTGTTTTGTCACATTCATAATATCAAAACTTATTGGAATGTGTGTGTTGTCGAGTTAACTGAGAAATGATAGGAAGAAACACAACAAGTATAAAGGATAGGGAAAAAGGTTTACTAAGCAAAGATACAAGGTGAACAGAGTAATTAGCAATTGCTAGGTTGAATTAACAAGTCCCCTGAGATCTCGTTGTTTCTCTCTTCTGAGGATTTGAAAGATATTATTTATTAGAAAAAAAAAAACAAACAGCAAAACAACAGATGATTCCATTCTCATTATTTAGGTACTATATAAAAGCAACTTATATAATGAAATGTTGCTTTCGTCATTCCTTTTCGTCTCTCTTCCACATTTCATAATTTATTTCATAATTCAATCTTTCTTTCTCTTGTAGCAGACGGCTATAGTCTCAATGACTGAAGGTTGGTCTCTGTATGTTTCTCGTTTTGAGTACCACAACTTGTCTGCTCTGTCGGCTGACGCGTTAGAAGGCACTAACTTGCACCTCTGCAGAGGGTAAGACTCCCCCAATTCAGTTGGCCATGTGTGTTGACCCGCGACCCTTAAGGATATAACCCAGGTGATTGAGCAGTTCATAACTTGCAATACTCCACTTTGGCTCTTTCTTGGGCTAGACGGGCGATCGGAGAGGCCCCCTCTGATCAATTGGTTGGTTACGTCAAGCCCTAGCACCTACATGATAACCCCAACCCTATTGCCCTTATGGCAAGCCCCAACCCTTCTTATCATATGGGTGCTAGAAGGTGGTGGCTGAGGATCTACATGTCCTGGGAATGACGTTAAACTGTATCTGATAGTGAGGTTCCAGTTCTGGAGGTTTGGGGAATGTGGAACACCCCTTCATCACCATTGCTCCTTGGTCCACTCTGACCTGGTTTGGTAGTACCTGTTAGGGTCCCATCTATGGGTTAAATAGAAAAATGTATTCATAAAAAAATTGAGTATCTATTAAGAATTACTTTATTTCCAAACTTTATTGGCATTAAATGACCCACTGAGGTTGATATGCCATAAAACAAACCAAACAAAACAATAACTCGTTGCTAATAATATTAGTTGAGATGGAACAAACCCAGACACTTTGTAGCATAAGCCAGTGTGTAGTATGATAATATCATCATCATCAGGTCTTGCTGACAGCATGGATTCCTTTACTCTTTCTCTCTCACCACCCATCCCAATTGGTCATTGTTCCTGGCAGGTCTTCTGCATAACATCCAGAGTCTGCCCAGAGCTGATTGATGTTGGTTTTTGCTGGTCGACCCACACTGATGTCGATGTGTTGGTGTCGACTGTGTTGTATACCCAACATCGGGTATATAATTGAGAGAGGAACTTGGGTGAACAGAGAGAGAGAGAGAGAGAGAGAGAGAGAGAGAGAAGAGAATTTGAGACTTACTTGTTACTTCTTTTCTTCTTTACTTCTTCTAGTCGCCATGTTTTCTCTTCTACTTTTTTGGCCGTCATCTTGTCGTCTGTCTGTCTCCTTACTAAGGACTTCCCTTTAAGGGCTAACTTTTTTGTCATGCAATTAATTAAACCACAAGACATTTTTCCTTGATCAAGATTTATTTAACCCATTCTTATTTACAGTGCGAGTGAGATTCAACCTCAGCAGAGCATGTCTACTCTGCTTCAATTCCCAGGTCAAAACTAAAACCTAAACTAACTAAATCATGTGACGTGTGAGATTCCTGCCTCTGGGGTCAGGGTTACCAACAGACCTGGTATTTTTCCACTTGGCCCCCTTGAATTCTCGCTACAGGGTCTGTTAACAATCTATGCTACCACATAATATGTAACACACTGGAGAACAGGAACTTATAAATTTGCCCTTGCTTCCCCAAAAGTGTCCAGCATATCTTGTTCGTATTTGGAGACCTTGTATGATAGGTGGCAAGTGGCTGTACAGCGGATTTTTTATGCTGCCAAACAATTCACAACGAGTTTACAAGAACATTTTACTTTTTGAGCAAACCTTCTTTGCCTACTTTAAACTGTTCACAGTGGCTCTCCCATCACTGCAATCCTACTGTAAGCCACTGGCAGCGGTTCTCGCACATGTTACTTGTTTACACTGAAAAAATCCTATGACTAATTGGATTTCATTTGAATAGAATGAGTTCTGGGGTGAATAGATAGTAAACTTTGAAATATTACATCATACAGGCAAAAAAAAAAAAAAAAAAAAAAAAAATACCAAGAAAGTTTGTAACAGCCGTGGGGGAAATTTAGTAGGCAAAGAGTTAAAGATCACGGACAAAGTTTGCTTTATTATATCTTTCTACTTAATAATTCTTCCCTTGTAATCATTGCTACATAAACATAAAAATATTGGTAATCTGAACATTAGATACATAAATGAGAGTAACCTCCCCTTGTTTATTTCACTTTGAGGAAGCCATATGTTTTAGTCAGCCATTTTCATTTAAATCTACACAGAAAATACGAATTTGTTCGAATCAATACAACTGCATGTTTTAACATGAAAATATCATAAAATGTGTTCTTAATTGTGCTTGTGAATTATTTGAAATGAGCTTAATTGTAATTAAGAACACATTTTATATTCCTGAGTCTGAGAAGGTTCCCGAATCTGACAAGAAATACTCGAAGAAGGCCGGAGAGCACAACGGCCAAAACATTGTACAGATAACAATGAAGATGAAGACAATAGTCCGAATAATACAAATAATACTAATTATCAAGCCTCATCTAAAAAATTCAGAGAAATAAGAGTTTTCCTTTTTTTTTATAGCACATTGACCATGCCACCAAGTGGCTATTGGCAGACATAGGATCTTGAGCGTCAAATTTATAAAAACTGCGACAGGTATCCCTACACTTCAATCATTGCTACATCCTTTCCTTTTCATATCTCCACTTTTATGGTTTCTTTTCGTTTTTGGTGCCATTCTGACTTTTCTCCTTTCTCACCACCACCCAAACTTTTATCCATATCTCTGATTTTGAATTCATTATATTTTTGATATAGCAAAATCATTCAAATTTGAGAATAAATAAATAGATAAATAACATGGGAGGCTACTCGACAATTAGCACTTAAGAGTTATCTGCCTTGAAAAATAAAATTCTCGTTTAAAAAGTAGACTTGGGTTTCTCAAAATTTTTACTTGATGCACCCATTCTAACCCGCAGATAGATTAACTGAATATTGAATAATAAAACATAACTAATTTACTTGTGTTTTATACAATCTACATAAGAAAAAATCAATATATTAGAAATGCAAACACACCCTTAATTCTCGAATTATTTTTTAATGTGAAGGATGCGGTCGTACTTTTTTTTAGTACATCCAGTGCGTTAGGTACCACCAATTTTTCCTGTGAAATCCCCCCTCCTATATTTAACACAATGAAACTTGCATGAAGGTTAATATTATCCTGACAATTTTTGTCCATTTGAAAAGAAGAAACATTAAAAAAAATTTTTTTTCAGCTTATGGAAATAATGAAAATTATAAACGAAAAACAATGTTTACGTTTTTGTACCGTTAAATCAATTGAAATTTAACGTAGCCAAAAATAAGTTATGACAAGAGGCTTTTTTAAAAAAATTCTATGAAAAATCAATTAATGGTCCAATTTTTGCGAAAATTTCCATAATTATTTACCTTTTGATGTAAATATGTCTGAAATAGTTTTTTCCTAAAACATATTAGGGGAAATATTTTTTTTACGAAGTCTACCCCGCCTATTTTATTTTATGAAATATGAAAAAATGAACCGACAAAAACGATTTTTTCCTCTTTTCTTTATAAACATAAGAGTCTGAATAATTATAGGGTTAGGGTTTAGGGTTAGGGTTAGTGTTACGGTTAGGGTTTAGGGTTAGTTTAATGGGAAAATAAATAAATGATTTATCAGTCAAGAGTGGTTCCCCTTTGTTTATGTTGGAGTTATAGGAAATTACCCCCAATAGTATAAATATACAAATGACCAATCAAGGTCATAATCAGAGACTAAATGTTACGTACCCCTTTCTCGTTGGGTACATAACAAAAGTTCTTATGTGATAGAGAAAGCAGAGGCATCAGAGAAAGATAAACTGATAGTTGTTTACTTACTTGGTTATTATTTCTCTTTCTATTTCGGCCATGTTGTCATTTCCTGATTCTTCTCTTTCTATCTCAGCCATGATCATCTATGTCTAAGTTCTTGTTTTACTTCTTTGTATCTTTGTTGTCTAGTCTTCTAACTATAGGCATGCATTTAAGTCATGTAATAACTAATCAACAAGACTTATGGCTTTGATCAAAGTTTTATTTGCCCTTTCTAACTCATCGTGCGGAGTCACGGCCAAAGTAGGACACGTCTGTTCCACCCTGGGTCTGGCTGCAAACTGACTAACTAAATCTCACGTGACTTGCGAGATTCTAACTGTCCAGTGATTTTCTATTCCATGATATGAAAACACTGGCACCGTAGAATTCTCCTACAGGGTGTGGCCAATAATCTATGCTGTCACATAGATTATGCAACATAAATATCTATCCTTTGAACTTCTAATAAATTAAACCTGGAAAAAATCTTTCCATTCTGTGATATGAAAACACTGGCACCGTAGAATTCTCCTACAGGCTGTTGCCAATAATCTATGCTACCACATAGATTATGCAACATAAATATCTATCCTTTGAACTTCTAATAAATTTAAACCTGGAAAAAATCTTTCCATTCTGTGATATGAAAACACTGGCACCGTAGAATTCTCCTACAGGCTGTTGCCAATAATCTATGCTGCCACATAGATTATGCAACATAAATATCTATCCTTTGAACTTCTAATAAATTAAACCTGAAAAAATCTTCCATTCTGTGATATGAAAACACTGGCACCGTAGAATTCTCCTACAGGCTGTTGCCAATAATCTATGCTCCACATAGATTATGCAACATAAATATCTATCCTTTGAACTTCTAATATTTTAACCCTTCTATTCATGTATTACAGATAGAAGAAGTGATATTCACAAAAATGAGAAATTCAGTTGAAATAATTGTAACGTTGTCCTTTTTTTCCGGACACTAAAACGATATCTGTAATGTTGTCGTATATCTGGTCACAGTACCCAAAGCGATATACATAACGGGGCAGTGGTGGTTGGGGCGATATATTCACGGTACTAAAAATGTATTCTTGTTGATAAAAATTACAACGCAAGAAATATGTAGTCACAACTGCTAGCCTTTGTTATCGTGCTCGCCTCGTGTGCTGTATCGGAGAGGAGGAAAGGCAGAGAGAAAGAGAGAGAGAGAGAACAACTTGATTACTGTGACCCCATACTAGGCACCAAAGGGCCGTCTGTTCCCCTATGCATCCAAAAGTAAAAAGAGATTCGTCCTTTTCTTCGTCGTTCCACGTCACCACGTGACTTCCAGTCAACACCTGAAACTTCCGGTTGACACTCAATTCTCCGTTCGGGGTCATGCTACGGTCAAACCATCGTTCATCCTGTTTTGCTCATCACTATTTTTTAAACCTTTATCATCTCTCACTTATTTCCTTCTTCCTCCTTTTCTAATATAGTAGTTCTAGCTCACAAAAGTCAGGATAATATCCCCATCTTGCTACATAATTTTATAACTGTTAACATGACTGATATTTAAGAATCTTTTGGAATCCTTTGTTTTTCCTTATTTCCACACACACACATACACATACACACACACACATACACATACACTCACACACACACATTGTTGTATACCCCATTGACATCGTACCTCGGGTATATACATCGAGAGAATTCTCGTGCGAAAGAGAGAAAGAGACAGACAGAGTTAAGACAGTGACTTACTTGCTTCTTTGTCTAGTGGTTATTTCATCTTTACTTCTTTGGCTGGTTTTCATCTTGTCTCTATCTTCTTCTATCTTTTCAAGTCATGCATTAATCAACTACTAGACTTTGTTTTTCTTTGATCAAAGATTTATTACTGCATTGCCCATTTTCACTGTTACAACCTCAACAGAGAGATCCTCTCTGCCTGACATCTGGTTGAAAACTGATTATCTAACTAACTCTATCACATGACTCGTATCTCGCCTCTGAGGTCAGTTGGGGCCATAACTGTTTACTGTTATTTTTTCCATCCCCTGATCAGAAAAACAATGGCCCTTTAGAATCCTCACTACAGGGCTTGTCAAAAACCCATGCCACCACACAATTATGCAATAATATATATATCTTATTATAATGGAGATTTGGTGTTCGTCTGTAATCAAAACTATGTCACTACTTACATCACAATACCCTCAGGAATTGCCAAAGTTTATCAACAAGTATTTAATTCATAATCAAAATCATTAATTAATCCATAGAACAAATCTTATCTATTTACCATATCTCTGTGAAAATGATTTACATTTGCCTCAAGACAGCCCAGTTTATAAGTGCATTTAAAAATCCTACAATATATTACTAAGAAATAAAGGTTTACCTAATATATGGTGTGATTAATTTACATACTGGTTTTAACAAAATCTGGTTTGATAAATAATTACTTGGTGTTATTAATCCCTAATATTATTATTTTATTATCTAATGTATTAAAATCAATCCTATGAATAATTTTATATAGAAATCAATTAAAATATAACTGAAATAAGTGTAATCTTTTCATATTTGATATATTTCATTACATTAAACTTAAATACTTATTACCAGAGGGTGCATATTTTTACTATTATATATAAAATATGAAGAAAAAAAACGAAAAACGAGATATTCAGAGGATGATACGTGATATTGTTTCTTCTGAATTGTATCATATAATTCAGAAGATAGAACATAACATATTGACAGTGTTCTAATAATGGTTTAGCATAAAACAAAACTGAAACATTTGAGCTGGAAAATACTTCAACAATAATAAAATCATCCCCTGAATACCTAGTTTTTTTCATATTTATATACCACTGCATTTATCTCCCTGATATATATATATATATATATATTTATTTAAGAATGGAAATGAGTAACCTACTCGAGTTTCATCGATAGATTCTTCAGGGTTACTTTTAAATTAATCGAGTTTACGATTAATCTTTGGTGTTATAAACATGCCCGTTGGAATGGGACTTAAATTAGTCCCATTCCAACGGGCATGTTTATAACACCAAAGATTAATCGTAAACTCGATTAATTTAAAAGTAACCCTGAAGAATCTATCGATGAAACTCGAGTAGGTTACTCATTTCCATTCTTAAATAAATTTATGCTCTACATTGTATTGAGCACTTTGTATTTGTTTTTTCTCAACCTTAACCTCTGGATATTGTGTGCTTCCAACGATCGTTCTTATACCCACCGGTAAGTTAATACTTATACATATACAAATATATATATATATATATATATATATCAGGGAATGAACAAGACGCAGTGAATGAACGTGATACACACTTTTTTGAAAAAAAAGAAGATTTCCAGTTTAAATTCACGATATTCCCTCTTTCTCCCTTGAAGAATCCTGATTAAAAACATTCACATCTTAAAACGGTTCCATGCTCTGATGAAGATTTTTTTATGAAATCGAAATTGCCAATATTAGCAATGCAAGAGTTGTAAAAATAAATTAAATCAAACAACATATGTGTTTTTCATACCATTGATATATACCATTGATATATATATATATATATATATGTCTATGTATGATTATATGTGGATATGTGTATATATGAATTATATGTATTTATATATTGTTTTAATCTTCTTATTTTCTAACATTAATATTCCATATGAAATACGTCATATCTTTGTTAACTTTTCATTCTCTGCCTATTCACGTTCATGCATGCGTCATCATATGATTTTCACCTTCCATTTTTGCACTTGCATTGATCACGTCATTGGCTTTCGTAAACAAACGCGCATATAAAAATTAACGGTTAATAACATCATATTCACACATTCACTATACACTTAACATCTTTCATTTTGTACCTCACATAAACATAACTTAACAGTGTCCTGAAGATGGTACAATATACCAAAATGCTTAAGTATTGACACATAAAATTGTTTCCCTTGATCATAACATCCTGTGTTTGTTAAAAAATATTTTCTTCTCATATTGTCGGATTAATTTCCTCACCGTATTTCCAAATATATATATATATATATATATATATATATATATATATATATATATATATTTGATTGAATAGTTAACTAATTGTAATTTTTCACAACAGAATTTTAGCTATAGTTTGTTTTAATTGATTTTAGAAAATCTGAAAATTGTTAGAAGTCGAGACATCAATTATCTCCCTTACATTGATCAGCGGTGATAGTTAACATTGTTATCTCCCTTTACTTATTGAAAAAAACTTATCATAGTTTATTCGTTTTCCTTGATGTTTAAGCATTATTTCGTAAAACGAGTTATCAAAAGTTTTATTTTTTAAAGCATAATATATTACTAACTTCTTTTCAACAAAGGAAATATTTCCCCAGGCAATAATTATATTTTTTTGTTTGGTTTCTTTTTTTTTTCTTATTCTAATAGTATTACATTAGGGATGGGTGGGTGGGATCTTAGCCCTTTACAGAGGTGTAGTCCCTAGCGGTTAAATATTAGACTAATACATAACCACTGGGGACTGCACCTCAGCAAATGGGTAAGACCCCTCCCCCATGAGACCACCTGTTGGCCGCTGGTGGCGACTTTTTGTTATAACAGAAATTGATATCTCTTATGATTCACAATCCTTACTAACACAATACATCCACTCACCAACAAAACAAATTTTAAAAAGAAAACAAAAGAAAAGAAAACTCCACATAAGCTGCTGACACCAAACGGATGTTAACCCCATGGCAGTGTGGTAGTAAGCAAACAAACACGGTCGGACTTGTAGAAGCTTTATTCTACATAGAATACAGTGGTAGATTTTTGACCAGTTTATATAGTTATTAGAAGGGTAGGGGAGGTAACTCAGTTACCTATTACATTCTCCCCCAGTTTTATTTTAGTCATACTGGACGAAGTCGTTCCATCGCCCAGGCTTTTTGCGGGTTCTGTTCGAACGTCGTGGTAGTTCAACATTGGGAGTAGAATCAGGATCATCGGTTTCCTGGTCTGAAGATACCTCGGGCTGGGTTCCTTCTCTCAGCCCCGAGTTGGTAAAGATGCGTCTCCTTCTTCGTGCAGGAGGTTGTGATTCCGAAAACAGGGGTTCCGAATCAGTTTGGGGGTGGGCCCGTTTAAGTCCAACAAGGGTTAGGGTTAGGGTTGGGGTTGGTGTTTAGGGTTAGTTTAATGGGAAAATAAATAAATAATTTGGGTTCTGTTTTTTTTTTCTGGTTCCCTCTGTAATATCATGTTACTCAACTAGGAAATAACCAAAGTTAGTATTTACTACCAAAACTCATAGAAATACCTATTTTTATAAAGTTTCTTTTTTTCTTATTTTGGATACATAAATTTACAAAGAAAACTTTATTAAGTTAAAAAAGGCAACATTTAAACTACATAAACTTGTATTATATTTTTTGTCACCCTCTCGTCTTGGGCATTAGAATACACTGGCTACACCTCTGTAGAGGGGTAAGGCTCCCCCTAATGGGGCCATCTGTTGGCCGTAGGTAGTGACCTGTGATGCTTAAGGATGGAACCCAGGTGGCTGAACAGTCCATGACATGCAACACTCCACTTAGGCCCTTACTTAGGCTAAATGGGCAGTCAATCGGCTGGTTACGTCAAGCCCTAGCACCTATATGATTGCCCCAACCCTATTGCCCTTATGGCAAGCCCCAACCGTTTTTATCATATAGGTACTAGAAGGCAGTAGCTGAGGGTTTTCCTGCCCTGGGAATGACGTTAAACTCTATCTGATGGTGAGGTTCCGGTTCTGGAAGTCTGGGGAATGTGGAGCACCCCTTTATCACCATTGCGACTGTCAGGTGAACCCTAAAGATCTCTAAGGGTGTTCTGTCTTTGAAGGCAACTCTTTCACGGAAAATATCTTCTGATTGTGACTAACTATGAAGTAGGTCAAAGCTACTACCTAAATACATACAAAAGTCATTTCCCCAAAAACCATTCCTTCTCTCCCCATCCCTGTGCCTGCCGGTAATAGCAGCAGCAGAATTTTTTATTTGTTGTCAACAGGTTGGCTTTACACCCTTCCCTTCCCCTACCACGTGAGTACCCTGTGACTTGGTCACCCATTGTAAGAATTCCCTTAGGAAAAATAGTTTGTTGGTTTAAAAACCCCTAAAAGTAAGTGTAAATGTATTTTTTGATATAGGTGGAAGACCGATTTGCCTTGTGTAGCTATTTAAATAAGAATACTGCTGTAGACAGTAAAAACAAAAGGTTTTAGTGGAAAAATGAAAGTTTTGTAGGGCTCGGATTCGACATAGTAATTTTGGGGCTTAGGCAGGGTAAGACAGACCCAGCAAGAATCTTTCTTTCCCTTTGGTTGACTGAACTGAACAGCGGTGTTTAATTGGGCGGTAAAATATGTCACCACATTCTTGGTCTAAAATTACTAAGACATAGTCCTTTCAAATCCAAACCCCTATGGTGCTAACAAGGTAAACTGTTTTCCATTCTTTTCTTGAAACTGTATTTGCTCTGTACGTTAAAACGTGTTATTTTTCTTGTTAAATTATAAATTGTCTTGTGTTATTTTTCTTGTTAAATTATAAATTGTCTTGTGTTATTTTTCTTGTTAAATTATAAATTCTCTTAAATGGTAAATTGCTACCTTACCCTAGTTAACATACTGTCTGTGCCTTTTAAGGCCTATAAGTTAAATAACCCAACCCTTTCGTGTACTTCTTTATTTTTGTAAGTTATAGATATGCTTAAATGTTTTATGTTTAGAATTTTGGTAAATTTATGAGGCATAAACCTTCCTCCTTAACTTTATAATAACATTTTTTGTGTAAATTTGTTTGTTTTATTGTTTTGTAAATTTGTTGTCCTTTTTTGTATATTTTGTGACTTATACAAGTCTTTCGTTTAATTTGTAGTTACCATGGCTGCATTGTGTGAAGAATAAAAGACTTATTAAAATCACTTGGTAGTCTGTATGGCTTTATGCACACTTATGCAAACCAATGAAAGCTAGGGAAAGCCATTTGGCCAGAATAATTCAAACGGGAGTGGAATTGACAATCCCCACCTGAGTTTGACCTCTGACTCATACTTGGGAATGGCTATTTCTACACGACCATGTCACTGAACATGATTTTCTTGGAACATTCTCTTGGAACATTCACATTCTCTAAATCTTTTTTTTTTTACCTGAGGTTAATTACAAACGACATTGGACTATTTACCCTCTGTTACATTTATGGGACCATATGACCACCCCTTTTTGATCTCGATTCAGAAGACATGTTTTTCATTTACACCGTCAATATCTGGTTGTTTGGTAGGGGTTAGGGTTAGAGGTTAGGGTTAGGGCTTAGTTTTATAATTAAAAAAACCCTCTAAAAATCGTCTGTTAAGAAACAACCGGATATTGATGGTGTAAATGAAAAACATGTCCTTCTGAATCGAGATCAAAAAGGGGTGCCTAAAGGTCATATGGTCAATTTATCTACGTATTTGTGTACAATACATAACCTTTATGTTACATTTATTGTCTTCAGTTTTGCTTGTTATTATTTTATTTCATTGTTTAATGTTCTTTCATAACCGCTTGGTAAAATCTACTTCCTAACAAGTAAAAGGCAGAATAAAGGGAGATAACTATTTCTTGTATCCCTATGTAACAATTTTACTAACAAATAATTCAGAGGGTAACGACCGAAGCAAAGTGATCTAATAAGAGATGACATAAAACTACATGTGCTAGTAACAGAAAAAACTGGTAAAACACAGGACAGAATGAAGGTTTTATACAGACAATTAATATTACATGCAAAGCCAAATTTCATTAAGAATCATTACTCTTTTCATTACTGCAAAAATGGAATCACTAACAACTTACAATGCAGATATGGTGGTGAGCAAGTCAGGTGACTTCTTTTAGCCAATCAGAAAGCACCACAACCATGGCACCTGAAAAATAAATATAAAGAATTTTACTTTTCTCTCTCTCTTTTCCAGGTTTAGCATCACTAGTTTGCACATATGGCAGAACCTTGGCTTGGACACTAGTTTCATAGTAAATCACCTGCAATTCATTTTCATAGGAAATCATTTGCTGTACATTTTCATAGTAAATCATTTACAATGCATTTTTATAGCTAATCATCTTCAAAACATTTTCATGATGAATCATCTACAATGCATTTTCATAGTAAATCATCTACAATGCATTTTCATAGTAAATCATCTACAATGCATTTTTCATAGTAAATCATTTGCAATGCGTTTTCATAGTAAATCATCTACAATGCATTTCATAGTAAATCATCTACAATGCATTTTCATAGTAAATCATCTACAATGCATTTTTCATAGTAAATCATTTACAATGCATTTTCATAGTAAATCATCTACAATGCATTTTCATAGTAAATCATGTACAAGGCATTTTCATAGTAAATCATTTACAATGCATTTTCATAGGAAATCATCTACAATGCATTTTCATAGGAAATCATCTACAATGCATTTTCATAGTAAATTATCTACAATGCATTTTCATAGTAAATCATCTACAATGCATTTTCATAGTAAATCATCTACAATGCATTTTTCATAGTAAATCATCTACAATGCATTTTCATAGTAAATCATTACAATGCATTTTCATAGTAAATCACCTACAATGCATTTTCATAGTAAATCATTTGCAATGCATTTTCATTGCAAATCATTTGCAATGCATTTTTATAGTAAATCATTTGCAATATATTTTCATAGTAAATCAACTATAATGCATTTTCATAGTAAATCACATAGAATGCATTTTCATTGTAACAATATTCATTAAAAATATTAAAATTTTCATTGAATCTAACAATATTTTAGATAACACAGTTCAAACTAGATACAAGTTAGTAACAACATGTTCCATTATATTAAGTTAGTATACTAAACCTAAGATAGATGAAACAGATACCTACATCTGCAAATACACATGCAGATTTAGCGACAGATGTCTGAAAGAAAGCAGCACCATTTTTTCCCTTCCCCCAAATCAATAGTCTCTTTTGGAAAACAAAAATCAAATATTGCATTATTTCAAAACAAAAAGAGGATAAAGAAAATAAAAAAATGTTTATTTCTTGTGTTTTTCTTTCACCATTATGATGATGATGATGATGATGAGTAGGAGGAGGAGAAGGACTATGATGATGATGATGATGATGATGATAGTGATGGTGATGGGGGAGGTGCTGCTGGTGGTGATCTTGGCCAGGTTTCGTCTGCAAGACTGGAAAATGCAGATGTCTCTCAGTGAGGTTTGATTAACCTACCATCTCCCATGGGTCGGAAAGATTTGTTTGATCAACAATGAATTACCTTCATGTTATCAGCCACCACCTCCCCTCTTGCAGGGGAGGGGGAGTAGTTCTGTAGACAACAGCATGTTTACACACACACACACACACACACACACACACACACATGTATTAATTGTTATTCGGAGGTTGCAACATCACATACTTGTATATGTATACACACACACACACACACACAAAACCAACTACTAGGACACACATAAATACATACACCGATCGAATCTTCTAATACAAACACAATATATATATATATATATATATTATATATATATCTTATTATAATGGAGATTGTGGGTTTGTCTGTCTGTAACCGAAACTATATTACTATACAAGTCACAATTCCCTTTGTTATTTACATCAGCATTCTCCATGATTTTATTTTTATCTAAACCTCAATTATTAATAAAATTGTCTTACATTATTAATACTGTTAACTATGTCTACATACTGACAACATGCAATTATATTTATATATACAACAAAATAGCAGTTTACAGTGTGAACGGGAAGGCTAATTTGCATATTAATATTAAAAAATCGAATTTAATAAATATGTGCTTAGTATTATTGATTTCTAACTGTGTGGTTTTATTTTAATGAATATAAGCAACAATCTCTTCAATGAATCTTGAATGAAATCCATTAACAAGATAAAATAACTGTCATTTTATTCTTTACTTCCTCTGTTAACTAAATACTTAAATTAGAAAAAATAACAATGAAAGACGAGAGTGATGGAAGAGTAAGTTTCAGTTGTTCCATTTTTTATTATACTCCCTCTGTTTCAAATCTTTTATTATACTCCCTCTGTTTCAAATCTTTTATTATACTCCCTCTGTTTCAAATATTTTTATATGTATTCTTATTTAATTTCATTAGCCTTTCTAATTTAATACAATATTTTATTACATTAAAACTTAAACACTTGCACCCGGAGGGTGCATATATCTGCTAGTATTGATAATGGAGATTCAATCTCAATTTGTCTGTAACCAAAACTACATCAGTTCTTTACAAACAATAAATATTCTCTCACATTACCCAAAATCACCAATACATAGAATAAAGAACAACCTTATATTATATGCACTCAAAATTTGAGTATGCCACCTTAGACGCTCCTTATTGGTTTTTAAAACAAGTTTTAATAAATACATGCCAGGTATTATATGTTTATATACAGTTTGTTTTATATTGATAAATATTTAAAGTTATCTAATGCATAATGTTTTATGAGAAAATTATTTACAAACAAGAAATAGTCATTTTTTTTAGGTTCAAGAGATTAGCTAAAAAGTTTACAAATAAATAAATATCTACGATTCGTGTAAAATTTATGTGTAAAATATTCAAAATATTCAAAATAATTATTTGATTAATAATTAATAAATGCCCGCAACATTTTATTTGAGTGGGACAGAACTAAGTTTCTCCTTGAAAATTAAAAAAACAAACATTAGGGAATGGAATAAATTATTATTATATGTATTGTTTGATGATTTTTAGTTATTGTATTTGATTGACTTGCTAGTCACTCTCATGATCCCCAAAGGGGCCACCTGTTGGCCATGGGTGTCGACCCATGATGCTTAAGGATGGAATCATGGTAGAGGTCTAGATGGGCAGTCGGAGAGGTACCCTCTGATTGATCGGCTGGTCACGTAAAGACCTAGCACTTATATGATTGCCCCAGCCCTAGTGCCCTTATGGCAAGCCCCAACCCTTTTTATCATATGGGTGCTAGAAGGCGGTGGCTGAGGGTCTTATTGTCCTGGGTATGATGTTAAACTCTATCTGATGGTGAAGTTCTAGTTTTGGAGCTCTGGGGAATGTGGAGTACCCCTTCATCACACTTACTCCCAGGTCAACTCTGACCCGGAGTGGTAGTACCTGTTAAGGTCCCATTTATGGGTTAAATAGAACAAAATATGTTTAAAAAAATGTCTTTGGCATAAAATAACCCAATAAGACTTGACATGCCGTAAAACCCAACCAATCAAACCAACCTGATTCATTGCCTCACCATGTTTTACAAGATTGTCTTGCTAGCCATCCTCATGACCTTGTGTCAATCTATGCTATGCTTAAATATATTTTTGTGTTTATTTTGGAAAAGAATAAAGAAACATTTTACAAATAGCATTCCTCATCTACACCCTGAATAAAATAGAAGACTCTTTGGTTATTTCCTATAAGTCTAACATAAACAAAGGAGAACCACTCTTGACTGATAAATTGTTTATTTATTTATTGATCTACAAGGAAAAAAGAAGTCGGGTTAGGGTTAGGGTTTAGGGTAAGGGTTAGAGTTAGGGTTTAGGGTTAGGGTTAGGGTTTAGGGTTAGTTTAATGGGAAAATAAATAAATAATTTATCAGTCAAGAGTGGTTCCCCTTTGTTTATGTTAGACTTATAGGAAATAACCGACTCTTTTTTAAAATTAAAAATTTCCATTCTAAATTATTCAAGGAAGCTTCAAAAGCCCAGTTAATGATGAGATTTTACAGTGGAGCATATCAACCTTTTATGGGTTATTTAATGCCAAAAATTGACTCATTTATAAAATTCTGATTTTGGTTATAGTCACAACTATTCATATTTTTAACAATCTATAACAAACATTCTTTTTAATCACACTTTTTATTGGTTTGCACATTCATGGTATTAAGTTGTTGTGGGAAAAATCTAAGTTAACACAAAAAGTCCAACTTCTTCTTCTCCTCCTCCTCCTCCTCCTCCTTCTTCTTCTTCTTCTTCTTCTTCTTCTTCTTCTTCTTCTTCTTCTTCTTGTGAACAGACCTGTAGCTAGAATATTTAAATTGTGGTCTGTTGATTTAAAATCAAGGGGTCCCCATGGAAAATTACCGGGGACAGTTATAACCTTTTGATCCCTTGAAAATGTGCCATGACAGAAACGTGAGATAGTTTTAGTTTTGTTAAGCAGATTCAACCCAGCTTTGAAGGAGAGTGGACATGATTGTCATCTCTCCTGGGTTCAGTCTCTCCTCACGGCAGAATAATCATGCGCTAATAAAACTTGATCAAGTAAAACCAAGTCTTGTGTAAATTATTAAGACAATGTTAAGCCCAGCCCAGAAGAAGAATTAAGAAGGAAAGTCAACCCCCAGCAGAAGCCTAGATAGAAGTCAGCCCAAGCCCAGACAAGATGGTGGCCAGGCAAGGTAGAAGAAGCAGTAAGCAACAAGTAGAAGTGTACCAAGTAAGATCTACCATCTCTAATCTATCTCTCTGTCTCTCTCTCTCCACCGATTATATACACACGAGTAAAAGTATTTATTTGCTTTTAGAGAATACTAGCAGCGGCTACCTGGCGTCGCCTGGGTAGAGGGGGATTTTTAAAAGTTAGTCCCGCAGATCCATTATTACTGAGTTGAATCCTCGTAGGATGCCCCATTTAAATCCCTATGTTAAAAAAAATAGACCTTGCATTGATCCAGTTACTCTGAAAAGAAATGTTAATGTCTACTATCTAAAATATTAAAAAAAAAAAAATCCATGCTGTTATCATTTAAATTTTATTTTTTAATTATCTTCACGAGTATAAATCAAATCTCTATTATTTTTGCTAAAAAAAACAAGCCCTGGTGATATTTAATGTGTATATATATTTACTTTGTCATTAATTGTTTTCTTTTCAAAGTTTCCTCCGGACATACATATACACACAATTGCCCTTTATATATGTATAGATTAAATTTAGTTCGGAAAATTATCTAAAAAATGAATGAGATTAAAAATAATTTAATTAAAAAAATTTAAGTTTAAGAAATGAAAAAAAAAAAATTAGTTAAAAAAAGAAATTACTTAAAAAAAATCTGGTTAAAAAATTTGGACCAAGTACCCAATAGGCACCCCAGCTGGGAGCTGTTTTGAAAAGAACACCTTTTGCTTTTTACTGTACACTTCCGATCGTGGTATGAGGGGTGCATGGAAAATAAACTTTATAAATAGTGTGATACCATTTCCGAACAACATCCTTTTATTTAAATAAACATAAAAAATATTTTGTAAATAAAAACTATTTTCATTTAAATAAACATATCTGCATTTCTCTTCTGATTAAATAAAAACTATTTTGATATAAAAATGTGTCTTTAATATAAAAACGTGTCTTTCATTTAAAGTTTTATAATTAAAAAAAATTTCCTATTAAATTAACAACAACAACAACATGAAATAACAAATTTCTTTTATTAAAACCGAAAACTATTTTAGTATAAGAACTTGCATTTGGGTTGTAAATATACATGAACGAACTTTTAAAAAATCTTACAGTGAAATTCTAATGGAAAAAAAATCGTCTGTTGTTTTTAAACAAACAACCATGCGCTTACAGTGAAAAGCAAAAGGTGTTCTTTTCAAAACAGCTCCCAGCTGGGGTGCCTATTGGATACTTGGTCCAAAAATTTGATTAAAAAGAATTCTGTTTAAAAGAATTTAATTTAAAAAGGAATTTAGTTAAAAAATATTATACACATAATAAACATGAAGTTAAACCAATCATATAAAAAATTTGACATTAAATAACCCATGAGGGTTTATATACCATTAAACACCATCCAACCAACTAGCCATGAAAATGAACTAGCATCAATCACTATGTTCGTTTCTGTAATTCCAAAAATTTCCCTCTCTGTAATTCAATGTAGGTTTGTGATCTCAAAAGAGGATTGACTTTATACCAGTAGAAAATGATATTCATTTTTTAGATGAATTTGACAAGTCAAAATAAATTGTTTGTTTTTACATTTTTTGTTTGTCTCTGATTTTTCAGATAAAAAAAGGGATCGATACTTTTTGAAGACAACTAATATATATATATATATATATATATATATAATATATATTATATAAAACTTTTGTTTGATAGTAAAAATATATTACCAAACTTCACCTGAGGGAAAAAAATTTGAAAAAAAGAAAAGACCAACTGGATCATACCAATTGAAAATATTTGATTAATACTATAACACTTGGCCAAAAGAAAAAAAATCATATATATATATATATATATATATATATATATATATAAACAAACCGCTAGAATTATCTAAAGCTAAAATGTAAAAAGTGCTCAATACCTAAGTAGAGCAAATAATAAAGTTAAAACTAATGAGTCAGATATACATACTAATAGTTTCACTTAGTAGCTCCTCAGGGCAAGAAACTATTAGTAGGTATATCTGACTCATTAGGTTTAACTTTATATATATATATATATATATATATATACATACACACATACAACTTGTATACACACACATGTATAGCACACACACACACACACACATATATATATATATATATATATATATATATATATATATATACAATGTTATAACACTATTTTTATATCTCAACAAATGACTCTTAGACTCAGTAAACAGACAAATTCTACCAAGTTTTCAGCACAAAATGCTTCAAATGTGTTTCACTCGGAAACTGTTTTCTGATGGTATGAAATTTACTTAACATTCTCATAGATTTAACAAATTTGTTTTGTTTTTTTTCTTTCTTTTTTAGCAGGGGGGGTTTGAAAAAAAATAAAATTATTGATTTAGAAGGTAAATAGACTTTAGATTCATAAAAAATGATATACAGTGGTACCTTGATTTATGAGTGACTCAACTTACAAGTTTTCAAGTTACAAGCTGTCATTCGATCAATCTTTGCTTTAAGTTAAGAGTCAAAATGTGATGTACAAATGAGCTTCATGTAAGCATGTGTTAATAAGTAAAAAAAAAAGTAAAGTCGACGGGGCGGCCTAAAGTCGGTATCAGCCAGTCAGCGAGGGAGTCTATCCCCTTTTCAACTAGACCAAGGAGATTGTTTTAGCATCTGAGGTAGAGCGCCACACCTACCATCAGCTCCTTATTTTACTGCACAGATCCCTGTGCTACTCATACGCTGAGTATCGAACTGGGAACCTTGTGGTTTCTAGCCGAACGCTCTACCGACTGAGCTAACCCGGCCCAAGCATGTGTTAATAAGTTCCCTAAAAACATTTAAGTTTCCAAATTTATAACACCAAAGATGAATATTATTCATAAAAAAACCAAAAAAAAACATCAAAACATATCACTGCACATAATTCATTACATTCTATTTTATTATGTCTATATACAATACATTACAATTTTTCTTGTTTAAAAAAAATGTAACAAAAGAATAGTCAAATCAGAAAATTTTAGAAACGTTTTGGAGGTCATAAAACTAAACAAATAATTAAAAAAAAATATTTGAAGTTTTATTTTATTTATTTGAGTTCCACTCCTCAAACAATATCTTTCCAAAATGTATGTTTACACCGCCTGGAGGGTGTGTTTTTTTCTTTTTGCTAGTATACACAATATATAGAAAATACAATTATTGGCTGTGTTTGGAATAAGTTAAGGTGTGACTGATTTACTTAAGACATGACAGTTATAAGATACTAAAATGTGACAAAGAAATTAGGGTGTTTGAGGGATGCTGGAACAGATTAATGTCATTTCAGTTTATTTCAATGGGGAATATTGATTTGATATATGGGTAATTCCATATCAAATCATCCAGGCCATGTCACCCACTTCCTTCAATTTTTCTGAAATTTTGTACAAGTATGGACTGTGTTAAAGTTAGACATTCCCCAAAATTTCAGCTTCCAATTCCAAGAATTGGCGGAGGTATGTCGATTTTTAGCTCTCCAAATCTGAGGAGGTCACAAAAAATTATGTAATCAATTATTATCTGTAAAATGAGTTCTGGAGCTTCCCTACACCTAAAAATTGGTTTATAAAAGCATTCTTGCCCAAGGAATCCAAACATTTTCAGTTATTGATGATTTTTTATCTTTTATAGCAAGGTCAATAGCTGATTTGAAGCTCAAATTTTGGGGAGTGTCTAACTTTAACACAGTCTACACCTGTACAAAATTTCAGACAAATTGAAGGTGGTAGGTGTCAATTTCACTTTTTTCTGGATGATTTGACATGGAATTGCCCATATGAGGAAATTGAATTATGAATGGAATAAATTGGAGTACAAATTAAACTTGAGTACCATTGTATTTTGTATCAATTATTGATTTTTAAAAGAATGTCAGTTGTTGAATTGAAAAGACTTCAGTTTTGAAACAATGACTGTTATGATTTTTGTGGCCATCCTTAGGCTTCAAGCAAGAGTACTCTCCAGTGGAGATTACTTGTGTTAAGCAGAGTGTAATCCTAAGTGAAGAAACCTTTGGTTGTTCCTTGTTGTCCCTTAGTATTAGGTATGATCCTTTGGTTGTTCCTTGTTGTCCCTTAGTATTAGGTATGATCCTTTGGTTGTTCCTTGTTGTCCCTTAGTATTGGATATGATCCTTTGGTTGTTCCTTGTGTCCCTTAGTATTGGATATGATCCTTTGGTTGTTCCTTGGTGTCCCTTAGTATTAGGTATGATCTTTTGGTTGTTCCTTGGTGTTCCCTTAGTATTGGGTATCCTTTGGTTGTTCCTTGGTGTCCCTTAGTATTAGGTATGATCCTTTGGTTGTTCCTTGGTGTCCCTTAGTATTGGTATGATCCTTTGGTTGTTCCTTGGTGTCCCTTAGTATTAGGTATGATCCTTTGGTTGTTCCTTGGTGTCCCTTAGTATTGGGTATGATCCTTTGGTTGTTCCTTGTGTCCCTTAGTATTGGGTATGATCCTTTGGTTCCTTGGTTCCCTTAGTATTAGGTGATCCTTTGGTTGTTCCTTGGTGTCCCTTAGTATTAGGTATGATCCTTTGGTTGTTCCTTGGTGTTCCTTAGTATTGGATATGATCCTTTGGTTGTTCCTTGGTGTCCCTTAGTATTAGGTATGATCCTTTGGTTTGTTCCTTGGTGTTCCTTAGTATTAGGCATGATCCTTTGGTTGTTCCTTGGTGTTCCTTAGTATTAGGTATGATCCTTTGCTTGTTCCTTGGTGTCCCTTAGTATTAGTATGTCCTTTGGTTGTCCTTGGTGTCCCTTAGTATTAGGTATGATCCTTTGGTTGTTCCTTGGTGTCCCTTAGTATTAGGTATGATCCTTTGGTTGTTCCTTGGTGTTCCTTAGTATTAGGCATGATCCTTTGGTTGTTCCTTGTTGTCCCATAGTATTAGGTATGATCCTTTGCTTGTTCCTTTGGTGTCCTTAGTATTAGGTATGATCCTTTGGTTGTTCCTTGGTGTCCCATAGTATTAGGTATGATCCTTTGGTTGTTCCTTGGTGTCCCTTAGTATTAGGTATGATCCTTTGGTTGTTTCTTGGTGTCCCTTAGTATTAGGTATGATCCTTTAGGTTGTTCCTTGGTGTCCCTTAGTATTAGGTATGATCCTTTTGCTTGTTCCTTGGTGTCCCTTAGTATTAGGTATGATCCTTTGGTTGTTCCTTGTGTCCCTTAGTATTGGATATGATCCTTTGTTGTTCCTTGGTGTTCCTTAGTATTAGGCATGATCCTTTGGTTGTTCCTTGGTGTCCCTTAGTATTAGGTATGATCCTTGGTTGTTCCTTGGTGTCCTTGTATTAGTCCTTTGGTTGTTCCTTGGTGTCCCTTAGTATTAGGTATGATCCTTTGGTTGTTCCTTTGGTGTCCCTTAGTATTAGGTATGATCCTTTGGTTGTTCCTTTGGTGTCCCTTAGTATTAGGTATGATCCTTTGCTTGTTCCTTGGTGTCCCTTAGTATTAGGTATGATCCTTTGGTCGTTCCTTGGTGTCCCATAGTATTAGGTATGATCCTTTGCTTGTTCCTTGGTGTCCCTTAGTATTAGGTATGATCCTTTGTTGTTCCTTGGTGTCCCTTAAGTATTGATATGATCCTTTGGTTGTTCCTTGGTGTTCCTTAGTATTAGGCATGATCCTTTGCATCTCTCTCG
>CM042151.1:31381454-31403007 GCA_023376005.1 Doryteuthis pealeii | reverse complement strand
AAAACCGCCTAATTTTTGTATATATAAATACCAATAGCATGTTATTAGTATGTAGATATGGACCACTAATAAAAGGTGAAGCAATTTATTAATAATTGAGGTTTAAATGTAATAAAATCATGAAGAATGTGATGAAAATAATATGTTAATTGTGACTTGATTAGTAATATAATTTCGGTTACAGAACAGAAAAACGCACAATCTCCATTATAATAAGATATATATATATATATATATATATTATATATATATATAATTTCAGACTTAGATGATGAACAAGAAAAAAAGAAAAGATAACCAAATTTGTAAATAAAGAAATATTACAAACAGGTAGTTGGAAGGAAATGCAAAAAGGAAAAGGCCAAAAAATCAGCCTGCACTAAAATGACCGGCAAAAAGAAAAAGCTGTTGAAAGAGTCAACTAAGCTAACATGTAAAAAATACGCAATACACTAAGTAGCGCAAAATATAGAAAACAGATATATAGAATTGAGACAGATACTACCTGCCTAGGTTGCACCTAAAGGATCTTCAGGATAATACTGACAGATATATATATATAATTTTCATTCAATAAATAGATATGCTACATCACCAGTTCATTTTTTCGTTATTTCTTTTAGAGCATATGAACTCTTAAAACTTCTAAAAGATTATTTCTTTCCAAATTTTCTCTCGGTGATGACCTTTGGTTTAAACTAGTGGCAAACAATCAAATAAATCCCACAACAGAAATATTATAATTTGTCTTATCAATTTGGTTCACTTTTATTTACTTTTCAACAAAAGGGATAAGATAAATAGTAATTAGGTACGACTCCAATTAAGCACTTATTCTCCCATATATATATATATATATATATATATATATATATATATATATATATTTAATAAAGTTAAACCTAATGAGTCAGATATACCTACTAATAGTTTCACTTAGTAGTTCATCAGGGCAAGATTCTTGCTATGATGAGCTACTAAATGAAACTATTAATAGGTATATCTGACTCATTAGGTTTAACTTTATTATTTGTGTTACTTCGGTGTTTTACTTCTTAGCTTTAGATAATCCTAGCAGTTTATAAATATAATTTTTCTTTTGGCCAAGTGTTATAGTATTAACTGATTATTTTCAGTTGGTACGACCCTATTGGTCTTTCTTTTTTTTTTTTTTCATTTTTTCTCCCCAGGTGAAGTTTGGTAGTATATTTTTACTATCAAATATTTGCTGTTTTTTTTCTTACTGCAAGGGTTTACCAATAAGTTTGATATATTATATTATAATATATATATATATATAAGAATTCATATATATATATATATATATATGATATAGATATAGATATATATGAGATTATTTTGGTATATGTATACGTTTGACGTTTGTGGGAGGTACATATATCAGGTTTGGGTATTTGTATGAAGCATTAAAGGAATAAATGTCAGAAACTCGGTTGTTTTTTTAGTAGAGTTACGTTTATTTAGTAGTAAACTTTCCTGATTATTATAGCTCCCTTCTTCAGACTGTGTAAGGACAGTAGTGTTGCTGGCTGTGATATATATATATATATATATTTATATACACATGATAGCTTGACTTAAAAGTGACCCAACTTTAGAGTTTTCAGAGTTAATTGGTTGATTTTTTTGCTTTGTGTTGAGAGCTAAAATTTGAGGTATGAGAAAGCATTTAATAAGCTTATATTAATAAGTTCGCTATAACATTTAAGTATTATTTATAAAAAAATAAAGGATTTCCTAGTTGTGTAACATGATATTACAGGGTGACCCAGAAAAAACAGAACCCAAATTATTTATTTATTTTCCCATTAAACTAACCCTAAACCCTAACCTAAATCTAACCCTAAACCTAACCCTAACCCTAACTGTTGAGTAACATAATATTACAGGGTGACCCAGAAAAACAGAACCCACAAATTTTGTAATAAAACTGTTAATTTTCATTTTTTTAAAGTTTAAGTCCAACAAGGGTTAGGGTTTAGGGTTAAGGTTAGGGTTGGGGTTTAGGGTTAGTTTAATGGGAAAATAAATAAATAATTTGGGTTCTGTTTTTTCTGGGTCACTCTGTAATATCATGTTACTCAACTAGGAAATAAAATAAATGTTAAAACATTTACAGCACATAATTATTAATATATTTTATTATGCTTTTACACAATTCCACCCAATTTCGTTTTTTTTAAATAATCATTCTAGATTTTAAAAAAATAGGGTGTTTTTTTTGGTGGAAGTGACTGGAAGGCAATAATGCCATTTCAGTTTATTTCAATAGGGAAAATTGATTTGATATATAAGAAAATAGAGTAACAAGTGAAATGAATTAAACTCTTAAGTCAAGGTACAAGTGTATATATATATATATATATATATATATATATATATATATATACACAAAATATATATATAATATATTTCAAAACCGTTTATCCCAGTGTTCATAAATTTCGAACAATTTTCCATTCAAAACATTTTTAAACAACTGATCAACAAAAAACTATCGCAGACTCCTTATTATTCTGTGATAAATTTTCCTTTTCTTTATATCAACAAACACCTTGAAGAAGATCTACTAAACAGATTGAACACTGCAGCGTTGGCTGAATAAATATCACTCATTTTATTTGAACCTGTATTTTTTCAAATTTTTCACTATATTACGTTCTGTTGGATTCACTTCCATTTTTCTCTTCACACACACACACACACACGCGCGTGCATAAATTATCGATCATATGGAGGTCCAATCTCACAGACAAGTTAAAGAGACAGTTCTTCCAGGCCATTGTCGTGTCAGTACTGCTGTATGGCTGCACCACCTGGACCCTAAATAAGCGACTAGAGAATAAACTAGATGGAAGCTGCACAAGAATGCTGTGGGTGATCATGAACAAGACGTGGAAACAGCACCCTACCAGAAAGCAGCTGTACGGCCACCTACCACATATCACCCAAACCATCCGAGTGAGACGGACAAGACACGCGGGACACTGCTGGAGAAGCAAGGACAAACTCATAAGCGACGTCCACCTGTGGAAGCCAGCACATGGACAAGCCAGTGTTGGGCGACCAGCAAAAACATATGTTGATCAGCTCTGTACGGATGCAGGATGCTGCATAGAGGACCTCCTGATATTGATGAGCGATAGGGACGGATGGAGAGAGATTGTCATGGATATCTGCGCTGAAAGCGCGACATGATGATGATGATGATGATGATGATGATATATATATATATATATATATATATATATATATACCATTGACATCATGTCCATGCTATTCTAACTTAAATATCTATGCTCTGTTAATGATATTAAACACTGTTGAATTATAAATATAGCAATCTATATTATCAATATTATATATATATATGTATAATCTATAATCTCTCTCTCTCTCTCTCTCTCTCTCTCTATCTATCTATATATATATATTCATTTATTCATTTATATGTATATATAATCTTTAATATATATATAATCTTATATATATATATATATATATATATATATATTTACTTTAGATAATATATGCTTGGTCATTGATGTTGAGCACTCTCTATTAACATATAGTAAACTATATTATCAATATTAATTTCATATATATATATTAATTTATATATATATATATATATATATATATATATATACACAGATAGAAAGATTTACTGTTTTTGTAATAAATTCCCATTTCCATGTCAGATATAACACTTATATATATATATATATATATATTATATATATATATATATATATATATATATACATATATTTATGAGTGATATATCTGAGATGGAAATGGAAATCTATTACAAAAACAGTAAATATTTCTTTCTGTATATCTATCTATCTATCATAATTCATCTATCTTGGTCTGATCATGTATGTATGTATGTATGTGTGTATGTATGTATGTATCTATGTATCTATCTATTTACTTAACATGTATGCATGTATGTTTGTAAATATGAAAGAATGCACCTGCAATGCAAGTTACTACATTTAGTGTGTATGTAGGTGGTAGGTGTATGCATAATCTGTTTCAATACTACTATGTGTACATGCGTGCATATACATATTTACTAATTCATGTACATACATAGATGTAAACTCACAAACATGTACATGTAATTGACATATCAAGATATATACATATTCATGTATGATAGGTATGTAAACCCGATGTGTTTGGATATGGCTTTTTGCCGACAATTTTTGGGAGAATATGTGCTTAATTGAAGTCGTACCTAATTTTGAAAATTAATTAATTAATAATTAATTAATTAGGCGGGAATGCCTATTTAAATGTAAGGCTAAACAAATCGAGAAAAATCAAATGTACATACAGAGATTGACTTTTCTCGATTTGTTTAGCCTTACATTTAAATAGGCATTTCTGCCTAATTAATTAATTATTAATTAATTAATTTTCAAAATTAGGTACAACTTCAATTAAGCACATATTCTCCCAAAAATATTCATGTATGCACACATATATACATGTCTATATATGTTACTTAACTTAAGGCACGTGGTGTAATGATTAGAGTCGTAGGAAATGGACTCATCGAGCTGAGTTCAATTCCTGGACGAAGCTGTTTGCATTTCACATGGCACTAATGCCCTTGGGAAAGATAAGAATCCAATTCTCCCTCCAGCTATGGATAAATAATAGGGCAGACTGGGCTCTTTAACCATGGCTAGGTAACCAGTCTAGGAGAAGGAAATCTCTGAATTCAAACTTTTAAAACTCTGCTTATGAAATTGACCTTGTGTCGCATCCTGCTCGTGCGGAGGGGTTGGTGTATATATATATATATATATATATATATATATATATATATATATATATATATATATATATATATATATGTGTTACTTTTAACAAAATAGAATAAATAGCAACAGCAGTTTTTTTGCCATGGAAAAATAGTAACTGTATTAAAAGAAAAATTATACTTGTGTGTGTGTGTGGAGTGCTGCTTCCAAGATTTGTTCAGGACAACGTGCAGCAGATCCTGAAGATCCCTTAGGTGCAACCTAGGCAGGTAGTATCTGTCTCAATTCTATATATCTGTTTTCTATATTTTGCACAACTTAGTGTATGTGAGAGATTTTAGGATTCCCTTTGTCACCTGACCAGAGGACAGAAGCTCTGGGGAAAAATATAAAAAGAGAGATAATTCTATTTTTGCCTCCCATACAGCTTTTTCTCTAAGTGTTAAAGTTCAAATGGTGCAGCTGAGTTTCATATACGACAATAAATCTCATTATAAAAGAAAAAAGAAATATTCCAGATACTACTTTTACATATAAGTATAATTAATTATAATAACTTAGTCCAAGTGGTGCAGGCATACAATAACACTGACACAGCTACAGCTTGGAAGAATTCTCACTTTATCTTATCAGTGAGATCAGGTTTCCATATGTTTGATAATCTGTCTATAGCAGTCCATACTTTCCCTATGCGTATAGTGGCATCGCCTTCTATAGATGAGATATTGCTACCTAGATATGTAGAAATAGAAAAATACAAAGTATTTCAAAAAGATAATGTGGTTGAGTTTGATAGTTATAAGGGACCCATTTTTATTTTTATCACAGGTCAATAATTGATTTAAAAGAAAAAAAAAACAGCTTATTGTTTTGGTATGAATGAAGAGCAAGTTTATTGTGATACACTCATTTTGTCTAATGAGTTCATAGGGTACACATTTCACTAATGTGCATCTTATTTCCAATGTGCTGACAGCATGGATTCTCATGACTCTCTCTCGTCACCTGTCCCTATTGGACAAGTCCTTTGCATGGCATCCTGTATCTGCACTGAGCTGATGAATGTAAGTTTTGCTGGTCAGACCTACACTGCTGTATCCATGTGTAGGTATTTACAGAAGAACATCACTTATGAGCTTTCAGACCATTGTTAGTGAGTTAACAGTAGCCTGCTAGTTCTTTTCCATAACAGTACTTAATATTCAAGATAGAACTATTCATGTATTGAATATCAAAATACATGTCAATTGCAAATTACAAGTAATTAGAACCAATTACAATGGAATTTTTTTCCAAACATAACTCAATCCTAGAACTAAGGAATATTTTGATATGAATTTTGTGTCATTAAACTAAACAGGAAAAAAGCCTTTAGAAAACAATTATTGATTGATGATGATGATGATTATATATATATATATATATATATATATTATAAAGTAAAGAGTTGGTTTTCCATGTATATTTCTTTCTTAGCCCTCTTAACGATCAACTGATGTCAGGAATGAAAAAGGATCAGATTGGAGGGGGTGTAAAAAAGGATCTGATTTGGGGGTAAAAAGGAAATGAATAGGGTTTATTAAAAAATACCTACGGGATAAGACATAATGTTTAAATGTTTTTGTTATACAAATGCATTGCGAATGATTTTTACTATAAAAACGCATTGTGAATGATTTTTACTATAAAAATACATTGGAAATGATTTTTACTATAAAAACGCATTGTGAATGATTTTTACTATAAAAATACATTGGAAATGATTTTTACTTTAAAAACGCATTGCGAATGATTTTTACTATAAAACGCATTGTGAATGATTTTTACTATAAAAATACATTGGAAATGATTTTTACTATAAAAACGCATTGTGAATGATTTACTATAATACATTGGAAATGATTTTACTTAAAAATTGTGATTTTTACTATAAAACGCATTGTGAATGATTTTACTATAAAATACATTGGAAATGATTTTTACTTTAAAAACGCATTGCGAATGATTTTTACCATAAAAATACATTGAAATGATTTTTACTATAAAAATACATTGGAAATGATTTTATTATAATATTGAATGATTTTTACTAGAAAAATACATTGGAAATGATTTTTATTATAAAAACGCATTGCAAATGATTTTTACCATAAAAATACATTGAAATGATTTTTACTATAAAAATACATTGGAAATGATTTTTATTATAAAAACGCATTGCAAATGATTTTTACTATAAAAATGCATTGCACATGAGTTTTCCTATAAAAATGCATCAAAAATTAGTTTTACTATAAAAATACATTGAAAATGATTTTTACTATAAAAATACATTGAAAATGATTTTTACTATCAAAATGCATCTAAGGAACTACAAGCTAAAATCTAAAGAACTACAAATTTCTTAGTACATTATAAACCGGATTGAAATCACTTGGACAATATCAATAGTGTGGACAGAGGAGACTTATTATTTAAGCAACTGCATCTCATCAATTAATGAAGAAAACTCAATGTTTTTCTTAGGAAAATAATTTCTTTTCATTTTGCATGGATTAACTTCCGGTGTAGAGCTTTACATAAACACCCAGAGAGGGAATGCATCTGTTTGTTTGGGACAATGCTGGATAGCGAGTGTATTTTTCGACTTGACTACGATACCACCTGGGATTTTCCCGTGCGTCACATGTGCATAACTCTAAGTGCATTCACATGCAATCACATTCTGACAACCTGTCAAGTCTGTTCACCTGTGATCTTTTTTGTCTTTGTGTTTCGACTTTGCACTCCAGTGACCTTCCCATTTTACCTGTGCTCAAGGTTAGTCCTCTGGTCTAAGTGAAGTACAAGACTCACTGCTCTTATTACATACTCTTATTATTTCTATTCTTGTGAGTTTTTCACACTACCATAAGCTGATGGTCTTTCACTGGAGTCTGAGTGATAACAAGTCACCTTTGTACTAGTTTGCTACATTCATTTATTATATTTCAACTCTGCTTTCCCAGATTACCTCTGCTCTCCTGGCTCATCTCTGCCCTCCTGGATTATCTCTGCTTTCCTGGTTCATCTCTGCTCTCCTGGCCCATCTCTGCTTTCCTGGTTCATCTATGCCCTCATGGATTATCTCTCTCCTGGCTCATCTCTGCTCTCCTAGCTCATCTCTGCTCTCCTAGATTATCTCCTGGATTATCTCTGCCCTCCTGGATTATCTCTGCTTTCCTGGTTCATCTCTGCTTTCCTGGTTCATCTCTGCCCTCTTGGATTATCTCTGCTCTCCTGGCTCATCTCTGCTCTCCTAGATTATTTCTGCTCTCCTGGCTCATCTCTGCTTTCCTGGTTCATCTCTGCCCTCCTGGATTATCTCTGCTTCCTGGCTCATCTCTACACTCCTGGCTCATCTCTGCTCTCCTAGATTATCTCTGCTTTCCAGGTTCATCTCTGCTCTCCTGCTCTCTTTCCTGGCTCATCTCTGCTTTCCTGGCTCATCTCTGCTCTCCTGGCTCATCTCTCCTCTCCTAGATTATCTCTGCTTTCCTGGCTCATCTCTGCTCTCCTGGCTCATCTCTGCTTTCCTGGTTCATCTCTGCTCATCTCTCCTGCTCATCTCTGCTTTCCTGGCTCATCTCTGCTCTCTGGCTCATCTCTCCTCTCCTAGATTATCTCTGCTTTCCTGCTCATCTCTGCTCTCTGCTCTCCTGGATCATCTTTGCTCTCCCAGATTATCTCTGCTCTCCTGGTTCATCCCTGCTTTCCAGGTTCATCTATGCTCTCCTGGCTCATCTCTTACCCTCAGTGAAAACTATCCCTTTTATTTCTAACTCCATGAATTGTTTTCTGTAAGTTGTTGAGGTGGCCTAATGTCTGTATCAGCCAGACAGCAAGGGTGTCTATCCTCTTTTCACTAGCACTAGACCAAGGAGATTGTTTTGCATCTGAGGTTGGAGCACCACACCTACCATCACTTTACTGCTCAAATCCCTGTGCTACTCATGTACTGAGTTGGCAAGGGTCAGTATTAAACCAAGAATCTAATGGTTCCTAGGTGGACATTCTACTGACTGAGTTAAACCAGACCCTTGTTTTCTGTAGTGTCATTAAATAACTTATATTCCCTTATTGAATTTCTTATTGTTATTTTCAATGACATCTGTCCTTCACACTCACCTTAAATTTCTCAAATGAACGCTATTCTATTTTTAGTCACCAAATAGTCAAACAAAAAACCATTACAACATCATATCATTTATAATATGTTGTTATTATTAATTTCATATTCGAAATTGGTCACTAAATCATTTTTCTATTGGTTCACTGATATAAAAAAATATTCTAGTGTCACTGTGGGAATCCCTGTAGTATAGTGACTAACTTGTAAGCAAATTCAAACCCTAGTTGTGCTATTACATTCACTTTTAGATGAATCTTTTCATTTCCCCAGCTATAGGTTAAATAGTACCACTAATGTTCTTCTACAAGGATGGCTTTGGAATTAAAAACCCATGAAATTTTTATACAGTATATCGTTATTTCAAATTACTATACATTTCTTGCTAAAAATGATAGGCTATGCCTATTCATTATCTAAAATTAACCCATCTCTGCTCTGCTGGTCCATCTCTGCTCTTCCAGATTATCTCTGTTCTGCTGGATATCTGCTCTCCCAGATTATCTCTGTTCTGCTGGATTATCTCTGATCTGCTGGCTCATCTCTGCTCTCCCAGATTATCTCTCTGCTGGATATCTCTGCTCTCCCAGATTATCTCTGTTCTGCTGGATTATCTCTGATCTGCTGGCTCATCTCTGCTCTCCCAGATTATCTCTGTTCTGCTGGATATCTCTGCTCTTCCAGATTATCTCTGTTCTGCTGGATATCTCTGCTCTCCCAGATTATCTCTGTCTGCTGGATATCTCTGCTCTCCCAGATTATCTCTGCTCTGCTGGATTATCTCTGATCTGCTGGCTATCTCTGCCTCCAGATTCTCTGTTCATTATCTCTGTTCTGCTGGATATCTCTGCTCTCCCAGATTATCTCTGCTCTGCTGGATTATTCTGATCTGCTGGCCCATCTCTGCTCTCCCAGATTATCTCTGCTCTGCTGGATTATCTCTGATCTGCTGGCTCATCTCTGCTCTCCAGATTATCTCTGTTCTGCTGGATATCTCTGCTCTCCCAGATTATATCTTCTCTGCTGGATTATCTCTGATCTGCTGGCTCATCTCTGCTCTCCCAGATTATCTCTGATCTGCTGGATATCTCTGCTCAGCCAGATTATCTCTACTCCCTGGATCATCTCTGATCTGCTGGTTCATCTCTGCTCTCCCAGATTATCTCTGATCTGCTGACCCATCTTTGCTCTCCCGGTCCATCTCTGCTCTCTCTGACTAATTTTTGCTCTCATGGCTCATCTCTTACCCATATCAAAAACTCTTCTTGGTAAAGGTATGGACCTTTTCACATCCACAGCCATGGGTTAAATATCACCATTAACGTTCTTCTACAAGGATGGTTTTAGCATTAAATAACACATGAAGTTTGATAGGCCATTAAACAAAGAAGCCAAACCAAACTTACTACCACTGTAAATGCCATCTACAAAGGTACTCTCAACTTGCTTGTAAAATCCAAGACACCTTATTACTTACTAACACACACACACACACACACACACACATATATATATGTATGTATGTATCTATATCTCATAGTCTGTTTGTATCTATCTACTAACACTTAAATATTGTCATGAGAAAAATAGATTTAAAAAAAATAGATAGAATAATTCATATATTGCCAAAAGCTATTGAATTATATCTTATGGTCATGAGAGATAATTAACCTGAGCGTGGAGTAGAAAAAAAAATGATTATATATATATATATATATATATATATTATATATATATATATATATCATATAGATAATATGGGTGATATATCTATAAGTAAACACAGCTCAATATCACTTATATACTTGTATATGTATACACACACAGACACAAAGACACAGACACACACAAAGACACAGACACACACAAAGACACAGACACACACAAATATATATATACATATATATATATATATATATATAATATATATATATTATATATATATATATATGTGTGTGTGTGTGTGTGTGTAAGTTGATATATATATGTGTGTGTGTAAGTTGATATATATATATATATACATATATATATGTGTGTGTGTGTGTGTGTGTGTGTGTATTTGGAATGTAAATAACTAAAAGATAAATACAATTTAAATCGCTTATTTTTCCAGCGTGCTTAGTATCTGAAGTTATGAAGAGAAGCTATATTCAGACTGTGGTTAAAATTGTTTTCAAAAATAATTTCCCCCAAACTTCCAAAAACTAGTTGGTAATAACAAGCTATCACAAAGCTTTTAACTGGCACTTTCACAAATTTCTTATTGATTGTCAGACACTCGATAAAAAATTCATGAAACTGTTAGTAATGTTTAGTAGACATTTTTAGAAATTGCTTTTAACCACAATCAGGATATAACTTTGCTCTCTCACTTTCTCTTGCTCTCTCTTTACACACACACACACACACACACACACACACACACACACATATATATATATATATGAAAAGGGAATGACTTACTGGTAAAAATATTGGGTCGATCTCAATATTTGGTTGGTATAAGTGTTACTTGGATAAGTCAGCGTTACAACAAATATAAAGGGCTCAATACATAAGTAGAGTGGATTTAGTATTATATAGTGTGTACAGAAATAACCTACTCGAGTTTCACCATAAGGATCTTCAATTTAATTTAATTAATTTAATTCAGTGAATTTAACCCTGATGATCCTTATGGTGAAACTTGAGTAGGTTATTTCTGTACACACTATAATACTATATATATATATATCAAACCCAAATGTAGGCATGAAAACAAATTCCTACTAAGCCATCTGAAAATTAATGGCTCAAAAGTCTAATCAAAATAAAAAAGATAATAAAAAATAAGATAAAATCAAATAAATAAATAAATAGTAGTAATAATAATAATAATAACAAAGATAATAATAATGACTTCAAGATACAGACAGATCACCTAATCCTGGCCAGGAGACCTAGTATTGATTAACAAGAAGAAGGGAACCTGTCATCTTGTGGATTTTGCCATTCCGGCTGACTGCCGAGTGAAATTAAAAGAAAACGAAAAGATTGATAAATACTTTGACCTTGCCAGAGAACTAAGAAAACTATGGAACACAAAGGAGAAGTTTGTACCAATTGTAATTGGTGCCCTTGTAATGATCCCCAGGGGTCTAGAAAAGAGTCTGGATGAATTGGCAACCAGAGGAAGAATCGAGACCATCCAGACAACAGCATTGTTGAGATCGGCTGGAATACTCAGAAGAGTTCTGGAGACCTGAGGAGATTGCTATCACTCAGCCTCCAGTGAACCACAGGCTACAGCAGGTGTGAAAAACTCGAATGGAGTGAAATAATAATAATAATGATTGAAGAAAAGGAGAATTACAAATATTTAGGAATTTTGGAAGCGGACACCATCAAACAAAAATGAAAAAAAAAGTTAAAAAAAGAATACCTCAGAAGTACAAGAAAACTTCAAGAAACCAAACTCTGCAGCAGAAATTTTATCAAGGGAATAATTACCTGTGCCTTTCCCATTATAAGATACTCGATATTTACCACGTACCCCACGTGTACAGGTAAGGCACAAGGCCCTATTAATATATATATATTTCTATATATACATATTTTTTTGTTTTTTTCTTGTTATTTTGTTAATATTTAAAGAAATAGATCTATATTATTAACAATTACATTTAATAATGGGCCGGGTTAGCTCAGGCGGTAGAGCGTTTGGCTAGAAACCACAAGGTTCCTAGTTCGATACCGGTCCTCGCCAACTCAGCGTATGAGTAGCACAGGGATCTGTGCGGTAAAGTAAGGAGCGGTAGGTGTGGTGCTCCACCTCAGATGCTAAAACAATCTCCTTGGTATAGCGCTATTGAAAAGGGGATAGACTCCCTTGCTGACTGTCTGATACCGACTTTAGGCCGCCCCGTCGACTTTACTTTTTACTTTACTTACATTTAATAATTAAAGTTTTTCAAATTTATCTAATTATGTAATTTAATCATTTAAATATAAACACTGATTATAATTGATTATTAATCATATATATATATATATATATATATTATATATATTATAGAGAGAGATACTATGCCAAATATTCATCTGGAAGTTTAGTACATTTAGCATATCACTTCTGAATTTTCCTTAACCCTTGCAAAAAAAAAAATCAAAAAAATCAGTAAACAATTAAGAAATAAAAATCTTTTCTTCTTGGTTGGGCTGTAGACTTTTCTGCACTTTCTACATAAACAACAAATTTAGTGATTTTTTTCTTCCAAATATTATAATGTCAATTCTCATTACTAGAAAAAGTGTGCACCTCATGGGCGCAAGTATTTAATATAATAGAATATATTGAATTAGAAAGACTAACAAAACTATATGAAAATATGACACTTATTTTCATGTTATTTTAATTGATTTCTATATAGGATTATATATAGGATTGCTTTTAATATGTTTGAGAATAACATGATGGTATTAGAAATCAGTAACAGCAAGTAATTATTTATTAAACCCAGTTTTGTTAAAATCATTTTGCAAATTAACCACACCCTATTTTATGTAAACCTTTCTTTCTTAGAGATATATAACGCATATTTCAAGATTTCAAATGCATTAATGATATGGGCCGTTTTGAAGCAAATCTAACTCAACTAGACTTTAATAGAGACATTGTAAATAAATTGTAGGGTAGACTGGGCTCTTTAACCTTGGTTAGGCAACCGGTCTAGGAGAAGGAAAACCTGCTGAACTCGGCTTAAGAAATTGACCTTGTGTTGCATCCTGCTCGTGTGGAGGGGTTGGTAAATAAATATAATAGAGACATTGTAAATAAATAAGATGCTAATTAAGATTAGATAATGACTATTTCATAATTATTGAGAACATAACTTAAATAACTAAGGAAATCGTGATGTCAGTGGTGATGAGGTTTCGGTTACAGACAGACAGTTACATAATCTCCATTATAATAAGATATTCAATTTGACATGCATTCGTATTTAGCAATTGCAAACTTATTTCATACTTTAAATTTGAAAGTAACGGTTATTGATCACCTCCTCCCTGCCGTAGCCAACGAATATTGATAAATACTAGCAGGACCTGTGGATATACAACAGTATGATCATTTTATTATTACAACGTTTGATATTTTTACTTGAGAGCTATTGTAAAATAGTTCAAAATGTAAAAGGTTTAATAATCTTGATTTCCGGCCCAACTTAGATATTTTTTAGTCCTGTTTTTGTCACTTTCTTTGTCAGCAAATTAGGGCAAGAGGCCAGGACGACATGAGGTCAAAATTACCAAAATATCTTACATAATTCACAATTTCAATATTACAAAAAAACCCCCAAAAAACCCCAAAAAACATGTTACTTCTTTTATTTTTATTTTTTTCAATTCATTTTAATTTTAAGTTGGCCATTTAAACGACGCAAGAACATTTGGAATGTTTCACTTTTGAAATTGGGTGAAATGAAATCGGACAAATAAGAAATCTGAGATTAAGCGACACCAGATAATCTGGTTTTACATTCTTGTATTGCATCTTGAACAATTCTGACGGTATTATTTTTAACCGTGACTTTTTTCCCTGTGAAATTTAACCCCCCCCCCATATTTAATACAATGAAACTTGCATAAAGGTTAATAATATCTTGAAAATGTTTTATCCATTACAAAGAAGAAACATTAAAAAAACTCCTGAAGATTTAAAACAAAATTTCAGCTTATAATGAAAATTATGAACGAAAAACAATGTTTACATTTTTGCACCATTAAATCAATTGAAATTTAAAGTAACCAAAAACAAGTTATGACTAGAGGCTTTAAAAAAATTCTATGACAAATCAATTAATGGTCCTATTTTCACGAAAATTTCCATAATTACTTACCTTTTGATGAAAATATATTTGAAATAGGTTTTTCCTAAATATATATTAGGGGAAATATCTTTTTACGAGGTCTACCCCCTCCTATTTTATTTTATGAAATATGAAAAAACATAAGAGTCTGAATAATTATATCAGAAAATTTTTATAATACATCCATATTACTACTGTGAACTGTTCATGTTCCTGGCACAACATTATTCTGTGTACCTGACATGAGACATTGATGAGTTGTGGTGCACCTGAGCACTGTACACAATAAATTACATTATCATTCTATAGTGAATTAAAAAAAATAAAAGTAACATAAATACAGAATTCTGCTAAAAAATATCAATAAAGAAATTGACCCTGTTGTAAAAAAAAAAAAAAAAAACAAAAAAAAAAACGGACTGTTTTACTAATTTTTCAAGATAACGGTGAGTAATTTTTCCCCAATCGGATAATTTGATCTTTGAATTAACTGTTTTTCTTTGTACCAACTCTTTATGTTCGTTGTATTTTTTTGCGAGATTTAAAAAAAAAAGTTATAAAATATTTACGTTTCTTCCTTCAAAATGGCCTAAACTGGTCACGTGACGTATTTTGGTGTTACCTATTGTTCTAATTGTTTTTGTTTTTTTCAGGCTAACGATCTCATCCCTTCTAGTTTTATGATAAAACTAGGAACGAAGTGATAAAACTTTTATCACCTCGTTATGAATGAATTATTCAACCCCAATAGATGAATAAGGTAAATGTCTTATTCATCTTTTGCGGTTGTATAAGTCATCCAAATAAGAGACTGCTCTTTCTAAAGATACTTCATTGTTATTTGTCGCTTTTGATGTTCGAAAAGAGGCATTGTCTTAACTAGACGAATTATTGAAAATAGCGATTCAGGTAAACGCTAACGATTAATTTCAAGGGAGAGAACTCATGAAGTCTTCACATCATAAAATGCTTTACATTGCTATGACCAGGAAATACTGTTGTGTTGTATAGATAAAATGATGAATGAAAAAAAAAAAAAAAAAAAAAAAAAATAACAAAAATAAAGAAAAGAAAAAGATGAAGAGGAAAAGAAGTAAATGATAATAATAATAATAATAATAATAATGAGAAGAAGAAGAAAGAAAGAAAGAAAAATATTTTTTTTTTTGTAGGCAAAAAATTAGCTGTTAAATTGTGTCTTCTGAATTGCCTAAAGTCATGTAAATTTTCAGTGCTAGCCGGGAAAACAATTATAATATATAAAGGAAAAAGGTGAAGAAGAAAGATCGGTGGTTCCGACAACAAAAATTAACACTTTGCCTACTTTAAACCGCTTTTAGCGGCTCTCTCACCATTGCGATCCTACTGTAAACGCTGATGGTTAGTTCATTATAACTGAGCATAAAGACTCAGATTACAATAATAATAGGACTTTATTTGAATAGAATGACTTCTGAAGTGAATAGATAGTATAAAAAAGAGCGAGGTCACGAATGTGATGACAGACAGGTTAAGAGTTAAAGAATAAACCAAACAACTAGAATAGTAATAAAAGACATTTATTACAGACATAAAACAATAATTATAGACTTTTTGGTTTGTCTGCACAAATGTTTACAATTTGTCCACTTAGCTGAAATCCTGAGGTAGGGTTGATTATCTACGGCCATCTGATAATTCGCTGGATATGATAGACGTTCTATTTTGACGTCTGACTCCGGTGCTGGTCAATCAGAAAGAGGGTGAAAGAATTTGCCTTTTTGGCTTTGCCGCCAAAGTATGCTGGCTCGTGATTGGTTGCTTCGATAAAGAGGCTCGTAGACAAGGACGATAACACCTACCCCAGAATTCTTAATAATAGTGAACTTTGAAATATCCAATCATACAGGTAAAAGATACCAAGAAAATTTGGTACAGCTGTGGGGGGGGGGAATATGGTAGATAAAGAGTTAAATGGTCAGGAAAAGATATAGGCATAGTATTTTGCAGTATTGTTTTTTGTTTTCGTTATTATCACAATTATTATTATCATTATTAATTTATTATATATCACTCCTTGTTAGTTTTTCACGCCAGCGTAAGCTGGTTGTCTTTCACGGGAGTTTGAGTGACAACAAGTCTCCTTAGGTCTCCAGTACTCTTCTGATTATCTTAGCCGATCTCAACAATACATTTTGGATGGTCTTGATTCTTCCTCTGATTTCCAATTCATCAAGTCTCCTTTACAAACCCTTGGGGACCTGTGGGGATTAAAATAAGATTAAAAGAAAATTAGAATTAAAAGAAAAACTCCCATGAACCTTCACCGGAAGAAACCTTCGCGCATGTGCGAGAAAAAGGACTGACTTCCGACTCCAAGAGAATATCTCGGCCATTCGAGTTTAGACCTTAATTGTGTGGTAGTCGCTTCCACAGCCATAGGTATATCCCCTTGCCATGGGCGACTATGACCGGGAATAACGCCAAAGTCATAAAACCACCTTCTGCCTTTGTCTCGTTCTTTTTCGTTTCTTGTATTCCTTCCTTTTCAGTGCGACCACCAAATGAGATGGAGTTAAAAGCAAAACTCTAAGAACGCGCAACAAGAATATCCAGGTACTGTTTTAACCCTTAAGACACCCAAATCTCTTACCACTTGTTAAGTATCTGGTCGGCATCCTTAGTTCCAGATGTAGTAAGTAAGTAAGCAAGCCAATAAGAATCCGGTGTTATAGTATTCTTTGTAAGTCCGACGTCCAAGATAATCCAAATAGCAATGAGCCAAGGTTAAGAATCAGCCCTCTATTAATACAGCAACAGCAGCAGCAGCACTGCCAGTGATTGGACAATAGGAATCTTTCTCGGGTCACGTTGTAGTCGACGAGTCTATATTTAGGAGTGACCATTTGCCCCATGCCTTATATCCCCAAAACTTTCAACACATAGACCATTCCAAGGAAACCATTTAGTTGGTATGACCTTTACCCTCATGTCCCATAGTTTTTTTTCCCAGTTCTCTGGCCAGGTTCAAGTATTTGTCTATCTTATCTCGGACGGCAAAATCTACGAGAGAAGAATTTCTCTTTTTCTTGTTAAGACTAGGTCTCGTCTCCTAGGTCGGATCAAGTGATCCGTCTGTATCTCGAGGAGAAGAAAAACTTTTAATTCAAGCTTAATAATAATTCTTCGCTTAATAAATTGACCTTGAGTCACATTCTACTCACTGAAGGGGTTTGGTATATATATATATATATATATAGTCATCCACAGACACGTGTTTCGACTTATCAAGTCTCTTCAGTGTGGTTAGACGTTTGTAAGCTACCTACAGTCGGGATTGAAATTCGATCAGTTCAGTGTCAGTCAGACACCTTAACCGCTAGGCTATATAGTCACCCGCAGAATGCGAAGGGGATTTTAACTGTTTTAATACACACATCGCTATGTATGTAAAGGCCACCATAGAGTGCTTCATCCCTTATATAGGAGAGATATATATTGGAACGATCCAAGGGTATAGAAAAGATTCTGAACGAACTAGAAATCAGAGGAAGAATCGAGACCATCTAAACAGCAGCATTGTTACGATCGAATAGAATACTCAGAAGAGTCCTGGAGAACTTAGGAGACTTTCTGTCTCTCAGCCTCCAGCGAAATACCACCAGCTCAGGCTAGTGTGAAAAATTCTCAAGCAGTGAAATAATAATTTATTTGCATTGTTTAAACATTAATTTATCTAAATTTTCTTTAAATATTTATTTTTTAAATTTTACATTGCAGCGTGTAAAAATACAAACAGCTGGAGAGGTTCATCAGGCAGACTGACCGTTTCCTGTTGGGGGCATGCTAATCCACGCGTGCCTGTTGATTTCTGTCCTTCGTCTGAGCGTTTGCGTAAATCTCACTTACTACGTGGAAGAGAATAAGTCCCCGGGGACATTCATTGGTGACCTCGCCGACGTTATCGACTCCAAAGAAAGGTAATTCTTCATAACCGGACTTCTTAGCGTTTGCCCAGATGCTCCTGGGGGAGGCAGATACTGCCAAACTGTTCCATGTTTCGAAGCACACAGGGAAATTGTACACTGCCGAGACGCTGGACGCGGAATCGCTATGCACCTACAACGTGGACTGTTTTAGAACCCTCGACATCGCAATCTACCAGTTCGATACTCTGCTCGAGATTCTTGAAATCAAGGTGATCATACAAGATGTCAACGACCATCGGCCCGAGTTTCCGGTCGCGCAGGCGAGCGTTGAATTCTTCGAAGGTAACAGCATAGGCGCGAGAAAGCCGATTCCGAACGCCGTGGACGGGGATGTCGGCTATTTCAATGGCCGTTTGGAATACAGTCTGAGAAAGATTCACGACGAACCTTTTTCGTTGTTGATTTCTAAAGGACTTGGTGACACGCAACTTCTCAGGTTAACGTTACAGGGAGAGCTCGACAGAGAAATCAAGGATGCGTACCTTGTTCAGGTGATCGCCAAAGACGGAGGAACTCCCCCAAAAGAAAACGTTTTGAATGTTCAGGTCAATGTAGTGGATGTAAATGATAACAGTCCTATTTTCACTCAGAAGATCTACAACGTTTCAGTCGATAATAAACCAAATAACACTACTCCTATCGCCATAATATCCGCTAACGATCCAGATTTGGGTAAGAATGGTGAAATCGTCTACAGTCTCCTATCCAAGACTTCGAACTCTGCCAGAACGTATTTTAGAATTGATAAAATAAGCGGGGAAATATTCCTAAAAAAGAAGGTCCCCGGGAAAGAGACCCCGATTTATAAGCTATATATCGAGGCTCGAGACAAAGGTAGTCCATCTCTAAGCTCAGTCACCAAGGTAGTCGTCAGTTTAGTCAGCCAAAAGAACGATCCTCCTGTCATACAAGTAAAGTTTGTTTTCCCGTCCATCGGGAACAGGGTAAACATTTCTGAAGACACTAAAATCGGTAGCTTCGTCGCTTACGTAAAGATCAGCGATCAGGATGTCGGTCGGAACAGCGAGGTCAGTTGTAACGTACGTCACGATTTATTCCGGTTGGAAAATCTAGGAACGAAGAAATATAAAATAGTTCTCAACTCCCTTTGGACAGAGAAACAAGGGCCAGTCACAATCTCACAATCGCTTGTCAGGATAGTGGATTACCTCCCCTTAAAAGCAAGTCAGAATTTTTCATCCAAGTGATGGACGTCAACGACGTCCAGCCACGCTTTTCACAAAGCCAGTTCGAATTTTGGATTCACGAAAACCAGAAATCCAATTTTCCTGTCGGTTTTATCAATGCCACGGATCTGGATCTGGGGTCTGGACACGAACTGACCTACTCACTGGTGGCCTGTGATGAAGAGTTTTTACCTTTCCAGATCTCGAATAACGGGTTTATTTCAACGGCTTCAGCTTTGGATCACGAGTCCAAGGAGATTTATAGATTCCAAGTTCTGGTCAAAGACAATGGAATTCCGTCTCTGAATAACACTGCAAATGTTGTTGTTAAAGTTGAAGACGAAAATGATAATGCTCCATATTTTACATTTCCCAGTGTTAATCATTGTAACCTTGATGTCGTCTACTATCCACGTGATTCAAAGAACATTACTCAAATAAAGGCATCAGACAGTGATAGCCAAGAGAATGCATTTCTAAAATATGAAATAATCAGAGGCAATGAGAAACAGATGTTCAGCATCAACCAATACACTGGTTTATTATCTTCAACTCATGTTCTAAGCCAACAAGATGCTGGCTCATATGAACTGGAGTTTCTAGTTAAAGACAGTGGTAGCCCAGTTTTGTCAGCCAGAACTACTGTTTATTTGACACTGATTGTGAGCAACAAGACAATATCGATGTCCAATACTGAAGAAACGAGAGACGAAATGGAACTACATGTCGCCATTAGCATCTGGATTGCTACAGTGACGATTTCTGTGGTATTTACCGTTTTTCTCCTGGTGTTCCTGATCCGCCGTCATGAATACAAAGACAATCCTAGCAAAGAGCGTAGAAACTATACCGACAAGTTTCTGTCCGTGCAGGGGCAAAGGAAGTACCCTTCATATTCTGCATGTCCCCAAGGCCCACCCTCTGTTACTCAGGTGACAGACCATCTTCAAAGAGGTGGTGCTGATAGCGTGGAATCAAAGAAGAGAGTTAAGATGCCAGCCAAAATATGTGAAGAATCTGAAGGAGTTACCAGGCAGCAAAAGTCAGTGGACAGATTTTCCCAGGTAAGTCTTTAAAAACTTATATAAAGGGATGTAGAGGTGCGTGGTGTAACGGTTAGAGTCGTAGGAAATGGACTCGTAGACCCTAGTTCAAATCCTGGACTAGGCTGTTTGCATTTCACATAGCGCTAATACCCCGGGAAAGATATGAACTCAACTACACTCCCTCCAGCTATGGATAAATAGTAGGACTGACTTGGCTCTTTAACCTCGAGAAGGAAAACTCTGAATTCAAACCTGTTAAACTCCGCTTAAGAAATTGACCTTGTGTCACATCCTGCTCGTGTGGAGGGGTTTGTATATATATATATATATATATATATATATATATATATATTAAGGGTTGGGTAGGAGTAAAAGAGGCAGTCAATTTGTCTGAATTTTTAAGATGAGGCTTGATAATTTGGATTATTTGGATTATTCGGACTATTGTACTCATCTTTATTGTTAGCTACACGACGTTTCGGCCGATGTGCCCTCCGACCTTCTTCTTCATGTATTTATTGTCTGACTCAGAAACC
>CM042151.1:31356454-31376454 GCA_023376005.1 Doryteuthis pealeii | reverse complement strand
CCGACAGAATGTGAAGTAAGAGACTGGTCAGTTTTTAACTTAATTGCAAATTACGACTAATCAGGGCCAATTAAAATGGATTTTTTCATACATAACTCAATGCTAAAAATAAGGGATTATAATATAATATGAATTGTGTGTCCTTAAACTAAACAGTAAAAAAAAGCCTTTAGGAGACAAGCATTGATTCGCTCAGCTTTAGTTTATATATATATATATATATATATATATATATATATATAGGTACAAGTGATAACCTACTCGAGTTTCACCATAAGGATCTTCAGGGTTAAATCCACCGAATAAATCGAGATACTAATTAATTGCAGTGGATTACACGTGTGTGTTCATTGCGTTAAACGGTTCGATTAAGAAATAAGATATCGAACCATTTAACGTAATGAACAACAAACACGTGTAATAGACTGCAATTAATCGGTATCTCGATTAATTCAGTGGATTTAACCCTGAAGAACCTTATGGTGAAACTCGAGTAGGTTATCACTTGTACCTATATTGTAATAAATTTGCTCTACTTACGTATTGAGCACTTTGTATTTGTTATATCGCTGACTTACCTCCCTGAATCAAACGATTTGCGGAACTGTCTCTATACCAGCTGCTGCTGATAACAAAATATTGTTCACTGCCTTCTTTCTATTATAGCTATACCAGCTGTTTAGTTTAATTTTAGTAAACAAATCGCAATCTAAGCCGCTCAGCTCGGAATCTCTCGTCTATTTATGGTCAATCTTTACATATAGTCCGGTATGAACCGGGTACTTCTGCTAGTATATATATATATATATATTATATATATATACACCAAATACAACCATGTACATGAGCACCCGCGCGAACACGCACACACGCACGCACGCACGCGCACACAAAAAGTAAACATAGGCACATATACATACACACACACATACACCCCCTAAAAAGTATAAACTTAAGTAGAAAAACACAGAAATTCTCTAGAACAAAAAACAAATTTCAAACACACACACCTAACATATCAAATGAACATCTGATGAACTATAAAAGAGTAATAAAAGCTCAGTTAATGAATTTATTACCAAGCCTCCCAGAAAACAAAAACACCTGTTTAAAAGACTAATGTTAAAAATGAAATTCCTTTATATTCCACTACTACCAAACAGGAAGAGGGAAGTGAAATACTCATGTATATATATATATATATACACGCATGTAAGAATTCATTTTCATATTATCAATCAAAGCCTGAAGAAGATAACAGAAGATTTGAAACACGTGTTGCATATGTAAGATAAAAAGAATAAAGAAATTTTTTTCTGAAAACATAATACATTTTGCGGACCTTCTTTTTTATAAAATATTGAATTTTCTCCCGTTGGAACCAGAACAACATTTTATATATATATATATATATATATATATATATATATATATATATATATATATATATATATATATGAGGAAAAAATGAGTAAAGAAAAGAAATGTAGATGGATAAAATGAATTTTATCGATATCACTTTTAATCGATATCACTTACACATGTGTTTCGGTCTGTTTATCAAAATGTATACGGATTTACGTTATTATTATTATTAAAATAATCAGACGGAGTTGAAATGATGATGATAATAATAATAGGAAAATGCATAAAATGTTCCGTACACAGATTTTGTCGACCTTCATCAGAGTAGTATTTTTATTTTAAAAAAAAATTAATTAATTTTTTTTTTAAAAAACCCCGAAACACATGTGTAAGTGATATCGATTAAAAGTGATATCGATAAAATTCATTTTTATCCATCTACATTTCTTTTCTTTACTCATTTTTTTTGAAAAAAACCGAAACACATGTGTAAGTGATATCGATTAAAAGTGATATCGATAAAATTCATTTTTATCCATCTACATTTCTTTTCTTTACTCATTTTTTCCTCATATTGTCGGATTCATTTCCCATTCTCTCACCCCCCCCCCACACATATATATATATATAGCGAACTATATGGATTATGGTGCATGTAAGCTAAGAGAAGCCAATTGAAATTGATATGCCAAACTTTTCTTTGGAAATACATTGACAGATGGAAAGACATTAGTCACAATAGCAGATAATCTTTAGATCAATAATAAAACTGTGTTTTTTTTTATATTCAACTGTTGACATCAATAACTCTACTTATAAGAGACGAGTGCAACCAGGTAAAGGTGGACAATTTGAGCAAACACATAAAACATGTGATATGCAAAGAGTTTTAATGAACGCTGTGAAAATTACGAGTTGACGAGGACGAGGACGAGGACAATGGGAAATAACTGACCATAAGAATGGCAACAAAAGGGTTTCTTCATCTTTGAATAAAAAACAAAAAACAAGTATTTTGTTTTCTGTTGTTGTGAGTTGTGTCAGGTTGCCATGATCTGAATGGAGATCTGCTGAGAGAGAGAGAGAGAGAGAGAGAGAGAGAGAGAGAGAGAGAGAGAGAGAGAGAGAGAGAGAGAGAGAGAGAGAGAGGAAACAAAGATAGAGAGAGAGAGATAGAGAGAGAGAGAGAGAGAGAGAGAGAGAGAGACAGAGAGAGAGAGAGAGAGAAACAAAGATAGATAGATAGATAGATAGATAGAGAGAGAGAGAGAGAGAGAGAGAGAGAGAGAGAGAGACAGACAGACAGACAGACAGACAGACAGAGACAGAAAGTAACAAAGGGAAAGAGAATGAAGCAAAGTGAAAGAGAGAAAGAGATAGAAAGAGAGAAAAACAAAGTGAAAGAAAAGAGACAAAGAAATAGAGAGAGAGAGAGAGAGAGAGAGAGAGAGAGAGAGAGAGAGAGAGAGAGAGAGAGATACTGGGTATGAGAATCAGAGAGGGGAAGAGAGAAAGAGAGAGAGAGAGAGTAAAAGGGACAAAGAAAGAGTGAGAGAGGAGGAAAGGAGAAACAGAGTGTAGAGAGAGAGAGAGAGAGAGAGAGAGAGAGTGAGAGAGAGAGAGATTTGTTGATATTGTCGACTGGGCTCTAGTACTGTCCCAACAATAGAAATGAGGTAGATAAGAATGACAAATAGAAAACACTGAAGCTCTCATTTTATTTGTCTAAAACTTAGGGACATCTGCTACTTCTCTCCCACCCCCAATTCAAAATGATGACGTGAAGATGTAGTTGATCAGAGAAGAAGAAAAAGATGAGGCAGTTGTCCAGAATATCTAACCGAGGAAATATCTGGGGAAATAAACAATATATATATATATATATATATATATATATATATATATATATCTTTGAAAGGAAGGAAAAACTCAATACCGTTATTCCATAATAAATTTATTTCGACCAAAATTGGGGCCTTTATAAATCTAAGTTGATTTAACAATGTTCCCCAAATCAAGTCTCATCAGATGGATAATCATCAATAATTTGAATTATTGGGCATCCAACGAGGATCCAACTCACGATTTAGTAATAATGGATCCGCGGGAGTTACTTTAAAAAAATCCACCCCCTCTACCCTGGCGATGCCGGGTGGCCGCTTCTCGTCATATAATAAACGAATGAGCAAACTACCTCAAAGTGAGTACAAGACTAAGCACAACTGGGTAGAAAAGGTGATCCACTGAGAATTGTGCAAGAAATTATTCTTATACCATTGTATATGCCCAAACCGGAATTTATTCTAGTGAATAAAAGGTATATAATTCTCTGGAACTTTGAGATACAGACGGATCACCTTATCATGGCCAAAAGACCAGACCTAGTATTAATTAAGAGAAGAGAACTTGTCAATTAGTGGATTTGATGTCCCAGTTGACTACAGAGTGAAAGTAAAAGAAAAAGAAAATATGAACAAATACTTGGACCTAACCAAAAAAAATTGAAAAAGAAAAAAACGTGGAACACGAGGGTGAAAGTGATACTAATTGTAGTTGGTGCCCTAGAAATGGTCCCCAACTGTTTGGAAAAAAGACTGTAGGATTATAAATTAGAGGAAGAATGGAGACTATCCAAACAACAGTATTGTTAAGACCGGCTAGAATACTCAAAAGAGTCCTGGAGACCCGAAGAGATTTGTTGTCACTCAGACTCCTGTGAAAGACCACCAGCTAATGATGGTGTGAAAAACTCGCAAGGAATAATAATAATAATAATAATAATAATAATAATAATAAAGCTTCGGTCTCTATTTATCTGTAACCGAAACTACGTCACTGTTTACGTCACAGGCATTTCAAGAATGAAGTAAGTTTATCAATGAGTATTTAATTTATCGTCAGTGTCATTACTACATAAAAATATTAAAATTTTATGAAAAATCAATAGATTGTCAAATTTTTACGAAAATTTCGATACTTATACATCTTTAGAGGAATTTATGTGTAAAATAGTTTTTTTTTACTAAAATATATTAGGAGGAGTATTTTTTTACTAGGTAGACCCCGCCTTATTTAATTTTATGAAATCTGAACATTTTTAAATGTTTCACTTAAGATAAGAGTCTGAATAATTAAATGAGAAATCTTTAGAAATGTTTTGGAAGTCTCTACTGTTGTCACCCCGCCAAAAAAAAAAAAAACCACAACAAAATACAAATATCCCAGTGGAGTAGAGTGAATATGATGCTTTTTAAGTAAGTAATTAATTAAAAAAATATTAGACGTTTTATTTTATTCATTTAATTGTCCCCTATCCCTGTCAGGCAATATCTTTCAAAAATTTGTTTTTACACCGCTCAGAGGGTGTTTTTTTGCTCGTAATAATAACTAGAGAAAGCAAGGTAATCGACTATGAATTTGACTATTGTATGAATTCATTATCCTTTTTATGCCATTGAGAAAGTGGATTATGATGATGTGCACCAAGACATAGAGAGGTAAATCCAGCAAGTTGCACTTGGAGAGTATCAGGTGAACTCAGTACCTCACAGTCCAGTTTGGTTCGTCATCTTCAAAACCTTGGCAAAAGCACCACGAATTGTGCCTCACATTACTAAAATATTGCAAAATTTTGACTCCTCGTATTTTATTTTCTATACGAGTTTTGGTTTTGGTTTGTTTTACGGCATATCGACCTCAGTGGGTCATTTAATGCTGTAACATGTGGGGGAGTTATATCAATGTTGTAAGGCTTGGAGTAACCTCCCAACGTGAGGTACATGAGTGTACATAAAAACATTCCGACAAGGGTGTAAAATGAGAACAATATTTATTCCGTAAGTGACGGAAAAACACATACATGACAAAGATATACAAAAGAGATACATAAAAAACGTATTATGAGGAAATAGGCATATGACTTGTGTCGTAGGAATGTCACTTACTGGTAGCTGGTTGGAGGGCAAAGCCTTCCACCTAAGGGCAGAAGCGTCAGGCGCCTAACCCATGTTAACTCGTTGCCGGCCAGAGTGAAAAGAGACAGGAATTTAGAATTCCCGCTTTGTGGCCAAACACCAATGCCACCTATCGGCGAACGAACTGCAACAAGGGAAGATAACTCATTTTGGACATATATCCACCCAGACTTTCCGTTTTACTGACCCAACAAAGCCGACAAAGTTTGAAATGAATTCAATCTGAATGGATACTCAATTTTTTGTAAACACATTTACCTATTTAACCGATAGATGGGACCCTAACAGGTACTACCACTCCGGGTCAGAGTGGACCTGGGAGCAATGTTGATGAAGGGGTGCTCCACATTACTCAGATCTCCAGAACTGGAACCCCACTATCAAATAGAGTTTAAGTGTCATTCCCAGGACATGAAGACCCCCAGCCACTGCCTTCTAGTACTCATATGATAAAAAGGGTTGGGGCTTGCCATAAGGGCAATAGGATTGGTCATATAGGTGTAAGGGCTTGACGTGACCAGTCGATTGATCGGAGGAGGCCTCTCCGACCGCCCGTGTAGCCTAAGTTAGGGTCTAAGTGGTGTGTTGCAGGTCATTGACTGCTCATCCACCAGGATTCCGCCATTAAGTATCAAGAGTCGCCACACACGGCCAACAGGTGGCCCCATTGGGGGAGTCTTACCCCTCTGCAGAGGTACAGTTGGTGTAGTCTTACACTCCAGAGAGGTATACGAGTTTTGTTATAGGCAAAGTTCTTCAAAACTTTTGACACAATCTAGTTAAATTTTGTTTGAGATTATATCTACCGAAAAAAAGAAAAAGAAAAGGGGAACAAAGAAATCTCGGAGTTTTGCACAGAATGCGAAGGTGTAGCTCTCATTACACAACGTTTTTTGTTTTTTTTTTTCAACGTGAAGAACATGAAGAAACTATGTGAAAATGTCAACAGGAATAAAATTTTGTTCTTCTTGAGATTTTTCAATGCAAATAGCATGAAAGTTCTGTTTGAAAATGTTAACATAGATGCCATTTTGTACTTCATGAGAAAAATAAAAAAATATACCAAAAATTATGAATCAGAAATGAAATACACCCATGAAAAATATATAGAAAAAAATACACCTTTAAAAAATACACCTTTAAAAAATACACCTTTAAAAAATACACCTTTAAAAAATATGATGCAGTTTTATGTAGGGCTGGTTTAGTTCAGCCAGTTGGGCGTTCGGCTAGAAACCACAAGCTTCCTAAGTTCGATACCGGCCCGCCAACTCGGCGTATGAGTAGCACACGGATCTGCGCGGTAAAGTAAGGAGCTTATGGTAGGTGTGGTGCTCCATCTCAGATGCTAAAAGCAATCTCCTTAGTCTAGCACATGTACAAAAGGGGATAGACTCCCTCACTGTCTGGCTGCTACCGACTTTAGGCCACCCGACAACTTTACTTACTTACTTTTACATTTACTCATATATAAATACATATACATATATATGTCATATACCTGTAATTACGCATACATATATATTATGAATCAGAGATGAAATACATCCATGAAAAATAGATAGAAAAAATACACCTTTAAAAAATACAAAAAATACACCTTTAAAGCAAAATGGATTAGCAACTATTGTCTCGCACTCTAACAATTTGTTTAAAAAACAAAAAATATTTGCCTACAAATTATTCCTTTACTAAGGACCGGTTTAGCTCAGTCGATAGAGCGTCGGACTAGGAACCAAAAGGTTCCGGGTTCAATACCAGCCCTTGCCAACTCAGCGTATGAGTAGCACAAAGATCTGTGCGGTAAAGTGAGGAGCTGATGGTAGGTGTGGCGCTCCACCTCAGATGCCCAAACAATATTCTTGGTCTAGCGCTAGTGAAAAGGGATAGACTCCCTCGCTGTGTGGCTGATACCGACAATAGGTCACCCGATGACTTATATATATATATATATTACTTTTTTTTCAAAAGTCAAACGCCTCTGAAGACGAATAACACCGAAAAAAGTGTTATTCAGAAACCAATGGTAGGAGCGACTTTTAATTATGAATAAATAAATAAATAAATATATATATATGGTAAAGAAAAAGCCATGGAATCGGCTATTTTGCAGTTATTGATCTATTTCTATCCACAAGTATGTCTGTATACCTAAGAGTTTCATCAGACCGCTAACTTTATTTTCAAGTTCTTGAACATCGACCTCTCAACTCGGACTTGAACAACTCTAAAATTCCATTGTTGGAAGAAAGGTCTAACTTAGAATCATCCAATACCAACTTACCTGGTAACACGAGGTACCCACCCAATCCCATTGCCTTTATCCCCCTCTTTCACCCCTCTATATTCATATGTTTATATATATATATATATATATATATATGTACTTTCATGTGTTGGTCTGTATGTGTATACTCATGTTTATTTATGTGTATGTATGTGCGTTTATGTATATTGTATGTTTATGTATATGTATATTTATGTTTATATGTATTCACGCTATAGGTTGCATATGTATGTGTATTTATATGTATATGTACTCATGCACGTATATATTCATGTTTTTATATATTTATATATATGTATGTGTGCATGTGTATGTATTTGTATATGTGTATATTCACATGTATGCATTGCTGTATACGTATGTATCTGTGTCTTTATGTATATGTAGATGATTGCATATGTGTATGTATGTGTGTATGTATCTATATGTGCATTTATATGCATATATATACTTTTATATCCATCCACTTTCCCACCCCCGACCAACCTAACCTCCCCTATTGACCCACTTAGTGACCTACTTGGCCTTAACCCACATACTAACAAACAGTTTTAATTTTGATTTTGTGGTCATCTAACCACCTCCCTTTTATTACTCCCATTTGCTACTTCCTCTACTCAAATCTCTCTCCATGAAAGGCTACTCCCATCCCCTATCAGGTATTTATCACTATTCATTTTTCTACCTACCTCCCTCAACTCTCTTCCCATCTGATTTCCTTCTCATCTTCCCAAAGATGTCCCCTATAACCAATCAAATCTTTCCCTCACCACAAAACTTACCCACAAAATACTTACTCCTTCTATAAAACACTTGTATGATCTGAATAATTCAATAAAAGCTGAAGAAGCCGAGTTCAAAACTCAAGCGAAATATACTGCACATTGCCTGAGTTTTGTTCTTTCATTCCTTATATTTTACCTCATTCTGTCGGATTCATTCCAACCCCCTTTCCCTCACACGTAGCTATGAGACGAAAAAACATTTACACACAATTACATACAAACTTTTGCTTATACACAATATTTTTGAAACTTTTCTACTTTACACGAACTATTTTACATAACAACACTACATAAAATATTCATTTTTAAATATTTAACATCTGTCGGACTTTTCTATTTTTACATTTATAGGGCCGGGTTAGCTCAGTCGGTAGAGCGTTCGGCTAGAAACCACAAGGTTCCTAGTTCGATACCGGTCCTCGCACAGGGATCTGCGCGGTAAAGTTAGGAGCTGATGGTAGGTGTGGCGCTCCACCTCAGATGCTAAGATAATCTCCTTGGTCTAGCGCTAGTGAAAAGGAGATAGACTCCCTCGCTGATTGGCTGATACCGACATTAGGCCGCCCCGACGACTTTATTTTACTTATTTATATTTTAACAATTTGTGGATTTTTTCAAAACCAACGATTTCTGGGATAATGACACCATCAACCATTTGAACGGAAACGAGTGACGTTCCATTTTTACATTTTCTTGCATTCCGTTGCGGAGGTGAGCCATTTAACATCGGAAAATAAGGCTCACAAACTTTTTGCTGGTTTTTACACAATTCCTTTCGTATGAATCAATATTATTATATTAAGCCTGTTATGGTTTTTATTAAAACCGAAACGCTTTAGTCGGCTATATGTAAGTCAATCTTTGACTTGATTTTGTTGTTTTTTCTAAATTATATATTTCTGTAAGGATTAAAGTCTATATTTAAAACAAAGCCTTCACAAAACGTTTTCATCACTCGAGGTCACCAGTTGTAATATTTGGGTGATAATACTTGAAGATAAAACTCCGACAAAGGTTGATAGACAAAACATTTAATACATCACACAGGATAAACAGGGTACATAATACATAGAGGTACATGAACATACATACATAAGTAATACAAAGTTACATGTAAACGGATAAACTAAAAAGCAACAGACATGAGACTAGAATAGTCCATGCTGTACGAATCACTTACAGTAATGTAAGGGGGGGGCAAAGCCCCAAGGGGGGTAGACCAGAGTCTAACCCATAGTGTCTCGTAGGTCGAGCAACAGGAAAAGAGGGTGAGAAGTTCAAATCAGCCGCTTAAATACACCCGAGCCCCTAGCGGGAACCGCGAAACTAAACGGGGGACAACTCCCAGGCAAATACGAAAATAACGCACACTTTCTTACATGTAGGCAAGCCTTCGTCTGATATTTTTTTATTTATTAAAACTGAAACGCCTTTAGCGTCGGCTATATGTGAGTCAATCTTTGACTTGATTTTGTTGTTTTTTCTAAATTATATATTTCTTTACACGTAGGTATATGGCACTGAGGGTCAACTGACAACTGTCGGTGAAATCGAGGACCGAAAAAGAGTTGTGGGCCTTGGTAGTCATCCTCTGGACTCTGAAAACAACTCTCCCACTGAATTGAGACATGACTGGAGTGAACAAATGAGAAGACATAAAACAGTGCTACAAGGTAAATATGATATCAATCAAATATTAGCATTCAGTTAACACTATTTACTTAACTGATGATTATTCTTATCATTTGTGTTATTGATTTATCTTATTCGATCATTATCAGTAGAACATCTCCTTCGAGTCAAGCAACCCCCCCCCAACAGAATACAACATGACCAGGGAATTGTGTGTATTCCATCTCATGCAACAGAGGCAAAGTATAAAAAGGTGAAACTTGCTGTCCACTAAAAGTAAGACTAGAAGAACACTGTAAAGCAGTGGTACGAGTGGAAATAGAAAATTTGAGTACGGCTGACCATATATGGAATGAAAAGGTAAACCATCTGCCCTTATAGGATGAAGTTAAGATAATAGATAGGGAAGAACATTGGAGTAAAAGATGCCTCAAAGAATCAGCTCATATGTTAGGCTATAGTAACCCCTTAAGTAGACCATGTATAGAGATGAATACAATATGGGAATCTATAATTAAAAAGGCTAGAGTAGATTAGAGAAAAAAACCCAAAAACGCAATATGAGGCAAGGTAAAAAATCATACATAGTAAAAGGTAATACCTGAAGAAGATCGGAGGGCACATTGGCCGAAACATTGTACAGATAACAATAAAGCTGAGAGTATTTGATGTGTGCCAGCTGCATCTCTGCATCCGTCTCCACAACAAATACGTTTATTTATATGAAAATCGGTACACAAAAAAACGCAACTGGACACACACCTGGGTATAATGCCCGAAGTTTTTATTTTTGGGGAACGGGGTACAAAACTGGTCATGCTTCTATATCTTTTAGTTCTGTCTTAGCTAGTCTCACTCGCCGACCGATCCATACAAATAAGTACAGTCATCCATCGCCTTACACTACTGCTTTCATCGAAAAATCCGCTGTCATTCTGTGTGTGATGCCCTACTTAGACCCATATGGTAAAAATAAAAAGCCTATTTAAAATTTTATTTACAATTCTATAATGATTAAAAGTGGGATTGGAGGTGGCAAAATAATAACAATAAAGCTGAGGACAATAGTCTGAATAATCCAAATAATACAAACTTTCATGCTTATTTGTGCAAATTAATTGAAACAAAACGAATGATTCAGTTACTAGCAGGACCTGGGGATATATCACAGTATGATAATTGAATTATTACAACGTTTAATATGTTTACTTAAGAGCTATTGCGAAATAGTTCAATATGTAAAAAGTATAATAATCTTGATTTAACTCCCTCTCACTCTTTCTTAAAAGGAGAGGGGGTTGCAAAATATTTTCATTGATTTGCCAATAAAAATCTGGTTGGGTGACGTTTAAAATATCTACATTAATTTGCCGACAAGAAAGTGACAAAACCACGACTCAGAAAAGAGGCCCCCTCTGATCACTCAGCTGGTCAAGTCAAGCCCTAGCACCTATATGATTTTCTGACCCTATTGTCCTTATGGAAGACCTGCAATACCTTTTAACATATATGTGCTAGAAGGCAGTAGCTGAGGGTCTTAGTGTCCTGGGTATGATTTTAAACTGCATCGAATGGTGAGGCTCCAGTTCTTGAGTTCTTGAGAGTGTTGAATACCCCTTCATCACCATTACTTCCAGGTTCACCCAGAGTGGTAGTACCTGTTGGGTCCAATCTATAGGTTAAATAGAAAAATGAGTTTTACAAAATGTGTTTAAAAGAATTGAGTTTAAAAAGAATTTTGAATACCCATCAAGAATAAATAAAACAAAATATCTTTGGCATAAGATAACCCAAGAAGGGTTGATATGCCGTAAATTCCAACCAACCAACCAACCAACCAACCAACTAACCAGGTTGGTAGTACCTGATAGGGTCCCATTAATGGGTCAAATAAATCTATATGCAAGTTATTTGTATTAGATAGGAATACTTGATATATAACAAAGAAAAAAAAAGACTGATTTTGGCATTAAATAACCCAACAAGAGTTGACATGCCATAAAACCAACGAACCATCCATTTCTATCTACCATTTTCATTTATCTATTTTTTCTATCTATATCTGCTTATTTCTATTTGCTCTTGGCTGTCTACATTGGCCACTCTATTTTTAGAAAGTAAACAGATATTATTAGGTATTATTTATTATCAAATTCTACAGTATTGAAATACTGTAAACAAATAATATTGAATAAATATATGGGTAATTCCATGTCAAATCATCCAGATGAAAGTAAAATTGTCACCCAACCCTAAAAAGATTTATGCTCAGAACTGAAGCTACAACAACAGTTAATATTTTGCAAATCAGAAATCATCAATAACTAAAAATTGGTTAACTTTAAGCCTCTTTTTGATTCCTTCGACCAAAATGCTTTTATAAACCAATTTTTAGGAGTAGGAAGCTCTAGAACTCATTTTACAGACAAAAATAGATTACAAAAAGTCGCCATTTTTCGAGACTCCCACCCCAAATTTGGAGAGCTAAAATCGACATAACTCCGTTAATTTTTGAAATTAGATGCTCAAATTTTGGGGATTGTCTAACTTTAACATAATCCACAACCTGGACAAAATTTCAGAAAAATTGAAGTGGGTGGGTGACATAGCCTGGATGATTTGACATGGAATTACCCATATATAAAAGCTGGAATTATTTTTGTACAGCTACATATAAATATTCTGATGACATGAAATCAACAATGCTTGGTTTCTGACAATCTCTTACTTATGCTATTTTCAAAGCGCTACCTTAGATATAAACGCTCTATCTGTGATATTCAGTATTATCTACTCATAAATATAACACCCTGTATCATCAATATCTAATATATATATTATATATATATATATATGTTGAAAAGAAAGTAAAGGAAAGAAAGTATAGAATGGATAAAATAGGATATTTTAATTAATTTTACTTACATGTGTTTCGGTCAGGAGTTTATCCATGTGTACATTATTCAATCTATTATTATTTTTAAATAACAAAATAAAATGAAATAATACTATTTAAAAATAATAATAGATTGAATAATGTACACATGGATAAACTCCTAACCGAAACACATATAAGTAAAATTAATTAAAATATCCTATTTTATCCATTCTATACTTTCTTTCCTTTATTTCTCTTTTCAACATACCGTTGGATTCACTTCCATTTTAATTTTACACACACACACACACACACACACACACACACACACATATATATATATATATATATTAAGGGGCCAGGTTAGCTCAGTCAGTAAAGTGTTTGGCTATATATATATATATATATATATATATATAAGTTAAAAGAAAGGAAATGAATCCGACAGTATGAGTATGAAAAGGTGGAATGAAAACATCACACAATGCTGTTAAAGAGAAAACAATTTATAATATAATCATAGCTGATACTGATCAATATTTCGATTTTACAAAAATCATCATCAGAGCTCATTCACTTCGTGGTGATTTTTTTTTTGTTTTTTTTTTTTGTTTGTGAACTGATTTGACATTTTTCTCTGACCCAAAACCACGGAGTGAATGAGCTCTGATGATGATTTTTGTAAAATCGAAATATTGATCAGTATCAGCTATGATTATATTATAAATTGTTTTCTCTTTAACAGCATTGTATGATGTTTTCATTCCACCTTTTCATACTCATATATATATATATATATATATATATATATATATATATATATATATATATATATATATATATATATATATATATATATATATATATATATATATATATATATATATATATATATATATATATATATATATATATATATATATATATATATATATATATATTATATATATATATATATATTATATATATATATGTTGTGTGTGTGTGTGTAAAACTGTAATAAATGCTCTCAAACCTAGTAGAGCTCTTTGGAAGGGAATTTAACTGTTATTTATGGATATGAGGTCTATAGTGACCATTACATATATACCTATGTATGTATTTATCAGTTAAAATTCTGCTTCTTACTGGTTGGTGCTGTAGGCTGAGGAATTAAGGAATTGAACTGATGAAAAATCAGTTGGGTTTAGCTTCTGGAACACATCACCCCTGATGATGGCACTTTGAAGTGCCAAAAGTACTTGGGAACTGAACTTTGGTGGACTTATCCACAAATTCCACCCAAACATTAAAAAGTTGGCCAGAAAACTCGAAAAGATCAAAAATAAAATTGCTAAACAGGAGATGTGTCTTTTGTTTTAATTCTACATGTATTAATATATATATATATATATATATATATATATATATATATATATATATATATATCATCCCTTTTTCAAGATCAATTTGAGTTTATATCAATTTTAGTTAGTATCTGTCTATTTTTATTTCTTGATGTGCTCTTATTTTCTTCTCTTTTCTTCTTTTTTTTCAGAGTTGTATTCCTGTCCACAAAAAGACATCTTTTTAGGTGAAACAAACCAAAGAACAATTAAGAATCAAAGGTCAACAAGTTTTATTGATGAAAAGACAATGATTTTCAGTAGATGTCAAACAATTCCCGGTGAGATGTTGCCCTCCGTGAGATTTCTTTATACAAGGCCAGAATGCAGCCGACCACTCACGATGGCAAGCATTTATCAACTAAGTCAAACTCTGGATAATAAAAACTGTTATATGACTTATGAACAAAGAACTCTGCCTATAACAAGACTATAATGTTCCTATATAAAACAAAATACTAGAGTGAGTCAAAAGTTTTGCAATATTTTGGTAATGTAAGGCTCAATTTGGCTGCTGTAGATAGTTTTGCTGAGGTTGTGTTCTCTGGGAAAGAAAAGCAAAATTTGAATTGAAAGACAGAGCACCACCAATATTTTGACCAAAAAGGCAAGTAGCTTTTGCAGCATTGGAGAATATTGACAAAGAGCTTGAAAGGTTGGAAAAACTAAATGCAATCGAAAAAACAGATTATAGTCCCTAGGCAAGCCCGATTGTTCACCCAGCTATTTGGGAAGTGTCTAGAAAAGGTGACCTAAACAAATGCCGGTTCACCTATCAAGCTGGCCAGAAACCAGCATTTCAACAGATGTCCACATTAGCTGGGCGAAAACAACAAGATAAGGGTTTGTGCAGATTATTCGACAGGTTTAAACGACTGTTTGTGCTAAATAAAATATATCTCAAGCACACTATTTTTCTGTGTATCTTTTACCACCTTAATGATACAACAGATTGGCTAATAATCTCTGAGTGCTACACATCAAATTGGAGCATAGCATCTTCTGTTTTTGGTTGGTTCCAGGCTATTATGGCCCAGTTTGTGAGGCACAATTTGGCTGCTCTAGATGGGTTTGCAGAGGTTGTGAAGGTAAACCACAATAGGCTGTGAAATGCCATACTTGCCTGATACTCTCTGAGTGCTACACACCGAATTGGGGCATGGCATTAGAATCCACTGTTTTAGGCCTATTTGACCTCAACTGATTGTTGATATTTTTGCAACCCAAGTGAAATTTCTTGAACCTGTACTGATACTGTACTGTTAACAACTGGGCCTTCACCTTTCTCTCAACAAATGCTACACACTGAATTGGTATGACCTCAGAATCCGCTGTTTTAGGCCTAATTGACCTTGCCTTTCTGTCAAGGTTCTTGTAATCCAAGCAAAATTTCTTGAACCTTCTAGTAACTGTACTGTGATAAATTTCACCTTTCTCTCAACAAATGATTTTGGTTAATTTCACAGGGTTATGGCTCAAGATAAACCTAATGAGTCAGATAAACCTACTAAAAGTTTCGCTAAGTGCTCTTCAGGGCTAAGATCCAACTAGTTTAGTGTCCTGGCGGTTTTGTATGAATATATATATCTTATATATATTTATACATATATTGTTTTTCTTTTGGCCAAATATTGTACCAATAGATTATTTTTGGTTGGTATGATTATCTTGGTCTTTTCTTTTTGCCAACATTTTTTTTTCTCCCCAGGTGATGTTTGGTAGTATATTTTTACAATCAAACTATTTGCTGGGTTTTTTCTCACTGTGAGGATTTACCAACAAATTTGGTATATTAAATTATATATATATATATATATATATATATATATATATATATATATTTTGTCATCCACCAACACTGTGTTTCGAGGTATCACATCTCCTCAGTTTGGCTAGACTTTGCAAGCTTCCTCCAGCTGGGATAGAAACCAGCAGTGTGTAAAGAAGGTAAACCACTGCTAGTGGTATAAGACTACTCAGTCAGCATAATACTTCCGTATTCATGAAGATTGGGACATACCCATTAATGTTCATAGGTAGGATATACAACAAAAGTATAAGTTCCCAAATTAGACTGTCGCATGTTCATCTGTGCGGTTTTCAAATCACATACAAATAAACATATGCACAACATATCAGTCCACCAACTACCAAAATACTAATGTGGCATTAATAATTACTAATTTAAAATCTCATAATAGAGATTATGTAACAGCCTGTTTGTAACCAAAACTACATCAGCACGAATGTCCTGATTTCTTTCGTTATTTAAGCTATATTCTCAATGATTATGAAATAGTCATTGTTTAATCTTAATTAGCATCTTATTTATTAGTGATGTCTCTATTAAAGTCTAGCTGAGTTAGATTTGCAACAAAACTGCCTATATTATCAATGCATTTAAAATCCTAAAATATATCTTCTATATATCTAAGAAAGTGCTTATGGTAAAACCTTTGGTGGATTCATACAATAATTCCACGTGTATATTAAAAAGATAGCTAGACAGCTAGAAAGGATTGAACAAAAACTTGTCAGACAAGAATTGTCCGTTGAGTTCAACAAAACATGTTTAAAGAAAAAAATGCTGCCAAAATATACTTATATCTAAGAAATAAAGATTTACATAATATATGGTGGGAATAATTTGCATAATGATTTTAACAAAACTGGTTTTAATAAATATTTACTCTTACTGATTTCTAATATTACCATGTTATACTTAAACATATTAAAAGCAATTCAATATATGATTTTATAGAGAAATCAATTAAAATAACATTAAAATAAGTGTAATATTTTTATATTCATTCTTATTTAGTTTCGTTAGTCTTTCTAAACTTTCTCCTAAAGCATAAGTTCCCAAATTAGACATCAAATGAAGCAATGCACAACGTGTCATCATACCAACTACGATGGTATTACCAACCACAACGAGCGCCTTCCTTGACTTGGATTACTGTGGTCATATGATATCCTCATTTATTGTATTCTGCCACTGTAGTCATTTTGGAACATACTATAGTAGCATTCAGTCCTTCCTCATTTGAAGTCACTCTGTCCTTTCCTTTGAGAGGTCCTTAGTTCCTTCACTTGCTTGCCAGATCTTAAGGTTCCAAGTCCTGCATTTTGAAGGTTCGCCCACAGCTTACCAAGTAAGTTTGTACTTACCTGGTAGTTATTTGACCTTCCAGGGATTTTTGTGCAAGTGCTTCTTCGGGTATCCATAACATATGACCAAACATGGACCATCATAGATTCACCACTCTTGTTAAGATGGCGTTGCATGGGTGTTCTTGACATAGGGTGATTCCATGTCAAATCATCCAAGCCATGTCACCACCCCCTGGAACAAATATGTTCAATGTATGTGAAATAATGATAGAAATTTTTTTTTGTCATAGATGCAGTGCCACTGATCTTGCTATGAAAACATCAGAAATCATCAATAAATTAAAATCAGTTGACTTTAAGACTTTTTTGATAGCATTCTTGTATTTCTTGGGCCAAAATGCTTTTATAAACCAATAGGGAAACTCTAGAACTCATTTTACAGACAAAAATAGATTACAAAAAGTCGGCATTTTTCGCCAACCCCATCAAATTTAGAGAGCTAAAAAATGATATAACGTCGTCAATTTTTGGAATTGGAAGCTAAATTTTGGGGATGTCTAATGTTAACATAACCCATTCCTGGAAAAGATTTCAGAAAAATTGAAGGGGGGGGGTGACAATTTTACTTTTTCCTGGATGATTTGACATGGAATTACCCCAAGTGTCTTCATTGCAGAAGGGTAAACATTGTAGAGGGTAACTTATATATGCAGTTGTTAGTTTGCAATCCTTGAAGATAATTGTTGGTACTTACAGGGGTGGGGTGGCTTTTAAAGGGGTCATCTTCCTCCATCATATTCGATATGATATAATTAACAAGTAATTGATAGTTTTGAACTTCAGATTTGTTCAAAACACATCAAAAACCTTTTGAAAAACACAGTTTTCAGGGGAGTCCCCATGGCATAATGGCTAACGTGCTAACTGTGACATCATAGTAGTGGATCTGAAAATTAATGCTATTAGATAAGAATACTTGAAACAAATATTTATTTGTATCAAATTTCAGTTTTAAAATAATTCATTATGAGTTGATATGATGTTAAACAAATAAAGCAAATCAGACCTTACATTCCCTCGTTGAAATACAAAATGATGCAAAACTTTTGACTCAGTAATTTTATCTTATTTATGCAAATTTTGCTTTCAAAAAAAAAAAAAAATGAAACTAGTTTGTATGGCTATAATATTTATAGGTTTATGAGATAAAAGTTTATTAAATAACTAGTTTCTGTTTTTTTTATTTCTTGAGGTACAATCACTTCTCTTCTTAAAAAAATTGTGGCAATATAAAAAAATGATCATGTGGTGTAATGGTTATGGATTTGGCAAACTGAGTTCAAATCTTGAGAAAGCCATTTGCATTTTATCCTGGGAAAGGCATGCATCTCACAATTCTCCTTCCAGCTATGGATAAATAGAAGAGCAGACTGGACTCTTCAATGTTGGTTTGGCAACCAGTCTAGGAGAAGGAAAATTCTGAATTCAAACAATTAGAAATTGACCATGAGGGAAGGGGTTGGTAAATATTTATAAGAGTAAAAGTAATTTCTGTGGCATGTTTTATATTTTCTTGAATACTTTGTATTAAAGGTTACACACATATAAGAACAAATAAGAACAAACCGAGGACGTCAAATACAACACGTTTGGACTGAGCCAAATCTTGACTACAAGTGTCTGTCGACTACTGCTACTATCAGTCAGTTATATAGAGATTATAAGGTTGTGTCATTGAGCAATGGTGTGAGTCAGCTCTTTGTAAAGGGGGATAATGCTATATATATATATATAACAGCATGGACTATTGTCATTACACCATACGCCTGAACACTATACACACACACACACGCACGCACACACACGCACACACATATATATACACACACATACAGAAGAGATTTAGATTTATATCTCTATATATCTATACGTATGTGTGTGTATGTATATGTAATCTAGGAGTTAAGTTTGCTTTTGTTTTTTTTTAATAGTTTTTACACTTATTTTTTAAAATCATTTTTTTTACTATTCTCTTTCTGTTTATTTTCTTTTTGCATTATGATTGATGATAGATCCCAAAATATTGTAAATAATTTTTTTTACTGAAAAAAGGATGAATAAAAATATCAGTAGCAAAATAACCCAAAATTTTTGTTTTTTCCCCCTGTATTATTACCTATATTATTCATTACCCTTCCAACTGAGAAAAAAAAAGAAGTTCATGTTTGCATTTCACATAGCACTAATACCTTTGATAAAGGTATACATTCAAATATCTTCCATCCAACTATGGGGAAATGATAGGACAGATTAGGCTCTTTAATCTTTGTATGGCAACCAGTGTAAGAGAAGGAAAACTCTGTATTCAAACCTGTTAAATTCCACTTAAAAATTGACCTTGTGTGTTTGAATCCTGCTTATCTGTGGGTTGGGTAAATGCATATAGAGTGAGCTAAATATTCTTTTGTAAGTCGAGAAAGGGGTGTCATTGGTATGACACTAAACAGCATCTGGCGCTAAGACTTCTTTTTTTCTTCCTTTTCTTTCTGGCTTTTTTCTTCATTTTTCCTTCCTTTTCTC
>CM042151.1:31328954-31351454 GCA_023376005.1 Doryteuthis pealeii | reverse complement strand
CAGACTGGGCTCTTTAACCTTGGTTAGGCAACCAGTCTAGGTGAAGGAAAACTCTGAATTCAAACCTGTTAAATCCACTTGGGGTGGCCACTGCTAGAATAGACTCAGTCATTAGTGATGTATTAAAAAAAAAAGAAGACATTATCATGTAGCGTTAACAGCACGGATACCCATGGCTCACTCTCACCAACCGTCTCTATTGGTCATCGCCCCTGGAAAGTACTCCATACAGCATCCAGATGTGTCAGAGTGAACCTGGGAGTAATGGCAATGAAGGGGTACTCCACACTCCCCAGAGTTGCTGAATTGGAACCTCACCACTAGATGCAGTTTAACATCATACCCAGGAGATGAAGAAAGGAAAGGGTGAAGATAGCTCTCTCTCTCACCAACCATCTATAATGGTCATCAACCTTGGCAAATCCTCCATACAGCATCCAGATGTGTCAGAGTGAACCTGGGAGTAATGGCAATGAAGGGGTACTCCACACTTCCCAGAGTTGCTGAATTGGAACCTCACCACTAGATGCAGTTTAACATCATACCCAGGACATGAAGAAAGGAAAGGGTGAAAATATGAAAGAATAAGAAAAGAGCCAGAATGTAAGGCAAACCATGAAATACAATTTGGTATTCTCCTACACTGGCTGCTAACTAAGGCTAGTGAGTCCAACATTTTTGACTGTAGTTGGTTGGGATTATAAGAAATACGTTCATGCTTAAGTTTATGGAAAAATCCAGATTTTTATTTCTGGAAATCTGGATAGTGTGGAGTACCCCTGCCATTACTCCCAGGTATTATAAATGAAATTACTTGAAACCATATGATTATTAGTATTAGATAGGAATACTTGACACCATATATATATAAATTTACCAACCCCTCCGATGGGCAGGATGTGACACAAGGTCAATTTCTTAAGCAGAGTTCAACAGGTTTGAATTCAGAGTTTTCCTTCTCCTAGACCAGTTGCCTAATCAAGGTTAAAGTGTCCAGTCTGCCCTACTATTTATCCATAGCTGGTGGGAGAATAGGATTCATACCTTTCCCAAGGGTATTAGCGCTAAGTGAAATGCAATTACCACATCCAGGATTTGAACTCGGGGCAATGAGTCCATTTCCCATGACTTTAACTATTGCACCACGTGCTTCCATGAAACCATATAACTGTGTTCAAATTATTAGTATTAGATAGGAATACTTGAAACCATATAACTTTGTTCAAATTATTAGTATTAGATAGGAATACTTGAAACCATATAACTGTGTGCAAATTATTAGTATTAGATAGGAGTACTTGAAACCATATAACTGTGTGCAAATTATTATTATTAGATAGGAATACTTGAAACCATATAACTGTGTGCAAATTATTAGTATTAGATAGGAATATTTGAAACCATATAACTGTGTGCAAATTATTAGTATTAGATAGGAATACTTGAAACCATATAACTGTGTTCAAATTGTTAGTATTAGATAGGAATACTTGAAACCATATAACTGTGTGCAAATTATTACTATTAGATAGGAATACTTGAAACCTTGATATCATATAACAGTGTACAAAAACTTTTAAGAAACAACTATATAAAAATGTAAATCTATTGTATTAGTAATTTGTAATAATGAATTAATTCAATAAACTATTTTCAGCTATTGTTTCAAATGTTGCATAGCCCTTCTTTGTTCGGCACTAAATTGTATATGTTATATACTGGCATCAAATTCTATATATATTATATAGCGGCTTCTTAAAACTCACGCTGAATCGTATACGTTGCTGGTATGTTGCGGGTTTTCACTGTACCCAAAGCAATGTATGTTAGTAGACACTTAATAAGATCACATCGCATGGTATAGTAGTAGTTTTTACTTTATTTCTTCTTCTCGGCTGTACGTGGTGGGTGGCGAGCGTTGACAATGGGAACTACTACTGCTGCTGGGATCTGGTGATGTTCAGGTAAAGGGGTGGCTGGTAGCGTCTCACCGCCCTTAGCCGTGGCGGTGCGTGACTGCGTCGGTCCGCCGTCTCTCTCCTGACTGGCTCTCTCTGAGCTCTCTCCTGACTGGGGTCTGTTCACCACTGACCTCTGGCTTTTGTATTGATGATACGCCTATGCATCTCTACCCTTGATCTGATAACTATCTCCGAACTTATTGTTTCCCATCCTTCTTTTGTTCGCTTTGTTTAATTTAACCGGAAATTCATATTTCCGTTTGTACAAAATCCAACACAAATAGCATAATGGAAGGTACAAATATTAAGTTTCTTGCTATTTTGAAATGATACCCTTTCATAACCACTCTGACCTGGAGTGGTAGTACCTGTTAGAGTACTATTTATGGGTTAAATAGAAAAGATGAGTTTAAAAAAATTTGGAATACCCATCAGGAATGAATAAAACAAAACGTCTTCAGCGTAAGATAAAATGAAATTTGAAAACATTATGTTAAAGCCTATCATTTCTGTAAGGGAGTGTAGATTTTAAGATAGCAATAACCGAATGGAATAATACAATGCTCACAGATTTTGATAGACAGTGTCACCCTGAGGTCTTCTGGAAGTGTGGCTCTCATTGGCCTAGAGAGTCACATAATCAGGCGAATCTGGGAAAATAGATTAGAATTTGGTCAGTTGGAGACTCAATTCGGGCAGACATAGTTATGGTGTCTCTGCTCTTTGCATGCACAAGTCAGCAAAGAATGCACCGGGAAAGAAACAATTTGGAGTAATGAAAGTGTATACACAAAAATATGCCTCTGTGTTGTTTCCATGACTAAAAACTAAGAAATATGTGACACACAGAGAAGCAGACAACACTGACGGAAGAAGAAACACCATCCTGATATGAAGAAACAGATACACCCAGCAGAAAAAAGAACAACCCCCGATAGACCAAAGATGGAACAGAGAGAACTATGATAGAAGAAGAAGAAGAAGAAAAAGAAGAAAGCAAGGTGGATTTAGAAAAAAGGAAAGAAAAAGGAGAAAAAGAATAAGAATAAGAATAATAATAAGAAGAAATATACAACAATGTAATTTGCATAAATCTGAAGTATAAAAAAAGTAAAAGTAAAGTCAGAGAGCGAGGGAGTATATCCCATTTTCACTAGTTAGACCAAGAATATTGTTTACCATCAGCTCCTCACTTTACCACTCAGATCCCTGTGCTACTCATACGCTGAGTTGGTGAGGGTCATTATCGAATCAGAAACCTCCTGCTTCCTAGTCGAATGCTCTACCAGAACAGATCTTTTACTTTTATGGTCATTAATTATTGTATCATTCATGTATAATGGAAGTATGGGAGGGCATAAAAAAATAACTTCAAAGAAGAGAGCACTTTTTACTTGCAGTGGGAATGACTTACTTCCCTTTGCAACCAAAGAACATCTACATTTGGGTTATTGTCTGGAGCCCGAGGTGCTCCCATAAGGGTAAAATGCTGATGAGACATGGAAAATTTTTGCACATTGCCTGCCTGGGAGGCTTGGTTATTGAAGGGGTGGGGGTGAGATGGATGGGGTGATGGTTCCTTCATTAATCCAGGATGTGTCACATTCTGCCACCAGGAATTAGGTAAATATAACCTCTCTTTGTTATGCCATCGTGTAGATAAAACTTTTTCAATTTCTCTTTCGTTCCAGCTTATTCTCCCTTCATTTTCTTCTTCCTTTAGCTTTCTTCCTTTGTTCTTTTCTTTTTTTGTTCTTTTCTCTTTTTTGTTCTTTTCTTTCATTTTTCCCTTTTCCTCTTTCATTCTTTCTTTCTTTCTTTCTTTCTTTTTTCTTTCTCTCTTTCTTTCTTTCTTTCTTTCTTTTTTCATTTTCTTTCTTTCTTCTTTCCTTCCTTCCTTCCTTCTTTTATTCATTTTTCCCTTTTTTTCTTCTTTTCTTTCATTTTTCCCTTTCCTCTTTCTTTCTTTCATTCTTTTTTCACTTTCTTTCTTTCTTTTTTCATTTTCTTTCTTTCTTCTTCCTTCCTTCCTTCCTTCCTTCTTTTATTCATTTTTTTCACTTTCCACTTTCTTTATTTCTTTCTTTATTTACCTATTTTTTTACTTTTTCTCTTCTTTCTTTCTTTTTTCACTTTCTTTCCTTTCATTTTCTCTGTCTTTCATTTTGCACTTTCTTTCCTTCTTTTTCATTTTCTTTTTCTTCTTTCCTTCCTTCCTTCTTTCCTTCCTTCCTTCCTTTCTTTTCTTTCTTTTTTCACAATCATCTTTCTTTCTCTATTTTTTTTCTCTCCTCTTTCTTTCTTTCTTTCTTTTTTCATTTTGTCTTTCTTTCATCTTGCACTTTCTTTCTTTTTTTTTTTCATTTTCTTACCTTTTCTTCCTCCCTTCCTTTCACCTTTTTCTTTCTTTCTTTCTTTCTTTCTTTGTTTCTTTCTTCAGATTAGGAAAAAGATCTTTATCCTTGGAAGAATCAGAATAGCAATATCACAAGCACAAATTAGATAGGAAAAACTGATGCAAGATATACTTGAAGCACGGACAGTATAATGTTGTATACTCCTTTGCTGGGTATATAAAGGGTGAGAGAGTTCTTATGAGATGATGATAGGATGAGGAGTGTTAGAGGCATTTGTATAATCTCTTCCACATTTTCAAAGTCTTTACTCATTACTTACTTGCTTGAGTAGTTCGCATAGGTGGCTTGTCTGTCTCTTGCATTGCTGGGACATTTCTAAAGATGCTGGTCTGACTTTATTTCTGGTTCTGTAGAAGCTGTTTCACAAAGTCAACATAAGGCTTATATTTTGAGTGATCACATCTTTTTATTTTCAACAAGACTTCTCAACCGTGGCCGGAGAGAAGGAAAAGATGATGTCTACATCATGGTGTCTTCCACTAAACTTCTGGCTAACCTAACATAAGCTAACTTAACTTTTGTTTTCACATTTTCCAATGACAGAGGTCAACTTGATGTTACTGAGTATCAATCCTTTAACCCCGTCCGATTTTAAATTTCAAAGAAATTTTAATTCAAAGTCTAAGTACACTTATCCCATAATTCTTATTACATTTTATGTTTATTGTTTCCGATTAAGCACTTTAGTAAAATGACAATTAGTAAAGGGTTTATCAATATATAACAATAATAAGAATGATCAACCCCACCGATGGATTGAATAAAGGTTTCAGTTCAAAATTCAATGAAGGTTACTGTTGTGATGTTAATCCAACAGTAAAAAAGAAGTCAAGTCGAGGTAGGGAAAAATAAGACAAGTGTATTTACAATAATGGTACAGGAACGGCTAGCTTGCCGTTAAACGGTAACAGTACAACCTTTTCACTCGGTGTATCACTATTTATAGTGAGAACCGGTGTATATTCTCCACTGTAGGAACGGCCGGTACAACAGTTACCAAAACAGACACTTGGAGGCTACAACAACCAAAACATTGTGACTTTAATAACTTAAATAATAAGATGATGGTTGGTTGGTTATTTGAGTTTGACAATAAGGTCTCCGAGTTCAATGAAAAGGTTCCTGAAATCAACAAGAAACCCCTGAAGAAGGCTAGAGGGCACATCATCCAAAATGTTGAGTATAAAACAATAAAGATAGGTGTTATGCCTTTCCAGGCAATTCTTACACAGAAAATATTTCTTTTGGTAAGTGAACCAACATTAGGTCAGGATTACTACCTTCCTACATACATACATACATTGACTCTTCTCTGAAAACCATTCCTTCCTTCTTAGCCCCTGTGTCCAACCTGAAGATGACCTCTGATGACTATGTGACCACCCCTGTGTAATTTTAGTAACTGAACCAGGTCAAGATTACTACCTTCCTACATACATGCATACATTGACTCTTCACTGAAAACCGTTCCTTCCTTCCCACCCCTGTGTAATTTTAGTAACTGAAGCAGGTCAAGATTACTACCTTCCTACATACATGCATACATTGACTCTTCACTGAAAACCATTCCTTCCTTCCCACCCCTGTGTAATTTTAGTAACTGAAGCAGGTCAAGATTACTACCTTCCTACATACATGCATACATTGACTCTTCACTGAAAACCATTCTTTCATACCCACCCCTGTGTAATTTTAGTAACTGAAGCAGGTCAAGATTACTACCTTCCTACATACATACATACATACATTGACTCTTCTCCGAAAACCATTCCTTCCTTCTTATCCCCTGTGTCCAACCTGAAGATGACCTCTGATGACTATGTGACCACCCCTGTGTAATTTTAGTAACTGAAGCAGGTCAAGATTACTACCTTCCTACATACATGCATACATTGACTCTTCACTGAAAACCATTCTTTCATTCCCACCCCTGTGTAATTTTAGTAACTGAACCAGGTCAAGATTACTACCTTCCTACATACATACATACATACATACATACATTGACTCTTCTCCAAAAACCATTCCTTTCTTCTTAGCCCCTGTGACCAACCTGAAGATGACCTCTGATGACTATGTGACACATAAAATGTTACCAATATTCGACCGATCATGCAAGACACATTTCGTGCTTGTTTTGGAATTCGGTAGTTCATTTCATCTCTTTGAACAGTCAACACATATCTCTCTGGCTCTCTTGAACACCCTCATTTTCTCAATCTTTTTTTTTACCAAAGGTTAGTGAAAGACATTCTGTGATTATCAGAGGTTAGCCACAAAAGATACTGGATTCTTTCCTCTCTTCTTCTTCTTCTTTTTTTTTATGTTATGTTTATGTATAAATTCTAACACATTATCTTTGTTACATTTATTCTGACTTCTGTTTTGCTTTTGTTGGTTTATTTACTTTGCTTAGATATGACACAGTCTTGCTTACAATACCTGATGTTGCTTAACTAGTCACCCATCCAAGTATTAAATAGGCTCAAAGCTGCTTAACACTTTGAACATCAGTGTGACTTTACTCAAAATTAAAGAAACCTTTTTCTTGGGTGTGTGTTGGGGGAGGAGGCAACACAAAATGGTGACTAATATACCAATTGGACCATTCCAGCAACCTTAGATACATCAAATATAAAGAGAATTCAAAATGCCATTCACAGTGCTTAAAGCTGGACTGGTCCAACTTATGGACATCACTGACAAACTAATATACAGGGGGTGGTCCAAAAATCTTGTAACTCACTACACATTTTTTTAGAAGTAAAATAATTACCTAATACAACGTGAAATTCTAGAAATTGATTTAATTCTTAAAGATTTCTTTAGAGGTAAAATAATTACATAACTTTTGTTTTATGTAATTTCATACAGGGGGTGGTCCAAAAATCTTGTAACTCACTACACATTTTTTTAGAAGTAAAATAATTACCTAATACAACGTGAAATTCGAGAAATTCATCTAATTCTTAAAGATTTCTTTGGAGGTTAAATAATTACATAACTTTTGTTTTATGTAATTTCATACAGGGGCTGGTCCAAAAATCTTGTAACTCACTACACATTTTTTTAGAAGTAAAATAATTACCTAATACAACGTGAAATTCGAGAAATTCATCTAATTCTTAAAGATTTCTTTGGAGGTTAAATAATTACATAACTTTTGTTTTATGTAATTTCATACAGGGGCTGGTCCAAAAATCTTGTAACTCACTACACATTTTTTTAGAAGTAAAATAATTAGCTAATACAACATGAAATTCTAGAAATTGATTTAATTATTAAAGATTTCTTTAGAGGTAAAATAATAACATAACTTTTGTTTTATGTAATTTCACTGTTCACTGTGCCGGATTTTTGCAGTCTGAAAAATCTAAATAATACAAGATGGTTGTTTGTTTTGTTCTACAACCTATCAACCCATTTCAACAAGAAACACCTGAAAAAAGGCTAGAGGGCACATCAGACAAAATGTTGAGTATAAAACAATAAAGATAGGTGTTATGCCTTTTCAGGCAATTCTTACACAGAAAATATTTCTTTTAGTAAGTGAACCAACATTAGGTCAGGATTACTACCTTCCTACATACATACATACATTGACTCTTCTCTGAAAACCATTCCTTCCTTCTTATCCCCTGTGTCCAACCTGAAGATAACCTCTGATGACTATGTGAGATATAAAATAATACAAGCTGATTGTTTGTTCTGGGTTTAGCTCAGTCGGTAGAGCGTTCGGCTAGGAATCGCAAGGTTCTTGGTTTGATACCGGCCCTCGCCAACTCAGCGTATGAGTAGCACAGGGATCTGTGCGGTAAAGTGAGGAGTTGATGGTAGGTGTGGCGCTCCACCTCAGACGCTAAAATAATCTCCTTGGTCTAGCACTACTGAAAAGGGGATAGACTCCATACATGCATACATTGACTCTTCACTGAAAACCATTCCTTCCTTCCCACCCCTGTGTAATTTTAGTAACTGAACCAGGTCAAGATTACTACTTTCCTACATACATGCATACATTGACTCTTCACTGAAAACCATTCCTTCCTTCCCACCCCTGTGTAATTTTAGTAACTGAACCAGGTCAAGATTACTACTTTCCTACATACATGCATACATTGACTCTTCACTGAAAACCATTCCTTCCTTCCCACCCCTGTGTAATTTTAGTAACTGAACCAGGTCAAGATTACTACTTTCCTACATACATGCATACATTGACTCTTCACTGAAAACCATTCCTTCCTTCCCACCCCTGTGTAATTTTAGTAACTGAACCAGGTCAAGATTACTACTTTCCTAAATACATCCATACATTGACTCTTCACTGAAAACCATTCCTTCCTTCCCTCCCCTGTGTCTGACCTGAAGATGTTTGAGTGACAGGGGACAAGTGGGGTACTGCTTTCAAGATTTGTTCAAAACAGAATGCAGAATCCTTCCTATCTAGCTTTTTTCTCTAAGTGTTTTGTTAGAGTCCAATTGATACAGCCATACAGTAGCACTGACATGGATATATTGGAAAAATTATATAACCAAAACAGACATTATTAGGTATTATTTCTCTGGATGTTTGAGATGAGGCTTGATGATTAGTATTGGACACATTTGGACACATAGCCTAGTGGATAAAGGAGTTAGGTTAAGATAGTTCTAAGTGACAGTTATCTCTGGACTGCAGGTTCAATCCTGGTCAAGGTCAGCAGTAACATAGAATAATAATTAACACAGCTTAATGCCTCTACCCCAGCTATGGTTAGCAGAATGAGAACAGGATACCCCCTTGGACTGAATAAAGGGTTATGTTCAAAGTTCCGTGATGGCTTCCGAATATGACAAGAAGGTTCCTGATTATGACAAGAAGGTTCCCGAGTTCGATAAGAAGTCTGAGAAGGTTCCTGAGTCTGACAAGAAATACCTGAAGAAGGCCGGAGGGCACATTGGCCGAAATTTTGTACAGATAAAAATGAAGATGAGGACAATAGTCTGAATAACGCAGATAATACTAGGTATTAATTACCAAATTCTGTAGCATTGAAACTCAATTTAGTTTGAAAATCTATTTACTGTAATTAGCAAGAATATGTGCCCTCCAGGTGTAAATATTTCAGTTTTAATGTAATGAAATATTTTGAATTAGAAAGCCTAAAAAAATTAAATAAGAACACATATAAAATGATTACACTTATCTTAATTATATTTTAATTGGCTTCTATATAAAATCATTCATAGGATTGATTTTGAGACATAGGAGAATAAAACAATAATATTAGAGATCAATAATGCCAAGTAATTATTTATTAAACCTGTTTTTTTTTAAAACCAGTATGCAAATTAACCACACTGTATGTTATGTAAACCTTTATTTCTTAGTGATATATTAGACACATTGCGGGATTTTAAACGCACAAGTAACATGGGCTGTTTTGAGGCAAATCTAACTCAGATTTTCATAGAGACATCAGTAATAAATAAGATTTATTCTATGTATTAATGATTTTGACAATAATATAAATTAAATACTCATTGATAAACTTACACAATTCCTGAGGGTATTGTAATGCAAGCAGTTTTGGTTACAGACAGACAGACAGACAGACAGACACTGAATCTCCATTATAATAAGATCTATAGTGTGTCTGGATTAAATAACGCTGTATAAAGTTATATTGCAGCTGTCACTGTATAGGAAGAAGACAAAGACATTTAAATTGCGTTTCTACACATACAGAAGTTGTGGGAAATAACAAAGAGACAAAATATAACAACATATATTCTCATTATTTATTCAAGTACAAATTATATGTAACAACTTTCTTGTTATAAGAAACAGCCTTCTTGATTGAGTCTTATAGATTTGTGTTTGTGATTCAAAATATATGTTATATAAAAATATATATGTGTAATATCACAAAAATGCGTATGGTTTGCAAAAGAAAAAATAGATGAGAAGGTTTGGATTAATTTCGTTTATTTAAAATAAACAAAAGCTGGAATTGTGGAGATGATAATTCCTTTTCGCTGCTTGGTGAAATGAGGGCAGATGTGGGGTTGAAAATCAGCTCTTCCTCTGCGGGACGTGGGGTGTGGTGTGAGTATAGTATGGCGTGACATGGGGTGTGGTGTGGGTATAGTATGGCGGTTCCTTTATCTCAGCCTCGTGTGGTCGGCTCTGGCTGTCTACCCTTAACTGAACTTTTGACTTTAAGTCGGCTTGTATATATAGCAAGTGATATCCTCGAGAAGGCCTTTGAAGGGTTTTTGGGGGAAGATTTTTTATTGGTTGAAAAACATTAATTAGGAGATATTTAAATTGTTTATAAATTTTGTTTTTCGACCGGAAGTTTTGCTGGAGCCTATGCGTAGAACTGGATTTTTTTTTCATTTCACTTTCGCCGTCATGGGGTTAACATCCGTTGATGTCAGTAACTTGTGTTCTTTCCGAAGTGTTTTGTTTTGTTTTTAAATTTGTTTTGTTGGTGAGTGGATGTATTGTGTTAGTAAAGATTGTGAATCATAAGGGATATCTATTTCTGTTATAACATATGCATGTAAGCATACATATAAAAATATATGTACGAGGGGGAGTCAAAAAGTAATGCCAATTTCTTTATTTCATGTGAAGTTTTTTTTAATAAAACTAAGGCCTATATTGAGACCCTAACGAGGCTCAGAGCAAGAATCCAACTAAGACCCAACTTGCCAATCAACAATGTCCTCCTTCTGTATAACAATATACACAAGCATCAGGACACGGGAGAAAATCGCCTCATTGGGGTAGACAACTTTACCGCTTCCTCCATACTCACCAGATTTAGCGCCTTCAGACTATCATCTCTTTGGCCCCATAAAAGAGGGTTTGAAAGGCAAATATTATTCCAGTGATGAAGAAGTGAAATCTGTAGTAAAGAAGTGGCTCAAAGAACAGTCAACAGAATTTTACAGGGCAGGGATACATGCTCTCATTTGAAGGTGGAACATTGCTATTGAGAGAAATAGTAACTATGAGGAGAAGTAGGGATGTGACCCACAGAGGACTAGTTTCATTTTGATGTATGATACATGTTCCTGTGTTGGTAATTATACCTGTCCTAAACAAAATGGCATTACTCTTTGACTAACCCTCGTTATCTAAAAGTATATATTTATATATGAATAAAATATATATAATATAGAAATATATAAAATAGAGTATAATAATATCTAAATATGCAATATGCATATATATGTATATAAACACTAACCTAATAAATAAGTACACCCCTAAGAATATTTTTAATAAAATATTAATTTTCTTCAAAACCAAAGGTTTTCTTATTTCTAATAAGATCTATTTCTCTGATCTAAATGGACATCATTAGGTATCATTAGTTACCAAACTCTGCAGCATTAAAACTCAGGAATCAAGAAAAAATCAATTTATACTCACTGTAATATATATATATATATATATATATATATGGTTTTAAAAGTGAATGTTATAAAATATTCCGACTGCAGTTTCTTGCCGTAGCAATTCTTCAGGGAATTATTGCTTATTCCAGCCATCTACTTTTATTTGTATCCGGGTTGTACCCATTCTTAATTACGTGGGTGTGCCTCCCACCCTACATAATGCCTGAACCTACCAGACACATTTTATGCTTGTTCAAATGCCTACACTTGTTTATCAACTCTGATCGCGAGTTCAAGATCATCTCTGGGTCTCTGCATTATATATATATATAACTTTCAAGGAAAGGAAAACTTAACAAACTGTCATTCCGTTTATATATATATATAACTTTCGAAGAACGAAAAACTTAACAAACCGTCATTCTGTTATAATTTATTTCAACCAAAAACTAAAAAAAAATCTTTTAAATTCTTTTGAAATCTAGTTTCATCGGACGGGTATTACAAAATACAGGGACCCTCTGAAAAAAGAAATTATATATATATATATATATATATATATATATATATAATCCAAAAGTCCAGAGAAGAAATCTTCCTTACGACACAATAGTTTAAGTTTAAAAAAACTGTCGCAGTTTGAGAGCTCAATGTGTGCTCTTAATGTTAGAGTCACAGAGCAAATATATAAGTAAAGAAATAACAAAAGACTTAGAGATTGAGCATTATAGTCTAATCTCCCTGAAATAGACTATAATGCTAAATCTCTAAGTCTTTTGTTATTTCTTTACTTATATATATATATATATATATAATATATATATATATATATATATGTGTGTGTTGTGTGTGTGTGTGTGTTTGTGGAGAAAATGTAGAACAAACACAGGATGTTACAATGGATGGAAATTTATTAGTCATAGAGTTTGTTGAGTTGTTTGCGTTGAGTTTGGAAAATAATCACAGATTTCCTAAACATCCATCATCTTTTAACTACATGAATCGTTTTTTCATCTTGACTAGTTTCATTGTCCTGAAGAAGGTTTCTTTATAAACCAAAACGTTCCTCATTTTACTCCCATAATATATATTATATGTGTGTGTGTGTGTGTATGTATATATATATGTGTGTGTTGTGTGTGTGTGTGTGTGTGTGTGTGTGTGTGATTAAAATTGATGAAAAATGGATAAAGCACAAAACAACTTCATTCCATTGATATTTTGCTCAGTATGTACACAAAGCTTTGTCAGAGAATCTATTTGAGACACTGAAACTACAGTCTGTTTATATGTGGAAAAGGTAATTGGAGGGGGGAAGATGAGGGGGAGGGCAGATGTGTCAAAAGGTGTGAGGAAGAAAAGAAAAATGAGGAAAAAGTGTCAACAGGGATATGGTGGCTTGTGAGTTCAAAGTGGTGCAGTCAAGGTAATTGAAAGTCTGGGGTGGAGGAAAGGTGCCAGGCAGTAGTTGATGTTTGTTTTTTATAGTTGTGATAGGGGATTGGAATTTTTGTTATCCTTTGTCTATTTTGATTTTGTTTACTTGAGTTATGATTTTTGTGATGGCTGGTACAAGAAACCAGACCTTTGTTTTATGATTCTTGAGTTTGTAATGGCTACTGATTTGCATAAACGGCATAAGCTCTTACAATGTACAGGTCTGAGTAATGATGCATAGTTGAGGTTGAATGTGTGATTGAAGTTTGTTATGTATGTGAAGAGGGTGTTTTATGTGTCGTTTGTCTTTATTGATCTTTTGTGTTCATAGATACGTTTATCAAGGTTTCGTTGTGTTTCCCCAATGTAGTTTTTATCACAGTTGTTGCATGGAATGGTGTAAATGCCTGTGATGGAGATGTTAGTGGTGTTTGTTATGGTTTTAACTAATTATATCAGAAGAAATAGTAAAACATTAGCAAAATGGAGCTACCGTTACCACTTGTTCCCTTTTACCATACAGGTGAAAGATTAAATTGTGAGAGGTATTTCAACTGCACCCTGTATTTCACTAGAAATAATAAATTCCTGGTATTATTGGTTTAGAATAAGATTAAATTCTTATAGGAAAAATTTGTAGGCATGTATTTGTTTTTGGGTGATACTGTACAACAATATATATAACGATTTAGTTAAAGTAAAATCTTTATGATATAAGCTTTTTATTTTGTTTTAATTGTTTACTGAATTTTATTCCTATCCGAATATCTTATTTTGGCTTTCTTGAATTTTAGAATTGAAACATCAAGTTTATTGCAATTATTTATCTGGCATTTCATCATTCTTGGAATCAAGATTTTTATCAATATTCTTCAATTGAAAGTCTCCAGACAATTTTTCAAGAGTTTATTAAAGGTGAAGTGCGTAAAAGAGAGCACTGGTGAATGTGTATGTGTGGGTGTGTGTATAATTGTTTATTGGTGCATGTGTAAATATATGTGTAGGTTAGCACACATAGAATTTTCATGATGTGTAAATATATGTGCAGGTTAATGAATGTGAATATGTGTATATGTGTTGCATATGTATATGTATATGTGTGTATTGGTATGTGTGTATATGGTTTTCATGATGAGTATATATATGTGCAGGTTAATGAATGTGACTATGTGTATATGTGTAGCATATGTATATGTATATATGTGTGTTGGTAAGTGTGTATATGGTTTTCTTAATGAGTATATATATGTAAACTTTAATGAATGTAAAAATGTGTATGTGTGTTGCATATGTATATGTATATGTGTGTATTAGTAAGTATGCATAGGATTTTCTTGATGCGTATATATATATTTAAATGTTAATGAATGTGTGTTGCATATGTATGTGTTGGTGTGTATTGGTAAGTGGGCATAGGATTTTCTTGAGTATATATATGTGCATGTTAATGAATGTGACTATGTGTATATGTGTAGCATATGTATATGTATACGTGTGTATTGGCAAGTGTGCATATAATTTTCTTGATTTGTATATATATGTGGATGCTAATGAATGTGAATATGTGTGTGTTGCATATATATATGCATTTGTATATGTGTGTATTGGTTAGTGTGCATATGATTTTCTTGATGAGTATATATATGTGAATATATGTGTGTTACCTATGTATGTATATATATATGTGTAATGGTAAGTGTGCTTAGAATTTTCTTGATGTGTATATATATATATATAAGCATGTTAATGAAAATGTATATGCATGTGTGTTGGTGAGAATATGTAAGTGTGTATGCATGTTTGTTAGTGAGGGTAAGGTATTGGTAAGTATGAATATAAGTGTGAATAATTGTTTTTTTTATATGTGTATGTGTTTGTTTGCATGTATGTGTAAATTTGTATATATATGTAAGTCTGTATCTATTTTTGTTGGTGTGCATGTGTGTGTATATATATAATATATATAATATATATATATATATATTATATATATATCTGTATGTTGGTGAGTGTATATCGGATTTTTCGTGATGAGTATACATATATATGTTTTGGTGAATGTGTATATGTATGTGTATTGATACGAATATATAAATGTGTATCTATGTGTGTGAATATGTATATGCACACAAATCTGTGTATGTGTGTGTGTTAGTGAATGTGCATATGTTTGTGTTGCTGAGTGTGTATATATATCTATTGGTGATAGTGTATATATGTGTGTAAGTGTGTGTGTATATGTGTGTATTGTTGCTGAGTGTGCATATGTTTGTGTTGTCGATCATGCATATATGTTTATCAGTGAGTGTTCATATGTGTATGTTGGTGAGTGTGCATATGTCTTGGTGAATGTATATATTTGTGCTGTTGTTGAATGTGAGTATGAAGGCTGGCTGAAAAGTTCATAGACTGACCAAGATACCTTCATAGGACGTGACCAAATGAGGTTTATTTTTCAACAGAGCCCCAACTCCTGTCTATACACTTATTCCATTGTTGTTGCAGTACTTGGATCCCATTGGCAAAAAAGTCATTAAAAGCAAGTATGATAACATCATATGAACATTTTGACCTTTGTGTTGTTGAGTGTGCATATATGCTTATGCTGGTGAGTGTATATACATGTGTATTAGTGTGTGTGTATATCTGTGTGTCAGTGAGTATGCATATGCACGTGTTCATAAATGTGCATATGAGTGTTGGTGTTGAATGTGAATATGTTTATACTTCATGAGTGTGTATATATGTTTATTGGTGTTGAATATGCATAAGTGTGTGTTGGTGCGTGTGCATATTGTGTCTTGGTGAATATTCATATGTGTATATTATTGTTGAATGTAAATATGTGTGTGTTGGTGTTGAATTTGCATAAGTGTGTGTTAGTGCGTGTGCATATTGTGTCTTGGTGAATATGTATATGTGTATATTATTGTTGAATGTACATATGTGTGCATTGGTGTTGAATTTGCATAAGTGTGTGTTGGTGCGTGTGCATATTGTGTCTTGGTGAATATGCATATATGTATATTATTGTTGAATGTACATATATGTGAGTTGGTGCTGAATGTGTATATGTGTATGTTGGTGAGTGTGCATATGTCTTGGTGAAGATCCATATGTATTTATTGGTGATTGTATATACATGTGTGTGGGTGAGTGTGTATATCTGTAATATATGCACATATATCTTGGTGAATGTACCTACATGTGTATTGTTGTTGAATGTATATATGTGTGTGTTGGTATTGAATATGCATATGTATCTAGGTGAGTGTGCATATATCTTAGTGAGTGTATATATGTGGGTATTTTTGTTGAATGTACATATGTGTGTGTTGGTGTTGAATGTATATATGTCTGTGGTAGTGTTGATAGTGGGCATATATGTGTGTTGTGTTGAATGTGAATATGTGTGTGTTGGTGTATGTGCATATATCTTGGTGAATGTGAATATATGTGTATTGTTGCTGAATGTATATATGTATGTGTTGGTACTGGATATGCATATGTGTGTATATCTTAGTAAGTGTGTATATGTGGGTATTGTTGTTGAATCTACATATGTGTGGGTTGGTGTTGAATGTATTTATATCTGTGGTGGTGATAGTGGGCATATGTGTGTGTTGCTGTTGAATAATGATTATATGTCTGTGGTGGTGGTGATAGTAGCCATATGTGTGTGTGGTGTTGGAATGTATATATGCTGTGGTGGTGGTAATAGTAGGCATATGTGTGTGTTGGTGTTGAATATGTATATGTCTGTGGTGGTGGTGATATAGACATATGTGTGTGTTGGTGTTGAATGTATATATGTTCTGTGGTGGTGGTAATCGTAGCATATGTGTGTTTGGTGTTGAATGATTATATGTTCTGTGGTGGTGGTGATGTAGGCAATAGTGTGTGTTGGTGTTGAATATGTATATGTCTGGTGGTGGTGAATAGTAGACATAGTGTGTTGTTTGGTGTTGAATGTATATATGTCTGTGGTGGTGGTGATAGTGGGATATGTGTGTGTTGTGTTGATATATAGTATGTCTGTGGTGTGGTGGAAGTAGGCATATGTGTGTGTTGGTGTTGAATTATATATATTGTGGTGGTGGTGATAGTGGATATGTGTTTGTTATTGGTGAGCGTGCATATTTGTTTTTTTGCCTGGTGACGATGCATATGTTTGTCTGTGCACATGTTTGTGTGTGTGTCACTGAGCTGTGGTTATACTTTCAAGAGGAATGAATGAATTCTTGATAATGAACCAAAGAGAGATTCTGTCTGACTCTGAAGAATTATTCCAATAAACGACATCAAGAGGCTATGATGATAAGTGTTAATGGTTTGGAATCAAATTTTGCCAGAGATTCAGCTCGGTCGAGGAATTCAACCACTCACTTGGAAGACAAATTGGTTTTTTGAAAGTTAACTCCTAATAGCATTTTCTGTCTGTCTCAGTATTGTGTGCTAGTATCACTGCAACTTCCCAAAAATAAAAAATAAAGTCACTTTTGTGATATTTTACATGAAAACTTTCAAAGGTTTTAGTTGCTCTGTTTGCAATGCTAGAAATACTCTGACTGTATCCCCTGCCGAAGGTAATGTATTTAACTCCCACCATACGAGTAGAGATGCAACAAAAGTCCAATTTCTAAGTGGAGTTTAATGGGTTTGAATTCAGAGTTTTCTTTTTCCTACACCTAGATTGCCATATCAAGATTAAAGAGCCACAGTTTTTTCTACTATTTACCAATAGCTAGAGGGAGATATTTGGATGCATATTTTTCCCCTGCAGAGAGGTAAGATACCCCAAAATAAGGGGTTCTGGGTATGACACTAATCTTCATCTAATGGTGAGGCTCCAATTCTGGAGCTCTTTCCATTAATCCATGTTCACACTGACTCGGAGTAGTTAGGGTCAGAAAGATCCATTTAAGAATTGGTCTTTTTTGGTTATAAGGACATAAAGAAATAGACTTGCTGTTCGCATTTCACTTTAATGATTGATTGATTTTAATGGTATGTCAACCCATCAAGGGTTATTTTATGCCAAGTGGTTAGGGAATCATATTCATTGTATGTTGATTGATTTTAACGGCACACCAACCCATCAAGGGTTATTTTGTTCCAAGTGGTTAGAGAATCATATTCATTGTATGTTGATTGATTTTAACGGCACACCAACCCATCAAGGGTTATTTTATGCTTAGAGGTCAGGGAATCACATTCATTGTATATTGATTGATTAATTTTACCGGTATGTCAACCTGTCAAGGGTTATTTTATGCCTAGAGGTTAGGGAAGGGTATTTATTGTATATTTTTATTTCCATTTTTTGTGTAGTTGTTATTTAAGTGTTTTTTGCACACAGTTAAATAATATCAAATATTTTAATAAAAATAATTTGCACACAGTTTTATTGTTTCAAGTATTCCTATTTAATACAAATAATTATATGGCTTCAAGTAATTATTTCTATTAGATAATAATAATAATAATAATCATTGTTTACACACAGATATATTGTTTTGTGTAATTGATAAAAAAACCCAACAAACAAACAAACAAACAAAAGATCTCTAATGAAACAACTGCACAAAAAATATAAATATGAATGTACAATGAACAGGATTCCCTAACCTCTAGGCATAAATAGATTGAGACCATTAGTTAATTCCTCAATCATTCAAAGATTTCAGATTGGTTGATTTCTTTTGAATTTGATATTTTTCAGTCTTAAAATCAATTTGAAGTTTTCATAATACTGAACTTGCATTTAAACAATCTAAAAAATAGATATAAAAATAAAAGTATGTAAATCAGGCATATTCAAAATCAAGAGTAAGACTTTTTATGGCCCATAATTTTTCAGTCTTATAATGTATTATTTATGGCCAGCTAGAGCAGTGGCAAATAGGGCATGGTGCTGATTCAGCTCTGCCAATTTGGACTGGAATATGTAAAATTGCTAAACAAGTTGAAAACGTTCCACTTTTTGCTTTCTTTCTGTTGTAGGTGACTCACCTATGACACGAACATGGACTTACCCAAAGGGTATATATTTAACAGAGTAAAGCTACTCAAATGAGTAGTCCCAGCTACTACAGCTGCCACCCACCAGTCCTTCGGGACAGGGGTCCAGTGAGCTTCGGCCTCTGGACCGGTGGGATGCTAAATTAATAGCATTGATCCCAGAGGGCCATTCCTCCAGCCAATACCTGCCTCATTGCACTTAAAGGGGTAGAGCTGGGTTTATTGCCCAGTGCCTGAGGCGCCCCCCCCTTGAGGGGGAAATGCCGAAGGGATCGACACCATTTTTCTACCTACCACCCGATTTGTGGGTGGTCCCCACATAAAACGGCCTTGTGCCATATCGTGTGAAAGTGGGACACATGTAAATAGGAGTGTACCAGATACAGTTCTTCATGTAAGCTGAAACAAGGAAACCCTTCCATTGTACGTGGATATTATATTGCTGAATACAATCTGTTCCCTACATTTTAATCTCCGTGTTGAGTTATTATTTTATTGACCCTAAACAGGTCATAACACTTTGATTTTACATTTGAAATAATTTTTATACTTTTTCTGTATAGCAGTTCTCTCTTAAACAATTCTGTTATTATTTAATAGTTTTAAATGAAAAGGAATACACACATACATTCATTTATGCTAATGCCAGAAGAAAGGAAGTTGCTTTTTTTAGCATTGTAGCTTATATATTAAGGGAAAATAATGAAATTTAATAGAAATAAACAAAATTTCTTTAACTTCTTGTTTCTCTTAGACCAATTTCTTGTCTTCCCTCTAACTATCAATAAAATCCTTCTTTCCCTGATCGTCAAACCACCTGCCCAAATTGCATTGGAATAATTGAATAAGGATAATTTGAATTGCATCTTGATTATTCTACGTCTCAGGTTGACCTGATCTTTTTGTATGTCAGTATATCCAGCGCTTGCCTGGGAAAAGCAAAAAAAGAAAAAACTTCTGAGATATTCACCAATTCCTGCCAGTTACTTCATTTTTTATCTCATGCGTTTTTTAACACTTTAGTCAGCCCTGTCTGGACTGGAGCTTTAGAATCTACCAACGCGCCTCTACAGAGGGGGTAAGATCCCCCCCCAATGGGGCCTACCTGTTGCGACCTGGGGTGGCAAATATCGTTGATGCTTAAGGAAGTAATCCTGATGAATGAGAAGTCTGTGCACATGCACACACTAACTTAGGCTCTTAACTTTAGGCTAAATGAAGCAGTCCAGAGACCACCTCCAATCAAGCCCCTAGCACCTATATGATTGTCCCAAACTTATTGCTCTTATGGCAAAGCCCCAACCCTTTTATCATATATGTGCAAGAACTGGCAGTAGCTGGGGGTCTTCATGTCTTGGGCAATGACGTTATAACTCTATCTGCACTTTGTAAGGTCTGGGAATGTGAAGCACCTTTTATCCCCATTTGATCCAGATCCACTCTGACTAGAGTGCCGTCAAGAACCTGTAGCTCCCATCTATGAGTCTAAATAGAAAAAATGTGTGTTTATAAAAAAAATATTGAGTACCATCAAGAACTGATTATTCAAAAACTTTCATTCGGCAATTAAATAACCGCACCAAGGTTCATATGCCACAAAACAAAACCACAAAACAAACACTTTAGCGCTCAGCACATTAAACAAATTAAAATTTAAAATGTTGGAGAAATACAGTTGTTAGTTGTGTCAAAAGTCTAATAAATATCAATATTCCAATATAGAAGCTATTTATGGTGAGAAATAGAGGAAAATGTGGAATATAACAACACAAACACTAAAATTCAATATTCAACTAAAATCATTATTGGTTGCAAATTTATTGACTTAAGTGCTTATACATTCTGCTTTTAGTAGTGATAAGGTAATAATAGGTTGAGAAGTTGAGAAGAAAAATGTATTCAGGTGGGCTGGTATGTGGGAATGGTATTTTTTATTTTTATGGGTCAGTCAGTTAAACTTTTGACAGAGAAGTATTGATACTAGATTGGAGCGGTCAAATGGTGTTTTTTTAATGTCAAATGTGTTACCAGCGGGCCCGGGGAAATTTTTTGTTTTGAAAAATATTTTAGAGAAGTCCTTAAAGATTTTGTTGAGATAAATGCATTTTACTATCTGCTTATTTATGTTTTAGAAGTAATTGTAGATTGGAAGTATATCCATTGACAGTCTCTCTCCATCCGTCCCTATCGTTTTTGAGGTCCTCATCGTAATGCCCAGCATCCTGGTATCCACACAAGCGATCAATTGTACATCCTTTGCTGTCAGCCACAACTGGTGTGCCCATGTGCTGGCCTTCCACAGAGACGTCGCCTTATTGACTTCATTCTTGCTTTCTCCAGCAGTGTCCCCATCGTGTTCTTCCCCCTGTCCGTCTTACTCGGAATGGTTTGGGTGAATCGTGAAACCATTAATATCTAATGGTTTAAAACACTTGAATTTCTTACTCTGATAATCTATCAGGCCTCACATCAGAGATTTATATAATGACCATTGCCATTCTAAGGTGTCCAAATTTTTTGTAAACAAGCGGCGCTCATATTTGTAAAGTTTGAAAGGATGCCCAAGAGCCAATAGTTCTTTCTATATTAAGATTACGGCTTCCTTGGTTGCCCTTGATACTTACCAATTCGATTGGTAATTGCGAACAATATGCTTTATTCTACAAATCCCTGCGTTCAGGTTTCGAGCCATACGGGGTAATCATATATTGAGGTGTGATAAAAATTAGTAAAGTAACCTGATTTCTCTGGTCAGAAGGAGGTGTCAGAGGCTGGAAATTCTGCCAGGCAAATACAGGGACAGCTGGCACTACCTTTTGAAAGTATGTATGAGTGGATTAGAGAAGTTAAAAGGGACAGATTTTTTTATTACACACAATGTTTTTAACCACAAATATCATATGCAATATGCACTTGATAGGTTGTTAGGATAGACCCCTAGTGGAATTTTATTCACTAGGGCTCCTATCATAAACAAGCACCAAAAAAGGATTTTGATAAAATTGTTTATTTATCAGGAGTGAAAATCTCCATAAACATTGTTTATGTTATGAATCATTCTCAGAAAGTGTTATGTTTATTAACCCAGCACACCACAGTGAATGAAAATGAAAGTATATTTTACCTCAATAATTTTTCGTCTGTCCAATGGCCTTTTTTTCCACAATGTGTTTTCATATGATTTCTGGACATTCTCAATCTTGATTCTTTTTTCAGCCCACAAGTGATGCAAGTAAGAAGCTGTCATCTGCACAAGCCATAACCAGGTC